>JAODKN010000044.1:15092722-15105649 GCA_026774425.1 Petrocephalus zakoni
GTAAAAGGAGGATGAGGAACCTGGCAGAGAGTGACTCAGGGAGTCAGTGTAAAAGGAGGATGAGGAACCTGGCAGAGAATAACTTAGGGAGTCAGTGTTAGGGAGGATGAGGAACCTGGCAGAAAGTGACTCAGAGAGTCAGCGTAAAAGGAGGATGAGGAACCTGGCAGAGAGTGACTTAGGGAGTCTGTGTAAAAGGAGGATGAGGAACCTGGCAGAGAGTGACTCAGGGAGTCAGTGTAAAAGGAGGATGAGGAACCTGGCAGAGTGACTCAGAGAGTCAGCGTAAAAGGAGGATGAGGAACCTGGCAGAGAGTGGCTCAGAGAGTCTGTGTAAAAGGAGGAAGAGAAACCTGGTAGAGAGTGACTCAGAGTCTGTGTAATAGTAGGACAAGGAACCAGGCTGAGAGTGACTCAGGAACTTTGTATAAAGGGAGGATGAGAAACCTGATGGAGAGTGACTCAGGGAGTCTGTGTAAAGGGAGGATGACGAACCTGGCGGAGAGTGACTCAAGGACTTTGTATAAAGGGAGGATGAGAAACCTGATGGAGAGTGACTCAGGGAGTCTGTGTAAAGGGAGGATGAGGAACCTGGCTGAGAGTGACTCAGGGACTTTGTATAAAGGAAGAATGAAAAACCTGATGGAGAGTGACTCAGGGAGTCTGTGTAAAAGGAGGATGAGGAACCAGGCTGAGAGTGACTCAAAGTCAGTGTAAAAGAGGGAAACGAAACCTGGCGGAGAGTGATTCAAAGAGTCAGTGTAAAAGGAGGATGAGGAAAAAGGCTGAGAGTGACTCAGAGTCAGTGTAAAAGGAGGAAGAGGAACCTGCCAGAGAGTGATTCAGGGACTCTGTGTTAGGGAGGATGAGGAACTCAGAGAGTGACTCAGAGAGTGGCAGAGAGTGACTCAGGAAGTTTGTGTAAAATGAGGATGAGGAACCTGGCTGAGAGTGACTCAGAGTCAGTGTAAAGGGAGGAAAAGAAACATGGCGGAGAGTGACTCAAGAAGTTTATGTTAAAGGAGTACAATGCTGTCTGAAATTCCCCAACTGGAGAAATGTGTGTGTGTATGTGTGTGTGAATATATATATATATATATACACAGATGTATATATAGATCATCTCTGTTGGGTGAAATTGATCACTATAAGCGGGTTGTCGTTATAACTGATTTTTCCCCATTTTTTTACCATCTAATTGACATTTGTTTATTTACTACATAAATATAAGACAATAAAATGGACAGTTACTTAACTGAATTTTATTGACTATCAAAATACACTACAGCTGTTTCAAATGCTTTTCAAATTACAGTACTGTACAAATTACAGAACTGAGCATAATTCAAATATGCTATAATAGTGCAGTACTGTGCATAAAATATAGATTATTGTAGTTTCATCGCTGCATCTCCTTGGCTTGTTTCTAGCAATTTATCATAAACTTTGATGAGTCTATATGACTTTCCTTTTCCCGTCACGTGTTCTGTGCTCAGGTAGCTGGCCAGAGACGGGTGGCTTACTGCAAGCAAGAGTAGGGCTATCAGAGTAAGGAAAGAAAAAGAATTACAGTAGTTTTCGCTGTATGTTGTCATGTGTAAAAACCCCACAAAATGAACACTCTAAGCAGACTACTTGATTACTTTAAGCAAATTATTTAAACAGTATTTGTAAAGCATGATCCATGAAAGCGGTGGATCACTATAATCGTGATTACTATAAGTGGTTTCCACTGTGTCTCTATATAGTAGTTGAGTAATGGAAAAAGAACATTAATTTCAAACTATTCTAAGCCTTTTTACTGATTCAGAAACTCCTACACGGTGTAAAACACAAAGACGTGTCCAGAAAAATATGACTTCTGGTGCTTTTAAGTACATGCCTGATGGAAATTAGCATGTCTCCATGTTCAATGGCTTTGGTGATTGTAATGCCCAACTGCAGCGAACAAATTGAATCACGCTAAATAAATAATGCTCTGATTATAACATATATTAGCGTATTATAAATTCATATCCTCTCTCACCCACGGAGAATCAACTGCAAAGTGTAGACACATACAGATTGGATGCTGTGCATGTATATAATCGATACTCACAGTGTTTACTATTGCTTTATGTATGTTCTGTGATATTAAGTTAACTTCATATATCTATACATGCAGTCAAACTTATGTACAGTATATGATAAACAATAGTGACCCAAACACACCGTGTCTGAGAAATAATTTTCAGGAAGAAATGGATTTAAATTTTTTTTTTTAGTTCCTCATAAAATACATAGCTTGGTGTCAATTTCCAAACACTTTTTAACAGATTATTCATCAGCAAATTTTCAAGCCAAATTCCCCCCCCCACTAAAAATAATTCCTTACGGCTCTATTCGGCATGACATGGAAAAGGAGAGGATCCTGACACGAGTGCTGACTATGCACCGAGCACCACTGATGCTTCCCTTATTACTCAAATTTCCCCCGGAACGCTCCCAGCGGCTCGGGACGACGGGGCCAGGCAGCACCCGGCTGTGCTCCGAATCGTCTCGGGGGAAGGCCATGGTGGGCGAACGGCTTTTTAAATATTTGCAAATTTTTTTCCCGAGATATACACAAACTTTTTTTAAATATTCGCCACAAGCACCAGTGCCGGATACTGCTTGGGTTTTCCCGACGACTATAAGCCCGCGTGATCTGATAATAATGACTGGGTGCAGCATTCTTCCAGGGACATGCCTACAAGATAATTTGCTGTCAAAACGACAGGCTGGGTTTTGTCAAAAGGAGTACCATTCATTTCCCCTTGCCAAATTTTGCATGGCTCTCTCCGGAAAAAAAAGGCTTTTGTTAGGCTCGGTGCTCTCTGCGGCATGACAATCCTTCAACCACCACCCTCCCCATCCCCCCCGCCCCCCCCGAGACACCACTACCCGCAGATTAGCAACAGTAGCAGGTGCTGAGTGCATCTCAATGAATTTGTCTCCAAACACATGATCCTCCTCCTGACTCCGGAGCCCCGTCAGCCCCTGGGCTTTCGTGAAACTGACTCTCGGTTGAGAGGAATAGCCTTCATGTAGCAAACACCGGGCGTGCCAAACGCTCCCCCCGCCGACACCCTACATTGCCAAACAACGGGCGGGTCTTACGCCTCCCGCCTCTCGTTTGGGGTTTCCCCAGAGCACTGACCCCCGGGCTGGCTCGTCGTGGGCCTCAGCGCTGGTAGGCCGTTCTGGTATTCCGAAGCCTACAGCCCATGATGAGCTCTGAAAAGGTGGAAACAGTTCAGACCGAGCTAAACACCAATTACTGCTGGTCGTTTTTTTGTTCTAAATGCCTTTGCAGCAAAACACGGGCGCTTCTGTCAGGCGGGAACGTCAAAGGATTTCTGCTGTAGTCTGCCATCTTTCCTCACCAATGTAGCCTCACATGCACGCAGTGCCCCAGTAACACCGATTAAAAATCTTCTTCATGACCCCACTCCCTTCTGAGGTCCAGAACCTTCACTTCCCTTCTCCGATTATCAGGGGACGTGTCTGTAATATTTCAGAAGGAGGCACAGCGCTGTGTGCGCAATATTATCTCAGCCTGGTGATTTTTCCAAGGGAAGCCGCTCTCCAGATTCTTCTATCTGGCTATTGGTGGAATTTATCTGCTACTTTCTCCTCCATACCTATAGGGGGCTCTACACTTTTTTTCCCCTATCCTCCTCCCGCCTTGGTGTCACGTCACTGCGAACATGTTGCAAAAGTGATTCGTGGAGACCTTTTGTTTTTACGTTGACCGGATTAGGGCAAAAGATCAAAGGTAATCATCCTCCCGGCTGTTTCGGTAATTAGCTTCACCGTGGAAAGGCAGGCTGCTCGTGTTGATCGAGTATTAAAACCAGAAGCTGGGGGGGGTTCCGTCGCCCTCGTGGAAGGCCTGTCAGAGTCGGCTGACAGAACAGCTGGCTGTGGGGGTGTGACAGCATGTCAGAGGGCTGCTACTTACCCGGGTGAGTTTTGAGGGCGAATGGGAGAGGTAGCATCCCAAACAGGTTGTCGGTACTGCGTGGGAACAGGGGCTGCTGGGTGGCTTTGGCTCGCCCTCACGCTGCCGGACGCCCGGCTTTGATATCTCGAAATGTATTTTATTTTTTATTCATCGCGACTGAAAGCTCATCGGATGACACTTTGGTGGCCGATTGAGAGAAAGGCAGGCTGCATGCTATGCCAGGGGGCCGTGAGAGGCAGGGTGGTGCCCCCCTGTGGTCTGGGCCTGTCTGCCTCACCACGCACTACTGTTTCGGGCTCCCAGTTATATCATTTATTTTGTCATCAGTGTGAAATCTGACAAAAAACAAATCATAATTAGTGCTTTCTGGGTGAACACTTTGCTTAAACGAGCAAGATTCGGAATGAATGGACTGTCGTAACATATTTATTCATTTAGCAGGCAAAAATAAAACATTGTAGTAACAGATTTTTATTTTTAAAATGCTTTGTAGATGTTATCTTCATGAACAGCGATATTTTGGCTTTTTTGCATGTGCTGCTGTCATTGTCATAGGTAAGATATCCTCCCTTATGCAAAGCAAGCCCCCGAGAAACGGTACTAGGGTCGGACACTGAGTACAGCTCCACCATTTTCCTAGTAATTGGCGTGCAAAAATACACCATAAAAGGAAGGCGGAGGACTCTTCGGAGCGCAAGGCTGTTGGTGCGTCCCAGGGACCGCGTGGCTGGAAACAAAGGGAGCTGCGTTCCTCGTCCGAGGAGCTCAGAGGCGTCGCCGGGATCGACGCTAATGGAGGCGAGTGATAAACAAACACGGGAGGCGAGAGGCACGCCACGTCGACTGGCAGGCCGCAATGCAGGAGGGCGTAAAGCAAGGGCCCCGCCTTTCCATTTTTGGAGGGAACAAAGAAGACTCGTCGCCATTCGGTTGTGATCATTTCAGCCTCTTCTGCACGCGACTTTCCGTATTTCCAAAGCTGACGTTTCATCCTCTTCCGCGGCAGTATTAAGGTGCCAACTGCTCCCCCCCCCCCCCCCCAAAATATTTTCCGGGTTCCCGAAATGCAGCGCCCGTGCTCTTGATCAACCCAAAACACTCCGCACTGAAACAGCTCACCGATGACCGATTTGACGACAACAACAAAAAAAAAAAACAACCACATTAATTAAGACGTTTTCTGAGCCTGTGCAATTACAGAGGGGTTAACAGGAAATTGCTGGTTGGCTGGTTCCTAGGCGATGGTTAAGACAACTGATAACAGTAATTTTTTTTTCTGGGGAAAACACAGCCTGCACCCGATGGTTCAGATCCGGCTGATCGGCAAGGCGGACGGTGCTTTACAACCGAGCTGATCCGTGCAGGGCGATTCCCGTTTACGGACCGCTGTAAATTACCCTCTAAGCAGCGGTGCTTTTACCCGCAGAAACACGACTTTGCTCACTGGAGTGAGGGTGGTGGGAGGAAGGGGGGCTTCGGCAATTCTCATACGGCCACAGAATCTTAAGTCAGGCCTGATATCCCTGTCTCCAAAGCAGAGGGGTCCTCTGTGGTCAGGCAGCCTGCAGGACATATTTCAATGGATTTCAGTACGGGAAGACATTTGTTAGTCTCCACAGGGACTAACAAATGGGTGCAATAATTAATTGCACGATTCATTGAACGGTGTGGATATTAGAAGGCGGGGAAGGATAAAATTTTTTAAATGTCCAGTATTTTTTTTAGGTATTCTGGAGAAAGCCTTGCCAAAAAAAAAACCATCACCAAACCAGTCATTAAAATTGTTTAGATTAATCACTTAAAAACAACTGGACCATATTATATCCTAATTAAGTTATTTTGCATGGCAAAACTGTGATTTACTGATTTAATTCACCTTATACTTACACAATATTTGTAATAATAATTCATTAAAAAATATTTTTTTTCTGTCTTAATGGTCTTTTTTTTTTTTTTTTTTTTTTTTTTAAGTTTTAAGGAAGCCAGCTGCTTCCAAACGCAGGAAGCTGTGGCGTTAGGAATCTGACGCAATGCTGATCTGGAGGGACATCTCCACGCAGTCGCTGTTTAAAAGCATCTGAAAATACAACCAAAAAAATATCCCTCATCAGAGGGCTAAGGCTCGTTAGGGCCAGAGTGTTTTAACGCCGTCCTAAGTTATTTCCGAAGAGAGAAAATTAAATTCCCCGCTAGGTTTCATAGCATTCCGCTGGAAATGAACGAGTGCTTTTATTAGAGAGGACACCTCATTGTTAGCAATTTCATAACCAAGCCATATAACGTCTGTGCTCCCACTTAGCTGTTCCCTCGCCCTGTTTATACACTGCCTCCCTCCGTTCCAGGGGACTCCTCAAACCTGAAGACCTTGTGCGCTAAGGTTAGCAGAAAGCGACCCATTAAAGATCCACTGTTAATTAAGCCCCACACCGGCCCTGCTCTCCCCGTCTCTGGTGCACGTACATCAGCCAGGTGTTTCTGTGCATCCAAGACTTGGCCGCAAAGCGAAAGGCCTTCCAACGACGGCCCTAATAAGGGCTCCGTCGTTACTATGCAGACGCCGTCAGCTCACAGCATGGCCTCGGCCCCCATATATTTCAGCATCTTTTAAAACGAGCGACTCTGGTGGATCGGGAGCCCTTAAACTGAATTCCATGTGCGTGCTGTTGGCTGCCAAATTAGGTTGCGATATAAACTTGACGGTCACTGTATAAATCCGCCATTTGGCAGGGAGGATGCTGAGATGGACTACTGTGATAAAACTCCTTCAAAATATATAGTTAAAAAAATACAACAAAATGACCAAACAAAAAAAAAAAACATTTTGAATAGGATTGGAATCCAGTCCAAGCTGGTTGTTGAGTTTGTTGCAGACCAAAGACGGTACCAGTCCCAGAAGAAATTAAAATCAAACCCATTATCGTTGCCTGAAAGTCTGTAACTGTCCTGAAACGATGACATCATCTTTCCAGCAGTGGTCCATAACCCTCCTCTATTATTTTCAGCTGTTCCGAGCTGCCCTCAGATCAGGTTTAGCTGACCTATTTCGCCATATCCTTTTTGCTTTTGTCAGTTGTGTTCTCTCAGACAAACTTATTCGCTCTCTAGTATGCAAGGCTTTGGATTACACATCCTATTTCAACAAGGTGCTTTTCTTGAAATTGGTAAAACGCGGTTTATAAATTTATAAAGCACAAATCATTTCTGAGCGAAATTTAAATAATGCATTGTTATGCGTCTGGGTAATCTTCATATAACCTATTCCGTCCGGTTCGTGCAATCAAACAATGATTCGCACATTTAATAACTGGCCCAGTGCAAAATTCTCGTGTAATAACCACAGCCTCACCTTTTTAAAATATTCATTTATTTTAGTCAGACACCATAAATGCTGAGATAAAAAGAGAAGCAGGTGTGTGAACGCAAAAAAATATATATATAGAATAAAACAAAATCACACTGTAGGATTCTGATCATTTTAAGCCTTTCTAAAGCAAAACATCTGTAGGCCTATGGACTGTCAAGCCGGATCTTCCAGCTGAGGAAGATGGTTTACACTCCCAGTGCAGAGCGCCGGTTTCGGCCCATTTAAATCCAGGCCTGTGTGTTCTTCCTTTTGTGCCCGTTTAATCAACTTCCCCTGCTTGTCAGCGTTTGCACGCTAATCCAGCAACGCACGACGAATGCGACGCGGACCTGTAACCTGCCTTTGTGTGTCGGGCTCACATGAGAATGCACCCGAACGCCATCGGACAGCCCCAGAAAATTAAGACTGAACCGCGTGGCGGGCATCGCCGCTGAGGCTAAAGCCCTTCGGTATTGTCTGGTGCCCGAGTTGCAGATACGGCAGCTCTTCTTCTTCTCCGTCTCCGACAAACGACCGCATTTTAAGGTAAACAAAGTCCTTACTTGTTACCGGGCTGACGAATCCTCAGAGCTACGCCGTCCTAAACCACATTACAGCACTTGCTGTTAATTTCGCAATGTGCTTTTTCTTTTCTTTAGCATCAAAGAGCATCTCCCAGGCTCCGTTGACATTGTAAATATGCTCAGCGCTGTCTGAACTAATTTCTGCTACATATCCACTCTGGCAGCAGCGTTTACTCTACAGGGGCACCCCTTCTCCGGTCTGCTCTCGACCCGAAGAGCGGAACGAGGCTGTTTATGCATGACCCCGGCTTGTTTGTTCATCTGTCGCTTCTGCATATGCGCGCAGAACATGAAAGGCCGGTCTTCTCCGTGACGACTCTCGGATCTTTTTGTACGCGGTGTTCCGCGCGGCCCAGAACCTGAGGGATACGGGCATCCTCCCTTCTTTTGTGCCGACGCGGATGGCCTGAGCGTCTTTAAGATCCCCACCCAATGACGAAGTGCTTCATAGAAATAAAAGATCATTCACTCCCTGCTGTTTAGTGGAGTCTTTATATATGATTTTATATTACGTTAAATTCATTTCAACATATTTCAATTGTGGTATAATAATCTACTCAAAACGTCACTATTTATTTTACTTTTTACTCTGTAGGTAATTCACAACCCTAAAATATATTCAAGATAACACAAGGTAGAAGATATTTGTTATATAAACTGCACAAACCCCTTCTCTTTTGTCTAAGTAAATTGAATAACAGCACATTGTATACTGTAACTGGTGAGTCATATGAAGCCATTTCATTCAGGTGAGATATTCCTGTTATATTATTTTCAGTTATATATCTGTGTGCTGCACTCAATAATGTATCAGAGAAATCCACAAAAATAAATCTAAAGTCAATGATTTTAATTTTACCTCTGGTCTTAAAGTCGATAATTTCCTGTTTAATACAATCGTCGCAATAGCCTTTGAGAGGGGGGGGGGGACGGTTTTGAAAGCATGATGGCACTCCGTGCGTCTGAAGGTTTCCTCAGGACGGCAGAGTGAGAGGAAGGGCGCCCCGGCCCGCGTCTAGCACTGCGGCGTTTCTTTTAAACGTTTATTCAGAAGAAGATCGTGGAGAAAAGGCAGAGTGGATTTCACAGACCTTCAGCTTTTCCATAGCAACACAGGAAAACATAGGAAGGATTATGCTGGAATGCAATTCATGACCTTGCTAACTTCAACATTTCCCAGGCTGACGGCAGAATGGGGCATCCTGATAAATGATAAGTCAGGTCATTTATTGCCTCTCAGTCTGTATTTGGGGGCGAGGTACATCCAATTCTAATTTCCCTAAAGCGTACAGAAATTAGGTAGCTAGGATTATCAGCACAGCATCAACACAGCTCCCACTTCTGTATTAAACACACTCACTGTGTGTGCAAGCCTGTGTCAGTCTGTGCACTATAGTGTAAATGTCATTATAACATATTGTATCAATAGAAGAAATTAAGAGTTCTGAGAGAGGCTAATTCAATTAAAATATTAAACATTTCTAATTTTTCCACACAAATTGCTTACTGTATGCTGCAGTTTTACTTCATTAGTAATGATTTCTCAGATGAAAAGTCCACCTTGTGATGAATTCATTGGTTATTTATGGCACCTTGCCCACCCCCCCAAAAGACAGCACAAGTAAAGTGGCCTAACCCAACAGTATAACAACATTGCCCCCTGTTGGTCGCCCAGACATTGTCCAAAAATGAGAACCTAAAAGTATTCTTCTTAAACATACAAAAAAATCAATCCAAAATGTAATTGCTGTGATCGGTGAGAATTTGGAATTACAAAAAAGTAACTGCATTGGTAATTGAGTGGAATTCAGTTGCAGTGAAAGCTGCACTCAGTCAGTACTGCTGAGCGGCTCCATTCTGGGACCTGGTCCTAAGAATATATAATAGAATGATATCAAGCCATGAATCAACGTGCATGAGCAGGGCTGAGGATTTCACAGGAGTCCAAAAGTGGGACTCTGGGACTATTTCATTCTTCAAATATTTAGTTCTTTGGTACTTTAATACACAGTCCATAAATATTTTATAAAATAGTAATACATTTTATTTTTTCCTTCAAAGGTCAAACTTTCAGAATTAATTGCATTTTTGTTCATATTCAGCCATTACGCCAAAATTTCAGTTATCCAAAATATTTGACTCATAATTTGAGTTCCTTTTTAAAAAAGTTACTGTAATTTCAAGGCTGGACTACTTAAATATATTTATGCTGGAGTTCAAAAATGTAAATAAACTGTCTACTCAAAATGGCCTTTAAATGACACAAAAATAATGAAAATTCATTACAGATAAATGTCACTATCAATGTACTATTTTACCAGTTTACCTGTTTTAGACTGACCAAAATCAGTGATTCTGTGCTTTGCATGGCTCCTACTGTACCAAAGCATTCAACCAGTGCTTTATATACCCAAATAATACCGTACCCAACGTTTTATTCTAACAAATCAATGTGGAAAAATTACATCTTCAGTTCAATTAATTAGATTTAACACACGCGTACAGGGAACAGAAAGGAGGAAATGTCTTCATCGTCACTTTGAAAACCAAACAGGGTATTTTAAATTACAATAACTGCTCACTACTCGATTGCGCCACAAAGCCGTAAGTTAATACCCATGACAAAGGCTTATAGCCCGAATAGGAGCATCAGCGCCACCTTGTGGCCGCTCTTGTTGTTTCCTCTGAGACCTGTTGGCCGGTGAAAAGCTCAATATTTATTAAAGCATAAGGTAAAAAAAAAATAAATAAATAATAATAATAATAATAATAATAATAATACAGTTTTTGTTTCCGCGTTTATGCCATAGCAAAATCCAGTTTAGATAAGCGCGCATCCCAGGTCGGCTAACGGCGAGCGCAGTTCACCTCAGGACACCTACACAAACACACATTTTAGATTTTTAATGGTAATTATACAGACAATAAAAAGTTGCACTCACCTGCCTCTCAGTAGCAGCTTTGTTTCGTTGTCAGAATATTTTCGTCAAAAAAAGACGCAGTATCAGGAAAGTCTATTTTGCGTGATATTCTGTGTAGCGATTTATTTTTTAACTAAAATGACACCGGTTGCGGTTAGAAAAATATCGACAAATTATTATTTACCGTTTTGTGAAAACGGAATTTAAAACGCAGCGGCAGTTATACTGTATGTTTGCTAATACTACTATTAATAATAATAATAATAATAATAATTATTATTATTAATATTTATAATATTTCGCGTCCTCTAGAATCGCTCTGGCCAACTCGGCTTTTGAGTAGAAAAACGCGGATAATACGCCCGGACCTCTCACACGCACTTTGAAACTGTTGGCAGAGTTGCGCCAGCGCGCCGGGCCACGCCGCTCCGGATGGGGATGCGCTGGAGGCGCACTGGCGAGAGCGAGCGCTCGGCTCCCCTCCGCTCCGCTCTCTGCAGCTTCACGTACTGTTAAAGCCCGAGGCGCTGGCCAATGGCGGCGCGCCTTACGGGCGGCGACGCGCCAATCAGGGGGCGCCTTATTGACAGGCGGGCCTGTCAGCTGGTCAGGAAACGCCGCTGTATGTCGGTATCTCGCACATCGGCGTTAATCTCTGTCCGAAATCCGGCACGTAAGTAGGTTTCGGTAATAATATGATTTAGAAACAGACATCGCGCTTTGAAATGTGGAGCTGAAAGGGAAATTTGGGGGGTTTTAATCGGGCAGTTATTGAGCGCCGTTCTCCCCCCCATTATTAAGCCACGGAGGGGAAAATGCGCGACCAGGTGTAGGAGACGGGAAGCGATCGCGGAGACGAGGCCGATCCCGGGAGAGCCGCGGCGCAGCCGGCCCGCCCCGCCCCAGCCCGCCCGCCCGCGGTAGGCGCCAAGCCCCGGGCCGCTCGGAGGCGACCAAACTGGACAAGACGTCGGACATCGTCGGGTACAAGCCGGGCCTGGCCGGGGCTCTGACCCCGCAGAAGAAGATGAAGAAGCGAAAGGAGCTGAACGCCCTCATCGGGCTCGGCGGCGACGGCAAGCGCAAGAAGGCCAAGAAGTGCTCCGGCCACCGGCTGCTGCGCACCGAGCCGCCCGGCTCCGACTCCGAGTCCAGCTCGGACGACGACGAGTTCAGCGGCGCCGGCGGCGTGTCGCCTTTCGGCAAGTGAGTAACCGGCCGGCCGCTTAGCAGCGGCTCTGGTTCCGCCCGGCCCACAGGACCCGGCGCTGATTTAATGCACTGGGGCCGGATCGCGCCAGGTGACAGTCTGTCTGTGTGTGTGTGTGTGTGTGTGTGTGTGTCGCGGCCAGGAGGAGCTACGCGCAGTGTTGCAGCGTCTGCTTGCCGCTGTGCGCCTTCGTCGTCCTGGCGGCCTGCGTGATGGCCTGCGCCGGCTTGATCTGGATGCAGATCGCCCTGAAGGAGGACCTGGACGCCCTGAAGGAGAAGCTGCACGCCAGTAGGTGTCACCGCCCCGAGGGAGGCGTCCTTAGGATGGGGGCTGTTTTACTGCCTTGGCCTGTGTGGCGCTCAGATGAGCGGACGGACGCGTGACGTCACGCGCGGGTCACGCGTGGCGTCACGCGTGGCGTCACGCGCGGGTCACACGTGACGTCACGCGCGGGTTACGTACAGGCTCATTTCCCGTCCCTGTGTACAGCTTAGAGGTTTGCCTTGGGATGGAAGGGCGCCGTGTGTGCAACCTTTTTACAACTAATGGGTGACAGTAGCCTTACCTGGTATTAATTAACATAATTAGACTTCTTGGACAAGGAGTGTTGAACTGAATGGTATGATATAAATAATATTAGTGTATCATAAGTATGTGGATACTAAAACCAGGGGTATTAATGTGAAGATGAAGATGGTTGGCACTTTGTTGCTATAATAGATGTTGATTAGATACTGGAACGTCACTGGTGGGATTTGCCACCATTCAGGTTGGGTATAGATGCTGGGTGATCAGGTCCCCCTCTGATGATGATGAGAAACCCTTTATTGCTATTGCAATACACCATGTCATTGGTCACAAGTACCAGCGAAAGAATTGGC
>JAODKN010000044.1:15148574-15159704 GCA_026774425.1 Petrocephalus zakoni
AATAAAGATTAGTTAATCCCCTTCCTTGACTTTATATGAATGAATAACCTTTTAAAAAAACCTACTATCAGTCACATTTAAATGTAACTGTTTCTAATTCCGGCACGTCTCTTTGTCTTCCGCGGGGAAGGAAGCGTATTACACTTGCCGATGTAAGTGCTTTTTATTACAGCGGTGTTTGTTTTAACGCTGCATACTGTAAGGGCCCAGCCAAGAATACTCTGGAATAATAAGTAGTGACAAAAACCAACTATTTTTCTTAATTCTTCAGGTTAAAAGTAGTAAATGGAGCCCGGCAGAAGGTAAGGACAATGCACACATCTTTACTGAATCAGAGTTAAATAATTATCTGCCGTGTGGATAAAATAACAGATAAAGAAAGTGCTTGCCGGTGGAGCGAAAGGGGAGGGTGAGGTGAGGGCTATTTAAGAAGACGGTGGATTAAGTATGAGGGAGGTTAGCAACCTCTGATAATTGCCTTTGAAATCCCTGATCCCTCTGTTTATGGTCCTCCAGATTTCTGCTATGCTGTGAATCTCTCTTCCCAGGCAAACCAGTGCTCAGGGTAAGAATGTGAAAGCAAAAACACAGGCACAGGAAGCCATCGCCTTTAGAAACGGCATCTCCTCACAGGCGAATTCCCTTCCTACATCCTAAGTGACGTCTCAGACTAATGGATGCTCGTCGGCCGTGTCTGAAAGCCACCTTTGCATCTCACCGCACCGCCTCACCTATAGCGGATGCCGCCGAATTCGTCGCGCCGTGTACCAGGTGCCATTTGAAGCGTTCCTTTAAAACATGCATGCGAGTGGCGCTCGTGTCCGACTCGAGCGGGCTAGCGGCCTGCTGCCGAGGAGGAGAAGCTCTGTGTCGACAGAGCTGTAAACAAAACAAAGTGGCCTTCCTTATTTAATTCACGAAGAACTATAAAAGATTCATTTCTAGCCCCAAACTGGGCCTGTCTTGGTTGTGACACGGAGCCCGACTCCTCTGGGCCCGTAATTGGAATAAGGGTGGGCAGTAGGTAAGATGTAATGGGCTCCCACGATTCAGTGAGTCTGGGAAAACCTGTCAGGATTTATACCCAGACAAGCCAGTTATTGCATCTGATGCAAATGGCCTGCATCTCACCAGTGCGTCTGTAAGCGTCTGCGTAATTCCTGCTGACATGATTATAGGCTTATTTATTCATGTTGGGACCGGGAGAGGATAATGGGAAGCCTGATCAGCTGGAGCTCCTCCGTCACAGCGACTGTGAGGGCGAGATGACCAGGGATGAGGGTTTAACCATGGCTACTTAATTAGCAGGTAAACCGGCTGGGGGACTGGAGGAGGGATCTTTGTGCTTTCATGACTTTCTCATAGTTGGGAGGAGAAGTTAAGGTGGGGGCTTGCCTGGGTGGTTTTAAGTCTCTGCTGAATTTAAAGACAAATCTTCCCTCCTGTAATGCGGAGCGCAACTTTAATTCCTGCACGGATTTACCATTCGGAAAAGGACGCCTCTCGGAGGAACATTCCGGAAAGCTCTCACCCATCACTTCTTCCAAGGGTATGAAGGACGGGAACCCATGCTTACAGACTCTATATCACGGTACTTTACCCCTCGCTAACCCTTCAGTTAACTTTAAAGAAAACTTCTAGATGGTGACCTACTATACATTTTTTTTAATAACATGTAAAACTAATACGTTAAATTATAAAGGTGCAGTCTGTACGACTCTCTGCCGTTGATCATAGTCCAGCAAATTATTTTGCAAATTGATAATAAATATTAAACAGGGGAGCAAATAAATTGTAATTAAATTAGTCTGGAAAACACAATTGGGTTTGCCGCTTGTGAGATTATCTGCAATGCTGTTGAGCCCCAACCATAGCCTCTGAATTATATTCCTGCTTCCAAGCGTTAAGATAAAACCGCTGGTGCTCTTTAAACCTTTAGGGCTAGTGCTCCAGGGTAGCATTTGCAATTACGATTACAAAAAAAAAAAGAAAACACCAAAAAGGTCATCTTGACAAAGAAGAATGTGGATTAATAACGATACCCCTGTCTGTGGTTCCCATTTCAAATAATGTGCAGCAGTATGCCATAACATGCTGTTATTGGCAAACTGTAGGCCTAGATGTTCTTTAATGATCTGTGATATATATTAGAAGTGTAATCAATGCTAACCCAATAAGTGTGACCTAATTAGATTATCAGGCAATTGCGGTCATTTTCCTCCCCTTATGGAGAGGACAGACCTGCCTCTCTCATGTTTCATTTAAACCTGCTTTAAACCCCTAGCATGATCACAATGATCAAACCACTATTTGTTTCGTTTATGGTGTTTCGTCTGTTTTGTTTGTTTGGCTATGGCGCACGAATATCGAAAGACGGTGTAAAACGAGCCATGGAGATGATTGCGTTCTTTACTCTGACGTGTGATTTGCAGACCTATTAGCCTAACGTGGCGGGGAGTCGGGTGGCTCAGAACACCGCAGTTTAAACGATCATTCTGCCGGACAAAACGGAGCGCTCTGCAGTGGCGTCGCTTGCCGGCAGAGATGAAGCTTTTGACAGGACCCTTAAGATTTTGTATGTGGTTCATTTGGTCTATGAAGCTACGGAAGGTGCGGCTATTATACACACCTGACTTCTTAAGGCGATTATGGCATCTACCGTAGCGTAAGTGTACTAATAATCAGTCAGGTTTTAGTTTCGTTATTAAAACAGAAAATGTGCCCTAAAGGAAAATCTGCAATGATTCTGCACAATTTTTCATTATTATTATTATTATTATTATGTGCCGTTAAATTGATGCTGACTCCTGGTGACCATATAGATGGCACTCTTCCAGAACTTTCTGTCTTGGGTCTTGATCTTCAGGTTCTCACTTGGCTTGTTCACTGTTACTATGACTGAGTCCATCCACCTTGTTGCTGGCTGTCCTGCTGTACTGCTCATTTCCCAGTGCACTGGGCCATCCCATGATAATTGCATTGTAGGTCTCCCGGCAGTCCCAGGTTATGAGATCTCTTCCCTTACGACTGCCTTAAAGTCAAATTTGTATGTAAATTAGAAAAAATATAATATAGTACATAATACAAATTATAATTATACAGTATAATAAAAGTACATATACTGTATGGTACTGTACTGTACCTCAAGCCAACGTACAGAAACGGTGCAATGTTTTCACGTGCATCTTAAAGTACTGCCTGCATTTGTTTTTATGAACCATTGTATTTAACCCAGTTTTTTTATAATAGGCTTTATTGCAGTCAGTGTGTAAATACGAGTTGTTCGTAAGTCGGACATTCTTTACCCGGGCGCTGTGTGCATGTTGCAAATATCTAATGTATCTCCCAAACAATCATGTACCTGTGTCCTGATGGGTTCCTTGGCCAAGGACTTAAGTTTCGACAGGAAATTTCACTATATGTCTATGTATGTAGGTACCCAGTTTACCAAATGCCTGAATTATGACACAGGGTCACCTGCATCACTACAATAAAGGACATTAGCCACCGAAATTTGACTGTGATGGAAAACGATGAACCGAAACCATCCAATTGTGATTTCCGAAGTGAGCTGCCTGCCAGCCAATGGCACGTTGCCACATTGCTGCCTGCATTCCCTGTAGGTACTGCTCTCTTCTTCATCCTGCCTACTGTGTCAAAGGTCATGCCCAGTTGTGCCGCCTGCCCCGCCTATCTCCCTCCCCTCTCCAGCCCTCCCAGGTGCAAGGGGGCAGACATCTCCACAGCTGTCACTGCCATGGTTTCACTGTAAAAAAAAAAAAGAAAAAAAGTCACGGTGACACTTTACTTAAGGCCATGGTTTTAGTAAGCGATAACCACATTCATAAGAAATAACATCCATTCATAAAGCATCATAAACATGGCTATAAATATTCATCAAAAGGCACAATACATTATAGTCATGTGTATACATTATGCATTATGAAGCTCTCATCTATAATACACTATAAATACCTTCATAATGCATTATAATGTATTATGGATGCTTTGTACTGCATTATAAAGGTATCTATAGTTAATTATAGATAAAGCACATGAATATAATGTGTTATGCCTTTTTACATGCTTTTTATGTTATGCCTTTTTATATGCTTTTTATAAATAGTTATAGCCATGTTTATAATGCTTTTTGAATGTGTTATAATTAGAATTCAAATTATAATAGCTATTAGGCTTTATGAATAAGGGCGTCATAGAAAGTGTTACCAAAGTCATTAATTCAGCCATAAGAGTAAAGCAAGTAAAGAGAAACATAGCCAGGTAAGGACAGGATTAGGGTAAACTATAAAAATATTACCAAAAACCTATTACTTGCTTTCAGTAAATATCTGTCAGTTCTTTATATTCTGCTAGGAATAAAAAAAAATTAAGGAATTGTATAAGTAGACAAATACCCTAAAATCAGCAGAACAGCCCTCTGTCTCCACAGACATAAGCACAGGGTGATTCCTCGTTCATGCTAAACTCACACTTTGTTTCAACGAACTAGTTGAGCACCCTGTGACTGTGAGTCTTTATGCTCAACTGATTGGTTGAAACAAAATCCTGGTCTGGATTTTTACTTTCTGGACCTGAAATTGACACCTCTGGTGCCCGGACATGTTTGACCCCCAAAGTTTAGTTCATTTGACTAGTGTGATCGCTCCATACTGCTTGGGAGAGGTGGGCCTGGACACCGTTCACTTGGACTTGGGAGGGGCACGTGCCCAACCGTGCCGGAGCACTGAACTCAGACGTGACGGAGGCGATCTGATTTAACAAACATGGCAGCAAAGGGATCATTGTGTGGCGTTTGCTGGGAATGTGGGCTGACGGCTATCTAGGAACAACTGGGTGCAGCACACAAAACAATCGTAAAAATCTTCTTTTACATTTCACTGTAAATGAAAATCGCTGTGCTGCATACTTGATAAATCTGTAAGAGGGCCGTGTGTCACCGCACCCAAGACAACGCTAAATAAGCCACAAAATAAGGACATTAATCACAAAGTCCACTGTGGTATGTGATTTCGCTTTTCTTTTGTTTTCTTCAACACAAAAAGTCGCACAGTGATGACGAAATTGTGCTTGGGTCCGAAGCGTTAAGCACGATGTGAGCATAGACCAGGGGGGAGTGGGGACAGTCGTGCTTGGGCACAGTACAAGGCATCCGGGCCAAGTGTGAGTATGCCCTTAGTTAGAGGCCAAGTTGAACCTTAGCCCTTTGATTTGAGATCGGGCCTAATCAGTTCATCCTCCCCTCACAACCATATTAAGTTTAAAAAAAAAAAAAAAAAAAAAACAGAACCCTGACCTGCTAGATTATTTATGGCAATCAGCTGACAGGAAGTTCCTCCCCCGATACTGTCAGTCTGTCAAGCCGGTATAGCACACTGCCATGGATACGGTGTCGGCAGTGACAGCGTGCCACGTAAGAGGGAGGGGGGGCGGCGCTCACACCCATATGAGTCTGATGAGTCAGAGGCGAGGCTGAGAAATTCCCCCACCTGGGGCCTGGTATGGCTGTGACAGGACTGCTGGGTGTGTGGCTCCGTCAGCAGGCGGACGTGGTCCAGGCACGGCAGGGCATCCTGGAATGCTTGCGGACTATTTCGGGATGAGCGTTCTCTCTGTAAACAAGGTCGGCTCCTGAGTTTCATCCATAACGGAGACTTCTGGAAGTTCTCAGGAAGCACAATGGTGTCCTGGAAAAACAGTGGTATGCAGATCTTTAGTCGTGACCAGAATGCATCCTGCAACAAGGAGACTCTGCAAGCAGCTTCTCTTTTGCTGATCTGCCTTCTGGGAAGGTCGTTTGCATCCCCTGCTCTGTTGTGAGGGCAGGTCAGCACAGACGTACAGCATGGTCTTTCCGTCTGGCAACACCTTCCCCAGAGGCTGTTCTGAACCGACCCGATTCTGAAATTGAATGTTAGGGTGCCTACCTTAAGTTACCTCATGCCTAGAGCTCCTTTGAAGAATAATCTCAATCAAGTGCACTTAATTAAGAGCTTAGCTGGTACCAAAGACACTGTAAATAGGGTTCCCTGAGGATGGAGACTGAAAGATCCTATGTTAATGGACTATCTGCAGTACAAAGGTGGAGTTTGTTTAGACATCTGCGGGAGAAAAGAAACCCAGCAATGTCCCACAGCATGACATCCCAACTTGTAGAAGGCGCCAACACAGATGGGCATCAGAAGGCAGGTATGTGTCCAGCAGCCAGAGCTGGCTGCCTGTGAGATATGTACAGACCATCTGTAACCACACGTGGTCACACGGCAGGCCATATCTGGCAATGGCGTGATCAGGTGTGTGGGAACAGCAGGACTAGCTCAGAGACCTTGGGCAACAGACTCACCAGCCACGGCAATACTTGGGAAAAACCAGCAGTGCCGCGTTTCCTTCAAATGAACATAATTGAAATAAATGGTTGTTAAAAAGGTTGCACCTGCAACTAATAAGCCTGGTCTGGCAAGCCTGGCTGGACCCTTCAGAAGGGCGTTTTTAGGTTTGGGTAAGATGGGGGAGATGCTGACCCGGCATGGGGTGCGACGTTGCCAGGTGTCAAACTGAAAGGGACATTTATGCAACCTTTAACCAGCCATAACTGCTGTAATTCTTCAAATGTGTCCAAACGCATCCTAACCGTCTCCAAGACCTTTCTCAAGGACCATTTATTTTCAGAGGGGTTGGAACCATCTGCTCAGAACTTCCAGTGAACACTTTTGAAAAGGGTCTCGATTCCAGGAGATTAATCGGGTCTTAATGGCTTGTCGTTCCTGCCCGGGTGTTTCTGTCTGTCAGTCCCTGAATTCTTTGAAACATTATTTCAGGGATGGCTTTGGACTGAAAACAGGACAGTGCATTTGTCAGACAGCAATAGAAAAATGCATCGTTACTTATTGATTTATTGCTCCTTGGCGTCCTCTGAATCCTTCACGCAAAACCTATAGCTGTGTTCCCTCAGAAAGAAATGAAAATAAATTCACTTCATCTGATTTAACATGGTGACAAGGACAAATTTGGCATTAGAAGGCCATTATTGTGCCTGGTCAGGAACGTGAGAGAATTCCTTTATCCTGTATTTACAAAACGCGGTAGCATTGAGGATTAAGTGGTAGATCAGGATATTGGATTGTAATTTACTGGCTTCTGTTCAGTTTTTAAATGGTGCGAGTCATCTCTTAAGACCACAGAAAACCAATATATTATTTTAAAAATGTGCGTGAGAACTGAAATCGGCAATAATTAAAATTGATGCTTCTGTACGACTTCTAATAAGTTAGGATATTATGTTAGCAGCCCATAACTCCGGCTGTGTTTACTGCTGACAGGATGCGGTCTACCTACTAGACCCGTATGTAGGGGAAAATGGAAGCACCCTGAGGAATCCCTTTGCAGAACTGGGGTGAGATTTGATCCCAGAACCTTGTGGTACTGGGAGGTTTCACCCAGCAATCCTCAGCCGACGAGCTTTCAGGTTGAATAGTTAACTTTAATGTAAATGGCTCCTCGAACCTTTCATTCAGCAAATTAGGTTTCGAGAACGCGGCTCCGAGTGCAGAACGGTGCTCTCTGTTTCTGCTCCCCACATCTGCCCACAATAGCAACGGTACGCCGAAATGTTCGGCGAGGTTTTGAAGTGGAACGGGAGTGAAGAGCCTAACCCCTCAGCAGCAGAAGACCTGCGGGTGCTTAGCTGTTATAAATGTTCCCGTGGCCGGTCCTTTTCTCTCGTTTGTTCTGGCCTTGTCTCTTCTGCCTTTCATTTCGGCATCTCTCTCTCCGAGGGCCTTATGTCCTTAGCTTAATAAAACATAACCCCCTAAGTCAGACACAGGCACCTGTCTATTTGTGTAGAAAGCTATATTTACGGCGCCCAGTGCTTCCTGTTTGCTTTAGTTTTATGTACTGCGTCCCGGCGATTTACTTTGGCTGAAGTGTTTTTTTTTTCTTTCTCTTCATTCAGAAATATCACTCGACCCCTGACTTGTTTTTTTACCAATCAAAGCTTGGCGGCAGAGCTCGGCAGATCCTTCGGTAAATACGGTAGTGCGCTAGGATTCGAGAGAATGTATCTGCGTTAGGGCAGGCGGGATGCTGGAATTGGAGGAGGGAACGGGGGGCAGGTGTGAGTACATGTTAACATAAGGGGGGGTAAACGAAAAGCCACTGGGGGAGAAGAAAAGCCAGGGGGCAGGGCGGGGTCCCGGTTGTCAAAGGGGCCGAGGTGAGGGCTGGGTCAGTCATGGGGGTCTGAGTGCATCAACAGGGAAGAGAGGATGGAAACGAGTGCCACCCTCACAGTCTTACAGTCAAATAAACCAGGTCCCATCATGCCACAATTCGACACGCAACAGTGCTAAAAATATCCCCAACACGCTGACACCTCCCCCCCATTGTGAATCAGATGACTATCCAAATCGACATGCGTCACTTTGCACGAGTCGCTAACTAGTCCTGGATTACAGGATCTTTCCGTCGGCTTTTAAGGTGCCACTTGTTTACTGACCATTAGCAGTCGTTGAAATGCATACAAATTCCAGGTTTGTGTGACACTGTCCCTTTTTTGGGGGGGCGCCGTGCAGTCCGAATGGATGATCGCGGGCATTCGCATTTTTGATTGGTTATTAGCGGTATAACCAGGGGAGACACGTGATGTGGCGTAGCCAGGGGGCGATGTAGAGGGTGCGTCTCTGTGCCAGCCAATCCTGGGTCATTCCTGCCAACGCCGAATTAACAACAGCCCCCAAACCCCTCGTGGTACGTGTCACCTGTACCCCCGGACTCTTACTTCTCTGTCGCTTAAGCGTTGAGCGTGTTGCCACTTCCGTCGCGGATATCCCGGCGAACCCTTGTACCTCATTAGAAAAAAAACCCATCAATATTCTAATGGAGCACTTTCCTCGTTAATGGCCGCTGCGCAGTAATTGCACGACTTATGGGCCTCCGCTCTGTAATTGTGCACGGTTTGCTAAGCCCTTGACTGGAAGGCCTTTCCCCGTGTATTCCAGAAAATTGTTTGCGACCCCCATTCCCAAACCCTTCGTGTTGCATTTGAAGTCGTGCGTATCAATCAGGCGTGTTGGCCGCGGTCGCTGGCGTTTGGGGCCAGTCAGCTCAATTAACGCTTCTCCGGCTTTTGCCTGTAATGTTCTGTGGCTTTAATTCAGCCACTCTCCTCCCACTCTTCCTCCAGCCTCACTCTTGCCGTGCTGATGTCTGTTTTAATTGGCTGTCGGTAATCCGGCAATCCGGTGTAACCTTCTGGCCGGCCGAAGCTGCGTGAGACACCCTTCCCATGATTCCTTGGTACCGGGCCCTTCCTGGGCTGGCCTCCAGTGTACGCCGGAGTCTTGTGGCTCTGGGCGTCTTCTTGCATCATGCACCCCCCCCGTCCCGAGTCTCCTAAGCTCTTGGATGTTCTTATTGTTGCTTCTGGCACCTAAAGCAAAGCAGACTAACCTCATCTTAAGTGGATTTCAGACTATTTCCAGCAGACTTGTGCTGCCCTCCTTAGTACCCATCCCATCCACTTCTCTAGAAAAGTCTTCGGTGATTCTCATGCCAAGAGCCAGTGCTGACAAGTGAACATTTTATTTTTTAAGTCCAGTTTTTTATCCCCTGCATTTTTTAAGTGGGTATTTTCTGTTCTTTATCTGTAACTTTGAACAGGCTGAAGCATTTAGGTTCTAATGATCAGCTAATGGGTTAGTGTGTCTGTGAGAAGGTCCCCCACTTTAATGTGGGACCACAACATATTGGCAAAGTATCATACTGTTTTTGCACAGCTTTTATCGGCTACTGCAGGGCCTCCTGCAACTCTCTCTGCTTCATGTTATGATGCTGAATCTAGGCTAAAGATCACGGACCCAGAAATGTTAATCTTTCCAATTCCTGAAGAAATGTGGAGACCTTAGCCAGATTAAGTGACGAGAGCAGTGTACAGGGCTGCTGTCCCGGTAGCCTGTCTGTGACTGGTGGGAGGGGCTAAGGCAGGGTCCGGGTTCCATCCGTGAAAGATGATTGGATGATTCGATAGGGGGTTGACGTTGAGCATTTCTCTCTATAAGTGCTGGGCAGCTTAGTGGCCAAGGACATGGGCTTTTAACCTCATGTCACTGGTTCAAATCTCAGTAAAGTCATGCTATAATACCCTTGAGCAAAATACTTAACCTGAATTATTCCAGTAAGACACCCAGCAGTATAAGTAAATGCTAATGTTTATGGTATTGACTCAGCCGCTGACATTGAGGGGGTGCTATATTAGATACAAGCTGCCCTTGGTCAGATAAGTACGTTTTGGTAATTTCACATGTGGTGGGGCATCTCATCAAATCACAATGACCTTGCAAATTTATGAACGCTTCAAAGAATTCAACCAAATTACACTCCCATGTAAAATACAGTTAATTACAGTTTAAAACACGAGGCCTGGGAGATTCTGTGTCACGCTGAATTTCAGAGAGATTGCTGTTCACCGAAACACTTCCACATCAGAAACATTACTTAGTATGTAACTATCCAAGGGGTTATTCGGAAAGGTTACTTGTTATATGCATATCAGTAAGGGTACTTGGCACTTAAATGTCAGAGAGATTACATGTTTACCTTTAATTTATTTAGTGGATGATTTTATCAAAAATGTCATGCAGTTCTTTCCGAAGCAGATAATCCCAGGAGTAACTGAGGGTTAAGGGTCTTATGCCGATGTTGTTCTGGTAATCTCAGGATTTCAACCAGTGAACAAGCATAGCTTCCTAACCCACTGAGCCACACATGCTGTTGGATGCCCTTTAGCAAGGGCTCTTGTTTGCCCATTTTTGCCCATTAGCCCAAACGCAGCTAATCAGTGCTAAGTTCAAATTTGCATTTTACCTTTTAATTTCTTTCTTTTGCTCCCTGAAATGATTTTGGGGAGATATCTGCATTCAGAAATGATTCCAGCATAACTCCCAAGAAGCATTTTTATAACATAAACTGATCAGAAAGCCAAGCACACCGCTATTGTTAAATTAGCTATCAATCAATGACTGAACAAACCGTAATTATTTTGTCCTGGGTATTTGGGTGTGTGTGTGTGTGTGTGTGTGGGGGGGGGGGGGACGGCTGCCAATTTCAATAAGG
>JAODKN010000044.1:15198722-15208868 GCA_026774425.1 Petrocephalus zakoni
CGGCTATGTAAAAATGATCTATATTTCTATATTTCATCCTAATCCGGGTCACAGCTATTATTATTATTATTATTATTATTATTATTAGTTGTTGTAGTAGTAGTATCACCTGTGATTCTGGGATAGGCATTTGATGGATGGATGGGTGGATTATGGATGATGGAAAACATCAACAGGGGCCTGTAACACAGAGCTGGATACTCAGGTTAGCAGGATAACTTGTCGGATTTAAGGTAGCCTGGGCTAAATGTATGTGAATGAAGATGAAGTCCATTTAAGCTGACACGTTGTCTAGCTAAACGACAAATCTCGCTTCGTCGTACAGGCCCCAGGCGATAAGGTCGGGTGCGCAACGAAGCAGTCTTAGCTGGAGACGGGCCGCCTTTTCGGGGCGTGGTGCGCTGTAACCCGAGCTCAGGCTGGACGCCGGCATGGGAGGCTGACCGCCGGGCAGACGCCAAGTGCCGCCGGTGTCGATCTGCGCGCTCGAATTCCCAGTGCCAGATACTGTAGCTTAAACATTCCCGAAGGCTCCTTGGTGTTGCGAGAACATTAGCATTAATGGCATTCCGCGGGGGTCCATCAATATTCATACCTGCAAACTTGTGATTAAAAAAAAAAGCAAAGCTTTAATTACATATATTTTTAGAAAATCTCCCATCCGCCAGATGACAATTAATTTAGCTAACCTCACAGGTCATCTTCTTGTGGCTTCAGGGCAGGAGGTAGGAGCTTCCTGGGCACGGCACGGCCCCTGAGTCTTCCTGCCACGTCCACAAAGTTCTGTTTTCTGCGCGCGAAGCCACAGGAGGACCGGGTCGTCCGGAGGCTTTCCTTTACGACTGACTCGTGGTTGCTGCCTCGGACTGTGACGATTCGTTGAGCGGATGCCTGCTTGCTAATTAGCCACTGATGTAAGCGTTTGTCTGCTGCGGATAACGAGCGCTTTCTTCCACGTCCATCGGCCGGGCCGCTTTCGGATGATGCAACGGCGTCTCCGGCCGGAGCATTTTAGCATCAGACTTTGCTTTTCCGCTGCAGGAGGTAAACAAATATTAGCCAGCCAGAAGATCGATACAAAGGCCGGATGTTACTATCAAGGATAACTTTCTAGAAATTTCCTAATGGCTGTGTGAAGATAAACACATGACTGGAGGATCAAAGTAAGGCAAAAACCTAATTAGAGTTTACTCAGACTACTGAGTATTTTAGTTCGATGGAATTACACTTAATTTTTTCCTGTTTCTCAACCTCCTCGCTGCCTGTTACCTACTGAAATTATGAAGATCACTAATGTTTTTGACATTAATTTCATTGCTTATAGGCTGAACGTCAGCTGTGGCTATCACCAGAGACCTTCCACTAAATCATGTACACTGCTAAATACCACTACCTTACGGTTAAGTCATTTCTGCTGAGTCAAGCGAGCGTGACGATAAAGCCGAGTTGCTGGAGATGGGCTCCGGTGTGAAGTTATTCGTCTTCACAATAAACAAAGACGCGGCGAATCAAATTGTGTCTTTTTTTGCGAATAAATTAAACGGCATTAAACCGATTAAAATGCTGCCTGCTGGTTACGAATTTAATTACCTGTGCTAATTGAAAAGGGCTCCATGGCCTATGTGGAAGAGAAGCAGCCATCTCGTTGCCATTCGGGGGGGGGGGGGTGTTATGAAGGTACCGGGCACGATACCGCGGTCACCCCACCCCCCCAAGCTGTACCAAATACTGCAAAATCAGAAGGATGATTGGGTGGTACCAGGTGGATTAGCGGAAATACCCGCCTGCCCGCTTTCATAGTGCGGTTCGGCCGGTGTCCTTCTCCTCGTCGAGCTTCTCTGAAAGCCCCCTTCACAGGGATCAGGTTAGAGCACCGGGCTGATGTTCAGACTCGCTTGGGCGCTTACATGTGTTTATAGGCTGTCAGGATGCCGCGGGCCCAGCTGATGCACATACACACAGCTCCCGGTAACTGCATGCTAACCTGCAATGCAGTGACTGCATTTCTTGCGCCCGGTAAGGTTACAGGTGGAGCTGCATATGAAGATCTTTGGCACAAATGCCGGATTTTTAATTTGGATTCTTCCCCAGCCGTCTCACCTGATCTGTGGAGTGACAGATAGTGAGGGGAGTCTAATTTCTATACGTGTGAAAGAATCGCTGTGAAATTCGCTTGGCTGGTTAAGGCTCAGTCAGGCGTTCGACACACAGCCCGCAAACAGGCCCTCGAAGCAGTGTTTTCTGCCTGGGTGCAGCGGCTACGGTAAGGCAGGGATGCCCGAGTGCCCTGCTCTCCTCATCTCCCAGCTCATTCGCATTCTCAGCTCACCTCCCTTTCACCGCGCGCCGTTTCTTTGCATGTCCATTAGGTTAATAATACACGGAGTCCTTTTTCCCATTACCGAGCCCATCTGGTCCTGCACTCACTTCAGAATTCGGCATTGTACGGTGTGAAAAAAAGCACCCGCCTCCATTTATTGGCCAGCCATGGTTTTTTTTCCCCCTCCTATTCCATCTCTTTTTTAAAGATTTTTAAAGAGCTTTTACTTATGCAGCTTTCTGTGAACTGCAGGCTTGTGTCCCCTTAGCTAATGTTTACCATCTTCCACTGTCGTCACGGTGACACTCTCACTGTGAAGCGGCACCTAGTCTCGGAGGAACACTGTCCTGCTATTTTGATAAACATTTATTTATGTAATATTTCAGTAAATTAATTCAATTTCCAGCAGTTTCCTTTAGGATAAAAAAAAGCTGCCATCCAACGTGGTCCTGGGGAAATGATGTCTTATATCACTCTATACTTGTGAATGGCTGGCATGTCAATAAAGCCCACTAGACTTGACTTTACTTGACTTAATCCATCCATCCATCCATGCATCCATCCATCCATCTATCAATGTCTCATGAAGTTATGAGGTTACAATATCCATTAGCTACACTGGTGTACATATCTACAGAGAGCCGAGCTCTGGCAGATCTTATCTTATGTCAGAAGTAGCCTGCCGTCGTTTTGGTGCGTTGGTGTGGTTTCCATAACAACACAAAAGCCTTCTCAACCTGTCACAATGTTATTGTTTGGTTACCCTCTGCCATGTGAAATTTTGAATGAATACTTGATGTGCCAGCAAAACAACGCGAGACTCCGGCAGGCTGATTGGCGTCGGTGTGCATTTATTTCTAAAACTCACCCCGAAATAACGCTCGTTGGTGTGAATGAGTGCCGTCAATCAGACCCAACTTCTGAATATCTGAATATGCCCGTCTCAGGCCGGTCCTCTCATCCCTTTGTATTGCGTAACTTTGTCTCGACGTGTTTACGTCTGTTGTTTGTGTTAGCTAGCCGTAGAAGGGCGTCTGTCTCCCGCCAACCGTTAATTAGCACTCAGACTTCTGCAGGCCACAGATTTTATGTCGAATCAGTGAAGGAACAAAGAAGCAGGAGCTTCTTGAGTATGATAGAGTATCTGTTAATGGCACTAAACTCCTTCAGCACTAAGATTTACTGTGACTTCTCGGCGAAAACGGGTCTTGTCGCGTGTCTCCGCCAATGTCGTTTTCCCTCCAAATAAATTTGCGTCCTCATTGCCCTAGTGACTGGGGTGAGGCGTCCCTCCCAAAAGCACTCACCAACACCTGTCTCTCTGCTTGCCTTGCAGCACCCAACAGCGCCCCCTACGGGAGCACGGGCAGTGCACAGATCCTCTCCTCCTGCCGGTACCTGGTGCTGGCTCTCTCCTCACTCATCAGCGGATACTAGCCTTGGACGGATGTGAGAATGACTGTAACGGACTCCTTTGACATTGCAGACGGTCGGATCCAATCTGGTACTGCTCAGTAAGACCAGTACTGGACATAATCGGCATGATTTCCTGGGTTTGTTGATCGCTCTCCGTCCAGATTTATGTTCTAATTACGCAAATATTCCCTTCATCTTGATTATCTACTTGTGAATCGCCGTCATCCATCTAAAGGCTGTTATTATGTATGTTATCATTAATTGTAATTTACAATTGTGTGATTAAGAGCGATTTAGATCCTGTGACCCTATAAAATATAGTGGATCAAAATCATTTGTTCGGCAACAGTCCACGCTGAAAGACGTGAAGGCCAGAAATACCATGTCGTTAGGGGCGATTGAGCATAATTATATATCCAAGGGAAGCGAATAAAAAGGGACTAAATTATTGCAGGGAGAATGTAGGAAGTTCTCTGGTCCTGGATGCCGGAAACCAGACAGGTGTGACGAAAAGTGCTTTCAATCAATGCAACCGAATTTCAGTTAAAACAACATGGGTAACGTCGCCAAAGCCTGACCGATACCACTTCGGAGGTGGAGCGTTTTACAGCTTTTAACGTGCAATTCGCTGGTCACCTAATACTAATAAAAGCACAAAATAGATCTTATTTCCGGGTAGTAAATCTGCACGGATCATCTGAGATAGAAATACATACATAGAGTGTGGCCGACCTACTCACATTTGGAATTGTTTTGACGACCCTCGTTCTATTAAATAAGATACACAATGATCTACGCGTAACGCCTCGTTGTATGAGATTAGCTATCAGCTGGAAGTTTTGTTGAAACAGATGGTGGGGTCACGTGCCAGATTATGGACACACCGAGCCAAAGGATCCCCATGTCAGTGAACGTTAATGTCGTGCAGCTTCTCTCAAGCGACAACCACGACCAATTGGTCCGCATGACGAGCTGTTCAGTCTGTGTGATTCTTAGCCTAGACCACAAAAACTCAGTTTTTATTGTTTTGGTAAAGGTTTCAGAGCCTGGCATTAAAAGCAAACCAATCCATGTGCTTGGGTACATATATGATAGTGCATTTGTATATGTGCACTCTCAGAAGCACGTATGGAGAACATACATAGCTAACACGTGTGAGTAACAGGTATAGCTATATTTCTGTTTTTGGTGCATGACTTATGTTTGTAGGAGCTTAATAACAGTTTATTAAAATTGTCTTTAGGAGTGGGATGACTCGGAGACAATGTGTATTATTTGATTGGTCACTGTCATGTAATCGTTTGGTATTATACAAAAAGCAGTTCATAGGGAATTCTCTAAAACATTCTTTATGAAGCCTTCAGTATTTCTGTGCAAAATTTCGACCACTTTTCTGCTCAAATGCGATGGCACTAGGATTTAGGGTTTTAATGACATTAAAGATTTTTTGAATGAAAATTCCCACAGAAAATCATTAGCTAGTTTTTGGATGTTTTCGCGCAGTTGAACCGGTCTGCTAGTTTGACCTAGAGCCAGTGGGTAGTGCATTTGAGAAAGGGGACTTGTTAATATCAGGTGAACCAGCCGAGTCACAGACTTGCTGTTAGGGTTGTCTTTGATGCCATTGACACTTCTGAGCTTGTTCTGTGCCTGACCTGTTATAAATAAAACAATATTTCCTTATAGCCATGGAAAAAAAAGACAGCTATATAGAAATGGTAAAGTTTAAAGGTCAACCTCACCTGTGCTTTCAGCACTGAGCATGAGTTTATTTCTTCGTGAAGCTAATCCTTAGCATTTTATTTACTAACTCATGTTATTTGGAAATATGAACAAACCTGACTGATGTAGGTGGGGAACCAGAGTAAATAGGCCGTACATATTTTATTGCAGACCTGCCTACACACGTGCAAAGCAAGAACAGCAGTGGTAGGTAATGCTTCAGTGGCAGGAAGGAGAGCACCGTGCCCTTTAAGGAACACAAACACCCAGAACTCCAGAAGAATATGTATTCTGCTTTCAGTAAATGCTGTCTTCCTCCAGACCGTTCCCTCATCAGCCCAGCTGGCCGTCTTTTATCTCTTAGCCTTCTGTCGATTTCGATCTGGGCCAGCTGAGCGTCGGTACCTTGAGGAATTCGCCCGTGACGGGACTTATAAGTTCTGCGACTTGCTTACTGTTCCAAAACTTGTGCTCAGGAACCCCCTTTGGTCCGTTAGGAGCATATCAAAGGCCGATCGTGTGTATGCCGATTTAAAGATGGATTGATCCGTGAAATCGAGCCGTAAGGAGGCGAAAGTAGATCACATGTATATTCCAGCTTGCTTTTTACATGTCATCATATCATATGGATTCAGTGTTTATGGTTTAATTATGCTCAGCTGAAACCCTCCCGTGGTGACCCTTTCCCATAACCCTAAAACAGCCCCTGACTAATATGCCTGGCTGATTTTTTTAGAACAATCCAGATGAGCGTTCTTTATAGGAATCCCCCCATGTAATCCCCATCTCCAAACAGTTTTGCCTGTGGGAGTTTTGCTTACACAGACGGAACAGGGCAGAATGAAAGGAGATGGGTCCAAGCAGCTTGAAGAGGAAGTGGGATCAAGACATCTGATTGGTTGGTCTGACATCTGACACAAAACCTGATTGGTTATCACTCTGAATCAATCATTTTTCATTCTGCCCTCAGAACACGTGCACGTATAACTCCCATGAGCAACATTTTTCAAAACGTGCTATTATTTGGATGTTTCTAAGTTGGAAACAAGAACATCTTTTAAGAGCGAATGACCAGTGGGAAAGTACAGAGCTAAAGGCCACTAGTAGCATCACACTACGGTTCCCCTGAAGCAAGTTTGTAAACAAGCTTTCATATTTAACGATTAGCGCATACTCCAATACCTTGTAATCCAAGTACTAACAAAAAAAAGTCTGAGAAAAAACATTAATAGTCTTGACTTGTTTTGCCAGTAAATTAAAGCATGTGTGCCAGGTCAGTGTGACATACAAATTATTGAGCATCCCAGGTATTGAAAGAGAGAGCAAGAACTTATAAAGTCATTCTCATTCGAAGAAATCATGTGATAAAATCCTAGAAAATGCCACCTAGCGTCAGGGTGGGTGTAAAAAGACCAGATATGTCCTACAATTTGCTTAAAAAAAAGTGGAAGATCTCTTCAGCATGATCTTTGCTGACAGGCCAACTGCCACGCGGCGATTCTAAGCCCCCAGGTTTGTTTGCCAGATTCCCCTGTCCTGTCAAACACGTCGTCACCCATAATCCTAATGGGATCGAAGCGGCAGAGGTCCAGATGAGCCGGAAATGTGGAACGTACAGTCGTGTTAATTAGTGGTACTCCTTAAAGGATCATTCTGGAAGGAAAGTGTTGCACGCTATACATTGTACATAGAATACTGATGTTGCCATACTATTTTGAATTGTCAGGGTATTTTTTTAGTTAGATATAATTAATATTTACACTGTTACCTATTTCCTGGTATTATGTTCCAACTCATCTGCTTATAAGTACATGTTATAAAATGATAAATAAATATGAATTTTGCAATATTATATAGCAAGTGATTAAATGTACTTAATGTATGCGAAGGGAGATGTTTACTGTTTTTCCTTCATATATATATATATATATATATATATATATAATCTGTAAAGGGGGTTTAATCACATATAGGAATTAAGTTCACCATTTATCTGGGATAGAGAGTTTTGCTGTGTTTCATATATATATATATATATATATATTACATAATGCTCTGTACCACTGGCCTGAAATTCAGATTCACAAAGTCTCAGTTCACTCCAAAATACAGAAAGCCTCATTGGAAAAAAAACATTTCCCTATATGTTCATATATCCCGTTAAAAGGACCTGTATTAATGTAAAAAAAACAACTGGAACCTCTTAAGCCAACATAATTTAAGTTAAAAGGATCAAGGACTTGTCTGACTGTGTCTAATGGCATTTCTTACCATGTAAAGAAAAGGTCATTCGTTAAAATTTCAATTCAGGCGTCTGTTGGCATATATTAGAATCCAGTAGTGTGTCAGATATTGAGATCCTGGTTAATGTTCTGCCCAGCTGTGCAGGTGGGAAATCTCGTCCATCCGTCTGCTTTCCAAAAGCACTGCACAGCTAAGGCTCGTGGTTCGAAAAATAGCGTCTTCCAGTAGGTTTGTAGAAGCCCCCATTCACTATGGGATCACACACTGGCAAGCCTGCAGCCTGTCTAAGGGTACCCCCGCGAGGTGGTCTAAGAACATGCGCGAAGTCGCCATGTTTCAGGGACCTTGGCTTGGTTCGTTGGCGAGGTAGCTCTCAGAAAGTTAAAATGGAGGAATCGGGAGGTGTGGAATCCTGGGGAGCATTTTTCTTTCTGGTCCTGGCCTTTCATATGTTTTCTGTGGAGGAGCTTGTCAGATGCCACCAGAGAAGGGCCTCGCCATTCCACTCCACGTTTTTTCCTGAGGAGCCTTACGAACTGTCAGCGTCAAAATATTCCACAAATAACTTTATATAATCAGCTTTTAAGTCGGATTTTCTGTCAGCCCTTGTCATACATATCTCCCACACAGAAGTGCTTATTTTAGTCATGTAAACAGGATTCTACACCGATAGAATAAAAAATCACAAATAAAGAGTGAGTTCTGTCATGTGACCTGGACACCTCACCAAGATCGGCCAATAATCCACTACCTTTTGTTAAACTGACACATTTTTTGGTCATAGCATAGCCCCTCCTTCCTCCGCCTTGAAATAATTCTTTTTGGTTATAGAAATACATCCCATCTAGAGTAGCATGAAAATGTGTATGTTTCAAAAGTTTTCCGTGCTTTTTTTTCTCATTATTATCACTGAGCTGGAAAATCAGGCAGTTAGGCACCAGTGCAATATGTTCTAGATAATTCCGAGTCATTAAAGGGGCCGTCTCTGTCTGGCCTTTCCGTGAAGCCGGCGAGCGATTCGTTTGGCGTGAAGTGCTTCTGTGAGTAGTGTGTTTGTATTCTTACTGAAACGATCGGGAGTAAATAGCGAGCCATTTTTGTGTGTTCCTTTCTCCAGTGTGTACATAACAGTTTACAAGGTATATATAATGACAGGAGAGGAGGAGAAGGGCGTTGTGCAGACGAGCGGAGCTGTGCGGATGAGAATATGACAGAGAATTTTACATAGAACTTAAATTAAATACCGCTAAGGAAATGGTAAAGAGACTAGCAGGGATGGCTCTACCTGTTCAGTGCCTCAGGCAAAGCTTTACCTGAGAAGCGACCCCTACTGAGAAAATCGATGGTCTCTTCACTTCACCCTCCATGACGCGGATAATTCGCCAGTCGGGTAGCTAGAGCTGGCCCCTGCACATCGCCGAGCTGCTCAGCTCCGGTGGCCCGATTACAGCATTAGCCTGTAAACACAACCAGGGAGGCCAGCTACACCCACCAAGGCCTGGAAAAGTTCAGGCAGGAGCTCAGGCCTGGGCAGTTACACGGTCACCTTCTGTCTGCTTACTATATATACATACTGTATATACAGTACATTTTACGTATTGGTAAAACCAAATCTAGAAATATGTGTCTCTGAGTAATGTGAGCGATGTCTAATGAACAATGAATTACACTTATAAAAGTCTAGGTCGTAGCACAGCAGAATAACTTTGGGCCGTTCGAGTTTAGTACGCTTCTACGATGTCATTCAAATATGGAATAAGATGGTATCTTTCTCATATTTATCCTACCTTATTATTGTAAAAGCAGTAAAACATGTTGATGATATGGCAGGCAAAAATGAAACGTATTTGTTCAGTCTTGGGGAAAAAAAAGAAAAGAAAAAAAAAAAACACTTAAACCGAGTTTTGCATTTTGTGAGTCGCGATATTTTAGCCAATAAGAATGTGATCGTGTCTGACGAGCCGAGTCACTGGCCTGCTGTTCGAGGTTAATATGCCTCGAATAGCTCATATCCTTTTACACTGTTTCATCCGAGATTTAAAAAAAAAAAATCCATGTAGTTGGTTGTTTGAGATCTCGCATTGTGGACAGCATGTTCTCGCCCGCCCCGGTGTCATTTTGTAAAAGTGGTTTGATACTAATAAACATCAGTTAAAGATACGTGTGGACTCCTGTGGCGTGAGTGATTCCCCTTGTGCCGAGGACGGCCGTTCCCCCTTTTCGGGGAAGATAAGGCCAGGAAGCAGGGTCCTTTACCTCGCTCAATCGCTGTTCATTTGTCATTCCTCTTTAATTCCTCCTCTGTGGCAGATTCATTTTCTGTTCCCCTGAAAAAGCTCGGTCCTTTTGGTTTTTGGCCCAACACTCTTTAATTTAATGTGGCACCTCGTCGCAACCTTGGTCCCTAAGGAAAATCTAGTCTGGGTGGTGATGGGGGATGGTGG
>JAODKN010000044.1:15239327-15261286 GCA_026774425.1 Petrocephalus zakoni
GAGCTTCGCATTACGGCCGCGCGTTGGTTTCCAAAAGGGCAAATCCCCCCGCCCCGGGTATGCATTAATTACGGCCTCTTTAGTGCCAACCCCCCCCCCCCCCCCCCCCCAAAACGCGGGCTCTCCCGTTCCCAGAAACAGCCCCGGGCTCCTCACCTTCTTCATGTTATCTGGAGGCACGTCTCTCCTGCTCAGCGAGTACGGGGCCCAGGGCCCCCCGCCCGATGGATCTCCCTTCCGGTTATCCTGAATATTGCTTTGCTGTCAAACGGACAAAGGAGGACGATGGTTTGCAGATTCACTGCGAGATTCCTCGTTTTCCAGTGATCTTCATTTCATTTGTTTCATTAATCAGATTTTCCAGGAAACCTTGTCTTTCTAAACCAAATTCTGCTTAAATTTGCAAAGCAAGATATGAATGAAAGGAATTTTAAATATGGAATGGGAAAGAAGAACTTATTGATATTTAAAATTCACTTTGACCCAGAGCCCCCTGGCATATCCGGGGGGTTGTCTACCAGGGCTGCTAGACAACTTACTCTTAGCGGTAACATGCTTGTCATCAGTTTCATTGAAAAGTTTTAGGCGATAGCGCATGTAACAGTTTCTGTAGATCTGCTTTATTCCCCAACAAATCAGGTAAATGTTGTCTATTTTGGATCTTCCTGCGAACACAGAGGCCCTGGTTCTCAGCGACTTACCCAGTCTGGCCGTTTAGTATCTATGTGCCTCAGCAACTGTTGTCTCCAGTCGGGCGGCATCTTATTATGCTCCATCCAAAGCTCGTCGCCCCCGTCGGAATTCTTCTCCATGCATGCAGCCAGGTTGTAATCGGAGGGAAGCTTTTCCATCAAGGCGGCCATGGTCGGCCTTGCCGACACCGGGCGTGCCTGAGAAGCACCGTAGCTCTCGATGCTGTAACTCCTGGCTGACAGGGGGCGTCGTGGAGCTAAGCTTTTGGTTGGGTAGCCTACAGGAGGAGCCTTAGCCTCCTGGTAGGATGGATACTCGCCATCGTACCTCCCGGGACCCTTGTGGAACTGGGGCTCTGCCTTCACTGGAAGCCTGGCCTGGTGCTCCAGCATGGCCTTTGGATGAGGACGCCCACAGGCCTGCATCTCCTGGGCCTCCACCATGCGACGGAAAAGCGCTAGGTCTGTGGAGCTAACCAAGGAATCTGCCCTGCGCAGGCAACCCGGCCGCGACCTCTGCCCCGAGTACTGCTGAGGGACCGGCTCCTTGCCAACCTGATTTGGTGAGAAGGTAAACATCTGCTCTGCAGGCTGGTAGCCCTTGTACACCCTGGGGCTCACCAGCTCCTTGGGGAGGGTCTTTCCCGCTTGGCTGATGTACATGGTCGTGCTGGGGAAAGGTGGCATAGACCTCCTTTCGGGATTCACCATCTCCATGGGACCCTGAGGGTTATAGCTTTGGTCAAAGTGGAAAACCTTCTTGGGACCGACGCCCTTGGGCTCCTCGTGACCCTGCATGCCGCTGAAGTCGTCAGTGTCGTCATCGAGCATGGGTGCCGACAGACTTCGAGACATGCTGTGCTCGTATGGCACAGGGACGTCTGCTCTGTCCACACTGCCCTGGTTCTCCATTCCCGAGCCGTAGCTGTCGAGTACAGCACCATGCCCCTTGATGGAGCTGATGTCCAGCTCGTCTGTGCTCTGCGACTTCTTGAACTTGGCCTTCACCTCCTTCATCATGGGATAGAGCCTCTCTGTGCTCTTGCTGATGGTGACAACGTTTCTGGGGGGATTCTGGCTGCTTTGTGGGTGCCCGTGAAGGTTAGCCTGCCTCACCGTGTCCTTGGGGTCCACAGGCACCCCCCTCGCCCCTGGCTGGGAGAAGGTTCCGGGCTGCTCTCCCATCTGTGGGAAGTCTTTGTGATTTGGCAGGGGACTGCTCACGGGGGTCTGCTCCATCCTGGAATGGAAGGCCGTCCTCTCCTCAAGTGGGCTCGGCGTCCTGGTCCAGTTCTGCCACGGGTTCGGTGGAGGCACTTCGGTGTCCTGCCCATGGAAGGGCTTGGGGGCCTGCTCCGTCTCCTGAGAGACGGCCACAACACGGTCCTGCCTCAGGAGGGCCCGCCGGCCCTGGGCCAATGCACTTCGGGGGCCCAGTGTGGCTTTTGCTCCAGAGGTCTCCACAGAAGGCTCCATGTTCCCAAAATCAGCGTTATTATACTGAGTGCCATCGCCCCAATTGTTAAAATTGGTGCTGAGGGGACGTCTCTCTGCGTGCTGCTGCATGTTGCTGGCCAGCCTCTGGTTTAGGTACTGTTTCTCCATGTTGGGGGGGATAGACTGGCCTAGTCTGTAGAGATATAGGCAAAGGTTGTTACCAAAGTCAGATCAGGTATCTTACTGCTGCTGGACAGACAGATTTTTATATCTGTTATATTTATGTTCTTCACATACATGATTCCTTCTTTCACCTTTATTTTGGAGTAGTTAATCCCCCTTGCACCCCACAGTGGATCGACTCACCGTGGCAGTTCACAAACAATCGATAAGACGATTCCTCCCCCAGCATGGGAGGTGGTGATTTTCATCAATAAATCATGAACCACTAATTAGCGTGTTTGTGATTGTGTTGAGATATTAAAAGGGGTTAGGGTTAATTTATGCCATAATATCTAACATGACATGCACATTTTGTGTGGCATTGGCCTCAGGAAGGAGTTATTTTGTGTTCACAAAAACCAAGGGCCCCGTAAGATGGATTTGGCTCGCTGGGCGTAAAAGCGGCCAGCTGGGTAGATGGGGGGGTGTAGGATGCGCTCGCTATCCTGAACAGCTTGGGCTATTTATCGTTTTTTTCAGGCCCCCCCCGGACATCTGTGAGGACCTCGGCACACAGCAGGCTCTCTCTGCTCAGAACATGGGCTCTAACTGGCTGTAGGCTCATTCCCTCTCTTATTCTACTACTCTTTTGTCCTTTTTGACAGTCCTGCTTCCTCTGCATCACCCTTGCGCACCCCCCCCCCAAGGCCCCTGAACAAAGTCAATTGACGGTATTAATATATTTCTTTCTAGTAAACACCTAATTTATATTCATAGTTTTCAGTCACCTAACAGCACTTCCACACCAGCCACAGAGGCAAAACTAACAAAAGCACACACTCACGGCGCTCAGACGGATCGTTATTAGACTTGGCGCTACATTAACAGGAAACTTGAGTGCCTCCCACCTCTCTGTCCAGTGGGTGGGCGGCTCGCCCGTCTGTGCCCCCTGCTGTTGGGGAGCCCCGCCTTTCATGGGGTTGGAGGACGAGGAGGACCCCTGTGGCGGCACGTAGTCGGGGTAGGGGGCCGAGGGCCCGCCGGGGTTCAGGCCGTGCAGTTTCTCGGCACCATGCTCATCGATGGAGTCTGAAGGAATGGAGAAAAGTGATGTGATGCAAGAAAACGGCTGGGGCCATGAGGAACGTCAGGGCTGAGGCCCCGGGGCAGAGATCCATCACACATACCGGGCTTGTTTTTGTTCAGCAGGACAACCTTTGTCTTGAACATCGGCGGTTCGGCTGAGGTGGATCTCATGTCAGAGATACGGATGTCATTGGGAGAGTCCTGGGGAAAGGGGGGTGGGGGGTGGTACACTGCTGTAAGTTCCTCCCAAACCACTGAGCCAGCATGTTTGCCCCCCCCCATCATACAGAGCCTGGCGCCTTACCTCTGAGCTCTCTGTCAAATCCTCCCTGTCCTTGTGGTTCGGGATCTCGATCGACGAGTTCTGGCTGGTTCCCCGTTGCATCATCTGGATTTTGGCGTATTCTTGGACGTCCCTGTCTGCCATCTAGTGCACAAGGCATATGCGAATTACCCCATTTCCCTCTTAGATGGCCCACAACCAGCCACCATGTCACGGCAAGCTAGCAACGGCACTCATAGAGCAACTTGCACCAGCTAACAAGAATAGCGATTTTACTTTTCTACGTTTCTGTGCGACATTCACGTTTTGATTCAAATGAGTCCAAGCAGACTGAGTATCAGCTGTGACTTGATATTACAAACTGGGGAGGAACTGGTTTCGTGGGTCCTTAAATTTACTCACACAAATACACAGGTAATTGTAAAACCCAAAGCAACTCAGAAGCAGCTCCTACCTGGAAGCCATACCCCACAGCATCTCTCCCCGCGTTGAGCACTTTGGCGGTGGCCTCCAGTTGGGAAGCTACCTCTGCGACGCCCTCCTTTGTCGCCATTGGCCACCCTCTCTCGTACTTGTCCTTGCCCTGGTGCTCCGCGACAACCATGCCGGGGGGGCACTTCTCCATGCCGCCCATCAGGTTCTGCACCGACTTGACGATGTTCTTCAGGTCCTCCGGGTACGGAGTCGGGTAGCGCTTCAGATTGATCTCGACCTGGCGGGGCATGGGCAGGTAAGTGGGGTAAACTCCTCTGCACGGGGATCCAAGGCAGGAAAAATAATACAAAATAAAGTGGGGAAAATATGCACTTGGTCATTCATTACTTTCCGGAGAACCACGATTCAGAACATCACACTAGTCTGTCATCGTGCCATATACTCAACACTCATTACACTTTTGGGTCAAACATTGCATTCCAATCAGAAGTATGATGCTGCTAGACTCTGACTATAATCTGGACTTGGATTTAAAACGGCAGAACCTTGACTTTCCCGGTGCCATCGTCCTCCTCCTTCTTGTCGTCACACTCGAACGCCACAGTCATCCTCTTCTGCCGCTCCTCTTCCCAGAGCGTGGGGTTGAAGCTGTCGGTGTCGGACTGGTAATCTGCAGGGGGCACAGGAGAGCCGAGCAGCCGGCCGGGCCCCCGTGAGCAGCATGCTAACGCCAGCGGCCCCATCGCGACGTTCTGCTCAGACCCGAACGACAAAGCATCGAGGAACCGTAAAACTGAGCAGAAACACTAAACGAGGCGTATAGATTTCCAGATCTGCAGAAATATGAAATAGGATACAGTTCCAGAATCCCGGCCATTCTTCTGCTTTCGCCATCCTCAAACTAGCATCAAGTTCCCCCCTGAGTTTTGCTCACAGCACGAACGTGGGCTGCTCATTCTGACCCCCCGGAGACTTCCCCAAATCACCAACCCGCTGTACCCCCGCGCACCACGACCTACCTTCTTCATGTCGTGGCTGTTGCGGGAACATGTAGTTAGTGAGGACCCTCTGGTTGGTCTCTGGGTTAGCCTCTGACTGCAGTGGAATAAGGGCCTTGGACTGCAGGAGCACACGGCCATAATCATTACCCACAAATCTCTGATATTACTTCACTTCCTGCCAGAGGTGTTAGTGTATTGGTGTGATCCCAGACCCCCAGAAGGTGTACATAAAGATGTAACATGTTCACTCATGGGATGGGAGGAGTCTTGCTCAGACTGAACGTGCCCGGCAGGAAGCTGCGTTTCCACTGTTTTATCTGCTTAGCAGTAACAGTGTATAATTACAATTCCCGACAAATGCCCGGGGACTGTTTACAGGAGTGATCTAGTTCCTGAGACTTCAGCGTTAACAGCTCCACACTGCAGCGATGCAATTAGCCTTACACAGGAGACATTACTGCAGTTTTTTAATCAGATCTGTTTGTTTATTGGTTTACTGTAACTGCACAATAAGACCTCGTTACTCAAAAAGGGCCATGCATATATTGTGTACCATTTCAGAAAAGCCCATTTTCTAAGTCAATGGGGGAGACCAGAGACAGTTATTGATTCATTTTTTAATTTTTATAAAATGTAGAAAAATGACACAACAACGGGAAAAAAAAATTCCTTGCAAAGAAAAATTTGTACTAGGACAGGGGTGCCCAACCTGTTGATCGCAGTGTATTTTTCGAGGTTGATCTCGAGGTTACTGAATAACATTACATTTCGTTCCTGATATTTCAACCCTGATCGGCAAAATATACCATGGCGATTTGGTAGCTAGCCAGAGTATTCCCTTTGTAAAAGTAGCTTTCTCTGTAACAAACGTTGGGTCGCCCAGTACTAGAACATCAGTGGTGTTTGGAGCAATCTCGATTACTGGGGAAGATTACTGTCAAGAATTGTCTCGGGTCTCCCCTCAATCTAACTAGATGTTTGATTTCACAGCCTTCTTCGGACCACAGACGGTAAACAGGACAATGCCATTCACCTGATTGTCTGATAACCAAAGGGCTGCCAGGTCCTTTAGTTTGGTGAACGTCAACGGCAAGTTCCTTAACCTGGTTTGGAGAAGAGGAAGACAGTCACAAGTATTATTGACTCTGTTTCATAAGCCTTAAGCTTACTAGCGTGGCTTAACAGTGTTATCGGCACACAGGGCAGCTTGACAGATATGTCTGTCTGCTTGGAGACGCGTGTTCCCTGACAGCAGAACCTCATGCAGCCACCTGTTGTCACTCAGGTTGAGGACCCTCAGCTTGGTCATTTGTCCGATCTCGTCTGGAAGGAACTCCAGCTTGTTGGAGCGAAGCGACATGACGGTGACGTTCCTACAGCTCCCGATCTGCAGACACACAAGAGCGCCATTCTGAACTAAAACCGAAAATCAAACGACGGCCTCTGACCCAATTACAGTATAAGTCACCAAGGTCTGTATAATCTACTTATGCAAAACAATGACTCAGTTATATCTGGGACAAAGAGTCATTTTGTGTTTTGCAAAGACTGCTAAAAAAAATCAAATAAAAAAACAGGTAGGTCTTGTGCTCCCATACCTATCAGGTAAGCTATGTTTATTTTCCTAGCATGCAATAATCGCTGTTTATATAATTTCTTGTCTTGCTTTAGGGATAGGCGCTTCATGGCAGAGCATCAGATCGATTAACAAAAAAGGCACAGCAGAAGTCGTCGTGACGAGACGCAGATGCCGTCGTCAGCACCGACCCAACATCCCCCAGCATGCACAGGAAGGCTGGCGAGACCTTGCAAATGCTGCGCTTTCTCTGCGAGCGGCATTATCGTGCTCGGCTCACGCTACGCCGCCGCCTCCTCGTCGGCGGGCTGACGATCACCGAATGAAGGGTGGATACCGTGGGAAGGATCGGGTGGTACATGTCCCCCTCACCTCCCTAGGCAGCCCCAGAAGGAAGTTTTCGTCTGCCGCAAACGTCCGCAGGTTGTGCAGGTAGCCGATGGCGGGAGGGAGACCCTGCAGTTCATTGCAGCTACAGTCAAACTCTTCCAGGTGCGATAAACTACGGAAGTAATGGGAATAGTAGAAATCTAAAGTAAACAAAAACTTCTGAAGTGCATTTGGTTTCTTTAGACTGAACGTATTACATCAGTGACCCTAACCCTCATATCTTTAAAGTCATCTACAAGCAGGACATGGAGGAATAGCAGAAAGACATTTCACACATAGTTCTCCCTAGTTGTTCTTTGTTATGCCCCCCCCCCCCCATTGTGGCTTTCCCATTAAGAATGCATTTGTAAGGCATGGCATTCCCCACTTTGTTTCATTTAATTCTATCGGCACAGTAATGGAATCAATTAAGCTGCAAGTCCATAAAATCTAACGATCAAAACAGAGGCCCGATGAGCACTAACGGCTTTTGAACAGACCTCACAACACATTCATCTTTCAGAATATGTTTGCAATATTAAAGCATTATAAATACAAATCTGTAGAAATTAATGAAATAAGATATTAATATACGTTTTCGGGCAAACGCAGTGGACTTCTGGGGGTCATTTAAGTTATAAATTATTAATAAATTTCCACCAGTTTCTGTCAGCATCTGTGCAAACATTCTGACTGCAGTTACTCGGCCAAATGACTTCTTTAACATGAATTCATAAAGTTTGAATGCATTTCCCGAAGAACTGACCTCCCAATGGTGTTGGGCAGCGAGGAGATCTGGTTTTCATCTACTTTAAGAGTTGACAGTTTTTTCAGCATTCCTGCAAAAAAAATAAAATAAAATGGTTTATTGAAATAATTAATCAGCATATTTATTTTTGACAGGTACTTTATTAAAATGGTATTCAATCTCAGATTTAATATTACAAAAGTATTTTAGGGGTATTTAGTCACCACACAGCAGGGCATATTTTATTTAATGTTCAGAGAGGCACAAAACAAACACGATGAAACTGCATTCAGCATCTGCATGTTTAATACTGCTGCATCCAGGGCCATAGCAGCTATGCGGTCATCGAGGCTATGAGCTAAAAATAGGACTGGAGCTAAATATAAACCTTAATAAAAAAATGGGCTAGATTAGGCTAACTTAACATTTCACGTAACTAATAAATAAATAAAAAACAGCTTATGAAGGGGATGGTATCAATGTGTTTGACAATACCAAGCCCCAAACCTCACTATGTTTCAATCCCTCGCTATGAGCCTGGCCGTGGCTACATATCTTTAATACAGTTCCTATCTGGTAAAGGACCCCAGCGTTTAAAATCACTTAAACATATTTTTAATTAATAATGTTTAACAGCCATGAAAATCGGTTTCAGTTTAAAAGCATGTAAAATCTCAAAGCTTAATATGGCAATTTTATTTTTCTCTTCCATCAGATAAAACTCCAGAGGTGTTTAAATGTTGCTAGTTTACTTAACTTTGAGTTATATGCAGCAATTAACTATTTGACATTCATCCAGTTATTCGTCCAATTATTTGTGACCCTTGATAGGCCTATATAATTGATTTACAGCAGTTTTTAGTGATGGATCAAGTCCTTTTTAAATTTTGACCAATTGCTGCACTAGTATTTATCAATAAAATGCTTATTTGTATCATTTTATGCCAACAGGTTACTGGCATTATGGCTGTTACTCTACCAAACTTGCTGGAAGATCCAACAGTAACTCGAATTCTGCATTGCATTTGCAATCTGACCTTTTTGGATGAAAAAATAGCATGCTTTAATCAGACTGTCACTGAGCACAGCATGCTGTGCTGTGGGAAACACGGAGGGAACACAGATCTTGAGTTGCCCCAGTGATATTCAAATCAGGTTGCACCTGTGTTCATTTACATAATCACTCCTACTAAATACAGAGAAAATGCAAAATTGCAGTGCCTGGAAATTACCCAGTGTCCTGCTAAATTGCACCCCACTGTTCCATGGTGTTCAGAGATCCAGTCGGGGTGAATTGAAAAGGATTTTGCCAAACCTGAAAGTCCTGCGGTGGGTCAGGACCAGAGCCGAGTGCGTTTTGTCGAATTAATTGTATTTTTAAAAAATGACCCCTAGAGGGCAGCAGAGCTCCCTCCTAGGCTCACCAATAGAGTCAGGCAGTTGCTGAAGCATGTTTGAAGACAGAAGGAGGTCTTCCAGCGCCTCACAGCCAGAAATATTCGCGTCCAGGGACTCGAGCCTGTTCTTGGACAGATCCAGGTACGTCAAATGCTTCAGCTTCCCTATACACTTCGATAACAAGGAGGACGACACACGCGATGGCAGCAAATGTTTGCCAAACAAAAGGGTGTGGAAGTGATGGATGTCAGGAGAAGACAAAGGGAGAAAAAAGCAGTCAGGGCCTGAGTGTCGCACACCCACAGGTCGCACAAATACGTAAACTGGTGCAATGTACATGAAACATTCTTAAAAATACAGTTGTGTCACTGGTGGGTCTTGATGTAACGATCTAAGCCTTGATCTTCCTACCCCAGGTAGCATCTGTAGGGAGTTGTTGTCCATCCAAAGCTCCTTCAGGTTGTGTATCTGCTCCAGGACCTCGGGCTGGAAAACACGAGGACACCCGAGTCACTCGTGCTACACCGACGTGCCGTGAGTCAGAAATCCCCCCCTTTCCAAAACGACGGGGACGGCGCCTCCCTCAGATTAACGAGTATCTTCTCCCGATCCCCCTCACAAGTGTGATGAGCTCCGGGACTCGGAGGTCCCGCCCACACCGACACACGGTCGAGGACAGAGAGCGTCCTGTAACTATGGGCGACCGGTTTAATTTGATCCTAAAACGGTACATGAATACCGAGGCTAGCAACAGGACTAGTAAAAGCAGACTTTAATGTGGATGAAGATTGCGGACAACCAATCAACCGCACCCAGTTCAACTGGCGCCCTCTCCAGGAACTGGTAAAACAGAGTGTTTTATTTTAAATGAATACAATGATGTCCTCACAATAATTTCCAGGATCAATAAGTGGTTGGTCTGAGCCAACCAATCACTTCAATGAACAAATAGCTACAATAGAGGAGATAGTTCTTTGGAGAACTTAATATTAACTGGAACAAACACCTGCTGATCAAACACAGGGCTGAAAGGTGCTTCTGTATACATCCGACATTCATTCTCATTGCCAGTTACTTTCTGTCCTTGGCACCTAAGCTACACCTCGTCTGCTTTCTGAAAAGAGATTAATGACTTGGCTATTCTTCTCTCCAAAGTGAGTCCGGCCGGTGCCGGCGTGCTACTCTGCCACTCCACCTTCAACACGCTCCCATATGCATCTTCCGCACGTCTCGATTCTGTAACCTTACGGAAAATACCGGCCATGCGCATTCGGAAGCGGGCCACGTGTGGGGAAGACACCGAGCTTGAGATAAAAAATCACGCTACGCATAAAAGATGGTAACAAAGATCGATTCATATCCATCCATCGGGCCAGCAGTGCCCACAGACGGGGGTTTCTGGCTCTCTGTCTTCATAGTTTAAGTACTGGAGGCGGGTTATAAACCTTTATGAAACAAGGCCGTGAATCTGAGATAACGAGCAAAGGATCCCTGGCAGGAGAGCGGACGCGAGCGGCGGTTGTGGGTGAGCGATGCCCAGGGTCCCCCGACGGGGACGGATGTGGCACGGAGCCTCCAGTCTTACCAATTCGCTGAATTCATTACTGCCCAGGTCAAGTCTCTCCAGCTGGGAGAGCTTCTGCAGCGACCTGCCGGGAAATTAGCAGCGCAATTAGGATTTACCTGTAAACTGGGCGATTACTCTCTGCTAGGCAGGGGCTGGAATATTTGTAAACAACTCAGTTCAATTTGACTGAGTCCTAAGTGGGGGGGGTGATTTTAGAATTTGATCCTTAGGGGGCTCCTGCCCCCAGTAGGGGTGCCACCCTAGCAGGTGAAAGAAGGACATGGGAGGCTTAAGACCTGAGTGATATTTTGGATGTTTTAGCCAACAGACTTCCCTGGACGCAGTGGCAAAACAAATTTAAATAAACCCCCCCAATAGTTGGCATCTCTTTGGAAACCATGACTTGTTGTAATTTACTGTAAAATTTACAACACGAAATGTAAAACTATACGCTATATGTGTTATAGGACAGTACCATAATGGGCACAGCAACATTTATTACAGAGACGCAAGGAACATGCTAACGTCCTCACTTTGGCAACATTTTCAGGTGATTTTCTCGAAGCTCCAGAATGCGCAGTTTGGATAGTCTGAAAGACAGTGTGCAGAAACGTCAAATGAAAAGAAGCACAAACATGTCAGCGGCTAAGCTTTAGTTTTATTTACTGGCTGCTTGATATTTGTAGTTTCGTGTCTGCGCGTGAAACTCACTTCCCGAAGTTAGCAGGAAGCTGCTCCAGAAAGGCGTCGTTTAAGAACAGCTGTGTCAAATTCAGGAGGTGTGTGAATCCGTCCGGAAGCCTGAAGAAGACGACAGCAGTAAGGACTGTCTTGCATCTGTTACAAAGGAAGGCCTCTCTATTGTGGACCTGCCTCAGCGAGTCAGACCTTCTCATACTGAATGACACTATAAACCAATGTTTCTCAAAGCAGTCCTCAGGGACACCTGGGCGGTCCATGTTTGGCAGATGTCCAGGGAGGGTCCCCAGGGTCTGGTCTTTAGACTACTACTAACACTATTATCTTCTACCAAGGAGTATTCCCCTTTATTTGAATTTTCCTATTTTATATGAATCTATAGTAAATTATCAATTTCGTTCTTATTTTTGTTAGCCCCGCCCCTTGGCGTCTGGAATGCGCCGTGCAGCGCGGCTTACTTGGAAATGGGATTGACGCTGGCTTCCACGATCGACAGACATTTGCAGCCCTTAATGTTATCGGGGAACTCTTGAATACCTGAAAAAAATAAGACTTCGGTGTCAGACAGCTGCAGCTGGAGGTGTGATCTGTACGTTCCCAAGAACCGCCCCAGCTCAACCTCGGTGGAGAAGCGAGGGGAGCATCGGAAACGACAGCCCCGCTGCTGTAATACATCCCATAGCCCTTATGATAGATTGTTCATGCAGTTTTCAGTTATGTAATCTGTTTTAGACGCATGAGACTACGTATTTGGGGAGGCATTTAGGACTGTGATGGCAGACCCCAAACCCAGTCCCAGCAGGGGAGCGGTACCGTTTTTACTGATGTCCAGCTCCTTCAGGTTGACGAGGCTGGCTATGGAGGTCGGCAGGTTGGAGAGATCGTTGTCAGGCATGCTCAGTTTCTTCAGTGCTTGACAGTTGAACAGTTGCTGAAAGGCAGCGGTGAGGGGCGACGATTTAGGAGGGAGCTGGAAGCAGCGGTCGCACATCCGGAAAGTTTTCACAACAAAAACGCAAAGTTTAGGCTGCCGCCGTGCGAAGGGTGACGACTTCTCCAAACCCAATCCCGAGAGCAGGTGTGAGATCACACAAAAGCACACACACACACACACACACACACACACACACATTTGCCAACTGGGTAGAAGGTCCTGCTGAAAATTACCTTTGGCAGAGAGATTAATTGAGCTCCTAGACTGGAAGGATTGAAACGTCTCCACAGGAAACGTGGACGTACGGAGTAAGCGCTGGCAGATAGGCTACTGTCACAACTTATTGCTTACACAGCCTGCCATGTAAATGCTACATCTCCAATCTGTTAAAAAACAGTCAAAGCCACTCATATATATTGTCTCATAAGAATCAAATATCTACTTATATTAAACCAAGTACTCAGCTGTTTTTTTACAGCCGGGAAGTGTAAACTCATCAATGGGGTTAAAAAGAATCATATTTGCCAAATTTCTCGAACCGCTGAATATTTGGATTGTCTGTCGATCCTCCTGCCCAGTCTGTCCCCAGCATCATGCCACAAGCTGCATAGTTACTGTGCCGTTTCTGCTAAATCGCTGATGCACAGCTAGATATTTCACCCGCTCGCTGTCACCGAACGTTTTATCCACGAGCGGTCAGGACGGGGTGGGGCTCTTGCCAGCAGCCACGGGATGGCACCTTGGCCGAGATCCCGGAGCATTCCGGAATAACCAGACTCACAGGCAGTCTCGCAGGCGCGGGCGGTCGTGAGACGTCTATCGACTTGGACCATGTGCCATTGGATGGTGGGAGGAAAGTCGAGCAGCATGACAAAGCCCAGAAGCCGTGGAAGAACCAAGAGAATGCACAGGAACCATGGAAGAACCTGCAAACTCCATGGAGCAGAACCTCCAGAAGTTCTGCTGCTCAGAATCAGAGATTCTTTGGTCTCGGGTCTAGTGCCTTAAGACAGTGTTTCCCAATCCAGTCCTCGGGGACTGCCAGATAGTCCATATTTTTGATCCCACCTGGCTTCCAGTTGGAAGCCTAGCAAAAATGTGGACTATCTGGCTGTCCCCGGGGATCAGGTTGGGGAACACTGCCTTAACAGACATCCTGATTTTCCTAAGTTGCATTGCATTTCACTTCTTTAACCAATCACAGTCTTCACTATATGACATCACTGCATTGGTCCATTTATTTTTCTATTTTAAAACTGAAGGCTTCCAACCATCCAGTAGGGGGCAGTACGTAGCTCAGCAGGCTAAGCCTCTGTGCCTGTGATCAGAAGGTCACTGGTCAAGGCCCGGCAAGGTCCTTAACCCCCAGCTTTTTATTATCATCATCATCATCATCATCATCATCAGCTTGAAAAAAAGGTGCACCCTTACATTGCTCCATATAGCCTTACACATACAGGTAAGCATATTCCTGTGTTTCGCATCTTTGACATGTCCCTTAACAAAAGGCACACACAATAAAACAGGTACTTTACAAATCTGTGCACCCTGTCACTTAACAAAAAACACTGGTTTTAATTAATGTTGTGATGTCATGCAATGAAGATTATGATTGGTTAAAGAAGTGAAACAAGCCCCTTAACCGCTGTGGCACCTGCCGGTTTTCCGGAGCTGAAAAAAACGTCAGGATGGACTCTCCCGCTGCACACCCAACCCCCCGCCTGCGGCATCCCACCCACCTTGGGCAGCTCCTCTATCTGGTTGGCGTCCAGGTAGAGCTCCTCCAGCGTTCGCTCGAAGCTGAAGATCTCCTTGGGCACCTGCTGCAGGCTGCAGTGGGAGTAGTCCAGCACGGAGATCACCTCCTGCTCCTCCCCCCGAAAGCACCGGCACGGCACCAGGCGGCCAATGATCTTCCTCTTGGTTGTCATCTCCAGACACTGCACTGAGGAAGAGGAGGGTGGATGAACAGTTAGGCGTTTCTCGTGCAAAAGGGGCTTCAGTTAACCCTAACCCATCCACAGACCCAACCCCTCAGCCAATACCACCAGCTACACACCTGATCTGAGATCTGGGTCGAGACCCCAGACTGATGTCCAGGGTCTATCACAGGGGTAGGGAACCTGATCCATGGAGAGCCGGTGGGGGTTTTTGGGATGACTTTTCAATCAGCCAATAAGACTGGGTCCCCAAGACAGGAGCTGACAACCAATGCTTTATTATTGGCTGATTGAGAGGTCATCCCAAAAACCCGCTCCCACACCAGTTCCCTACCCCTGGTCTATCACCTCCAGGACCCAAAGCTTTACAAGTACTGATGTCCACAGAGCTCGCCTCATAAAAGCCAAGCATCTTCTCCTTTACTGGCTGGCTGTCCCCATCAAGGACACCCCTGCTTCGAAGCATGTCCCCCCGCCCAGCCCAGCTACCAATCTCAAGTCACTAAGTGACTAACATCAAACAGGCATGCCATTTCTGGCCACACCACTATTCACAGCAGCAGACACGAGGATCTGCAAGCGGGAACATGCGAATAACGAGGAGCGTCGGAAAATGTCAATAGCTCAAACTGTAGCAGCCAGCTGTTTGTATCAAGATCTGAGCAATACTGACCATTTGCACAACTTCAGTGCAAAAAAAAAACTATATGTCTCATGATTGCATAAGCAGGTGAATTATAAAACAAAGGCTCTGGCCTCAAATCAGCAGTGCATGATAGAAAATCAGCAGTGCATGATAGAATTCCCTGAAGATCGGTTCCAAACTGTCTGACGACGCGCTAAAGCAGCTTAGCTTAATCTCGAGTGAAACACACCTCTAAAGCCTGCACGTTAGCAGGGGCAGACTTTAACCTGCTGTTATCGGTCTTCCGGAAACCCTAATAACTGATGCCGGTGAACAGTTGGCATGGAGATGCGAAACCTATAAATTCAACCACAGAAGAGCATATGCCAGTCCTTATTCCTGTTACTCCACAAAACAAAACGTTATATTCATTATGGAATATTCAGTCATCCAATCGTACGACACTGAAAGTGTTCAGTGTTTTCGGTCAGGGTGTCACCTGTCATTTGCCCTGAGCTGCCTGGCTAGTCCCAATCCTATATGGGAGAAGTAGTCGGAAGATAAGTAGAACATTGGAATGATGGAAGAGGGATGTGCCACCAATCTCTGCCTTCTTTTGGATCACAGGACTTATTAGCTTCATTGACTAAGGACATGTTGGTATGTAAATGTGTCACCAGTGTATTCACAATCCAAAAGTCTACCACAACCAGCAGAGGGCGCCGGACTGTGGTACAGGATACTGGTCCATCGTAGGACACATATGGACCATCATAGAGATACAAGTTAGCCTAACTCCATATCTTTGGACTGGAAACGGAAGCAGGAGTAGCTGGAGAAAACTCATTAAACACAGGGAGGACATGCAGACTCCATACAGAGCAAAAGTGGGATTTGAACCCCAAGTCCTGGAGGTATGAAGCACCAGCGAGTCACTATGCCACCCCAGACTGAAGGTTCAAGCAAAAAAGAAAATTAAAAAAATCACCAGTTAAGGAGGCTCCTACATTCTGCCAAATAATAATTCAAAACACACACGTTTCCCCAATTTTCATCCAAGTTTGAATGGCCAGTTAATCCCCAAAAAAGGTCAGAGCTGCCAGCTCCGGAGAGGGCTGAAAGGTAACCCCCACCCCCACTAGCCGTCAGACGAGTGTCTTCCCCATCGTGGAGGAGAGCGCATCTAGCTTCAGTCCGCCCACTGCCCTGGCAGCGCTCACCCCAGCGCATGCCTGTCAACGCAAACAAAAAAAAGCCAAAAAAGGCCATTATTACCTCAAGAGCAATATCACTGAAAACAACCAGCAGGGAGATTACAGAAGTGCGGTGTGGTTTTACCTTGACTCCCATGCCTTTATAGGAGGTATACTATCAAAAGCAAACAAACCAGAGGCATAAACATCTCGCTCAAGTAATGAAACTAAATTTAAACCGTGCGCACGGCACCGGATCCATTAAATAAGTTATTAGGCAAGTCGCAGTAACCAATTTAACAGCTTTATGCTGGAAGCTGATTGCGTTCAAGAATCTGTGAAAATACACGCTGCATTGTGTCTTATTAAGACACCGATCGCGAAGGTTCCTGCGCCGAGAGACGTATTGATTCTCAAGCGCCACTTCATTGACGGCGCTCATTAGCGCCTCGGCGGATAGGACGCCAGATACGCGCTGAGATTCAAAGAGGACACCCCGGAAAGCTGGCGACGCCGGCGCCTGCTGTGAGCACTAGAATTATATAGCCCCATGTAGGAAGTAAATAATAACGACCCTGGAGGATTGAAACACAGATTTATGTCCCGATCCAGCGCGCAGAGCACGGCCGGCAGAGAGATACGTTTCGCCGCCTGATTCCCGCTTTGACCCGTCTGGGGTTGTGTTAAACTCGCCATGCGCAAAAACTGCTGGAGCTTTTAGTTCGCATTTAGTTTGATCGCCTGTGGCCTGATATCCAGGTCACTGGGATGGGAATTCCCAGCCGAGTTTGGGGGAAAGAAAAGTATTGCTGGTAAGCAGCGGTCAAATCATCCGTCCATGCATCCATCCATTCAACCATCCATCCATCCAACAACCATTTATCGCGATCGGAATCGAGGGGGTTGAAGGTTTCAATCTGTAGCGGTAACCAAACCGGTAAGGGGGGGAGGGGGCAATAAATGGAATGGAAACCCTGAATGATTCAGGGGGCAAGACGTGGACAAGGACACCGTAACATTCCAGCTGTCTGGAGCTGGGGGTCAAGGATTTCTGTCCTCGCCCCTGGCCATTACTAATTATAACTCCGACTGACATGGAATTTTACAGTTAATATGTAGCTGGAATGACCACTTGAAATGTTATCCCCACTTACCCACGGCACGTGTGAAGGAATACATGTAAAGTAGTAATCAAACCGATTTTTTTAGAAAACAGCTTAAACGTTTAGTTTTATTCGGCGGTTATGTACTGGATATTAATACTGAAACAGGTCAGCATGAGTACCACAACCCCCCCTTAAAGGCACAGGTTCAGTTCTGCGGATCGCCCCTAATGAATCCGCTGCACGTCAGTCGGTACCATCATTTAATTTGATAAGATCTGACAGCTCTACAAGCCCCTAAATGTGTGTCATGATACAGATTCTCCATACATGCATTTGCATTGGAAGACAAAAAAAAATTAACAAATGTCTAAATATCATTCCATCCATTATCTGAAGCCGCTCGTTGTCGCTACGGGCACAAGGCAGGGAACAACCCAGGATGGGGTGCCAGCCCATCGCAGGGCACAATTTCTAATATTTCTTCTATTTCGGACGGAAATCGGTCCCTTCATTCATAACCAAATACCTTGATGGATCTTATGATAAACTGGCACTAAGGTTTTATCTGGACTGCTGACACCTGCTACCTCGCCAAAGGAATAAAATAAGGATGTTTCTCAACCTGGGGGAATCGGATGACTTGCTCCTATCCCGGAGATGATACCTTGCACCGGTCCACGTCTAGCAGGCAGCTTTATACTACGGAAGCACCTTGTGTTACAGGCAGCCGCGGCAAACGCAGCCCCTGCACGCGATCCTGCTTAAAAAAGAAAATGGGCTGAACTCAATCCGTCAGCCGTCGTATAAATACGCACTCTCAATTAGTGGCCCATTTCAGATCATTACGGGAGCCGTACGGTACGGCAGCCGCGCTCTCCCAGCTCCGCTGGTGTCCATTTCACAGCACACGCGTGGTCCGCGGCGCAGGCTCCCCGTCGCGGCCCGGCGGCTCGTTGGAACACGGAGACGCCGTTTTAATATGAGATTCTGAGCAGAAACAGTAGTGATGTTCATGATCTTCATTAACATGCCCCCGGGACCTTAGACGTCCACGATCGCAAATAGCAACCCTGTCTTAAGTTAAAAAACTGCTTAATACTATTAATAGGCTACAATATGGTACTATTAAATGTAATCCAGCCCCATAAACGTGAATCATGTTACAAACTCTAAAAATGTATTTGCTGGGGAAAAAAAGTTTAAATCATTTTCTATACATTTTTCTCATTTCGATGGAAATCTGTGCTTTATTCACAACCAAATAACTTGATGGATCTGACGGCCATACTTCTAATACTAGTCATTTCAACAAAAATCTGAGCCTAGGCGCTGATGTATGTGGCGGAATGGAAGGCGCCGGTAGTGATCCTATAGCCCTGCTATGGATGACGCACTCGCCGCCAGCGGGGGGGACTGCAGGGTGACTCATAGCGCGGTCTGCCCCTGGCACCGTCTCTACATCCGTGTCAGAAGCGGGATAACCACCTACACATGGCAGCCGCCCAGGAAGCGTGTCTCCCCGTCTGCGCCCTTCAATTCCACGGGCACTGATGAGGCCGGCGTCTCTAAAGTGTAGCACCCCCCCCGGGTTCGAGCCTCAGAAACGCAATGCAATGGGGAGAGGGGGCGAAACGTTAGAGCACGTCCATTCAGCTATAAGCACATCTGCGAAGCAGCACGCATGCGTCTCCTCTGAGATCCAGTCCAGAAATTATAAAGCTTATTTACTAGAGATTCTTAAGAAATCTGGCAGTTAGCCACTCATACGCCAGAGAGCTTTAGATAAATAAACTACATGAACTGAAAATACCAAAATGAAAATTAGACACACACACGCAAAACTACAATTTTCTGTTTTCTGGAAGTCGAAATATGTAAAATCGTTTTTTTGCTAGTTCAACCAAGCAGGCAGCTGGTTACCTAGCAACACCATTAGTGAGGTACTCTTAAAATCCATATCGGATAATAAACCCTTCCGCACAGAAACTTTTTTTTTTACATAAATACAACCAGGAAATTAACATTTTACTTTACTGGCAGGACTTACTGAATATTTATAAATGCAAAATACCATTCTCAAAACTATCCCTCCAGTATCCAGACCTATATAGTCACTAATTAATAATAGGCTTCGCTTGCAACACATTTATTACGTTTAAAACGTTACATTAAATTCTGTAGCTCTCCAATCGCGCTCATACCACCGTTATCCCTAATAACGCTTCTTCTAAATACTAAAAGCACGGCAGAATGACTCAGCAGAGCTCTCGCTTCCGAGGCTGCGGGTTTGATCCCCTCCCCGGATCCACCAGCGCAGAATCTGCATGATCTCTCCCGCTTTCCCCGCAGGTGTTCCGGTCCCCTCCCACACCGCAGGTGAATCGGCGGCTGAAGGAGCGGGGAAGGTGCCGGCGCTTCGGAGCGAGGGCCGTGGGTGTGCAGCGCGCTAGGTCTTCCATGGGGGGGCGGGGGGAGGTGGGGAGGTTCCCCAGATCACCCCGCTCGGATACTGAGAGCAGCGGGATGGGGGCTGATGTTACCGTACCAAAGCTGCGGATCGCCGATTCCCTTTCGGAACCCCACAGCCGGGCACCAGCAGACATCTCTGCGTGTCACCTTGGGCCTGGAAGCAGGTCGCGCGTCGATGGTGTGACACACGTGGCTCATCCCAAAGAGACGGTGGGAAAGCTGGGATACCACGTGGTGGGGTGACGTCAGAGGTACGTCGCGGGGAAAGGCCTGAGCCTATAGTCAGCGGGGGCCTGCTGATATAACTGTTACATTTCAGTATTAAAGGTGTTACTTAAGTTGCTTAATGTTACTCCCCGCCTTTTAATACCGCTCTCTCAACCCCGATAGAAAGCACGCCTATAAATGTCACTTAATTATTTATTTGGCAATAAAACTCCGAATCGAAAACGGCAATTGAGGTACATGAAGCATGCGGAGAGGAAAAAAAGTACAGCGACCTTTAAACTAATGAAATCGTGGCACAAACACCGGTTACTTAGCTAACAATCGTGTAATAAACCATTGAACAGGGACCGCCGTTAAGTTAAAAGAATCACCTTTCAAGAAGTTTGCCTTCAGATTCTTTTCACGGGCCATTACCATTGCAATGAGACAAATAACGGATTAAATCTCCACCCATCTCAACACTAGAATAAATTCTGACTGAAGCATACTGAGAACCAGATAAAAGGAGTAATGCTAGAGTCGTACATTTTAATTCGGTAACATCGCGAGAGTAAGTACAAGTTCAATGATCCCTATTAATAATAATGGCAGGGAATCGATACCAAGCACTTGTGTAATTTCCCACATTACATACTTTGAATTGTGTAGGGCAAAAGTGTGGCACTGTGAGACGGATGGTACTTCTGCACCCGGAGCATTTCAGTCATTGAGTACTGGTTCAAATTTAAGCAATGTTTCAAAAAATAAAAACTGTACTGGGAGACATATGCGCGTTTCTTACAAATCATTTTAATACGTAATCAATCAGCAAGAGTTTTAGAAATTGAGCCAGTTCCAGCTTGACGTTAGCTTTGGACTATTTGAAATAAAGTGCAATGGTGCAATGAGGTCTCAACGCTTTGACTTATTCGAAAACCTATTAACCCCCCTCCCCCCCCAAAAAAATCTTACTGTCCTCTCAGATCGGCGCCAAAAGGCCCAGTTTCACGTCAAACGTTTCTCTGTAAAAACAGCAAATAACGACATGACAATTCACAAGCTGCAGGGTGCCATCGATACAGATGTGATTTGCATCGATCCCTAAGTTACAAACGAGTCCTTACATCCCGACCCCACCTCTCTCATACCTATTTCATGGCAGCCAGAACAGAAACATCTTAGCTCACCGTCATTATACAAAGCAAATTATTCGTAATTACTTCCATAACCGTGGTCATTAAAAGCGCTTAACCAGTGGAAGCTGAAAAGTACACGCGACGAGATAAGTTTAAAGTGGCCAATGATTTTTTTTGGAGGGGGTGGGGTCCCGAAAAATCATATAAACTAGCATAACATAAGTTTTTTTCTTATGGGGGTCCCTTATTGCTTGTCATAGACAAATTGTCGTTATATAATACGATTAAATTCCGGAGGGTGATAATGGGATTGTTCAGGCTTCATTCACATTATGTATCGGTGTATTAAATAGGTAATGGGGGCCCTCTACCGGCATTTCGATAGACGACACACACTGAGAGGGGGTCATGCTGACGGGCGACTTGTTTGGCCCATAGCAGAGTAAAATTGGTGGTTACCGCGAGTACAGGCGCAGCAAAACTTTAATCCAGTAAATTGCCTTGAATAAACTCGTTAACTAAAGGAAATTGAAGTACAATATTTTAGGCCCTGTGACACTGTCCCGGATAAGTGGTTGGAAGTAGTGATGTAATAATTACTGTAGCCTATTATAAAGTAATACCGGAAAATGCGATTTATGTGTCATTCAGTTCGTAAGTAAATTACACATATGCCTTTTTTTGTATAAGCCAAATGACAGGGTGACGTATATGTTTTCTGCAACATCTGGACAACATGTTAAAGTCTCACAGCCTAGGCTGCCAAAGTGATACTACCTTAGTTTCTAAAACCTCACAGATTGTTGGTAAACGTAGGCTTGCCAAAGTGATACTACCTTAGTTTCTAAAACCTCACAGATTGTTGGTAAACGTAGGCTTGCCAAAGTGATACTACC
>JAODKN010000044.1:15278591-15289111 GCA_026774425.1 Petrocephalus zakoni
CCCGATACACACAGGCCGCACTTCATGAGCCTTTACAGGGGGTAAGCCATAAGGCTTTACGGCAACGTCGCGGTGATACCATTCACCCGATACACACAGGCCGCACTTCATGAGCCTTTACAGGGGGTAAGCCATAAGGCTTTACGGCAACGTCGCGGTGATACCATTCACCCGATACACACAGGCCGCACTTCATGAGCCTTTACAGGGGGTAAGCCATAAGGCTTTACGGCAACGTCGCGGTGATGTCGTTAGCCCACTTCACACAGACTGTTCTTCATTCTGATCATTCTGCTGGCAATAAAAACAAGGTCAGATGATGTATGTCAGCCTGCTGTGCGGCATTCCTAGCGGAGATGGGTCTGTGCGGGTCATGTGGGTTATTCTGCACACCCCCAGTAGTCCTCATTCAGCTGCTCTAATTACAACATGAAAGCTGCAGGACCAGTGTGCGAGGAATATTCATGCAAACAAAACGGATGCGACTATCTCCTAGCTGTGCTCAGTTTTTTAGGCTGTTAGCAGCTGAAAACCATCAAGTTATTCCCCTTGAAGCCTCAGCTGTGTCGTGAGCATCCAGGCCCCCTTAAAGTCTCAAAGTGGTGACTTTCATTCCATCTGCCTTAGAAACCACGCCTGTCGGGACAAATTAGTGTACTTTGCGTGGAATATAGTGTGGTGTCCCACCGTTGTCATGTATCAAAATTGCAATTTTGTGCTTTGGAGGAATTACTGTTGATGTTTATGAAGATAAGATTATAAACCTTGACCTGTTTACTAGGGGTCTGTTGGGTGAAGGCAAAGAGAAGGGGGCAGATGGCTACCATGGGGCCCAGAAGCTTATAATACCTAATAAAATGTTTAGGTGGGTAGACAGCCTGCCTGAAACAACAGGGCATCGCCTCAGGTTTGGGGTTTAGGAAAAGGACTGCAGGTGGCACCAAAGAAGTGGCTGGAGAGTGTTTTGTGAGCCAAACTTTTTTGGGCTCCTGCCGATAAGTGCGCAGGGATTAGAGGTGGAAAGGTGGGCAGCTTTCAGACACTGAGGAACATCACCCAGAGCCCATAGCTGCACATATGACAGTAAAAGATGGTGCAGAAGAGATAGATAAATATTGGCCGACGATCACAGCGCGTCACAGCACAAGGACCATATATTCGGCAGAATCCAGCAACCAGAAAACCAGAGGGTTTGGGCTGCCAACGGCTTGAACAAGAAGACAGCCCCAGGACCCAGAAAATCCAAAGGCAGAAGGGAGGAGAAGTGCCATGTGGCTGCCCCAGGCTCCGAATGGGAGGAGGAGGCCTGGTAGGAGGCGGAGGAAGCGAGAGAGCAGGAGAAGTGTCGTGTGGCTGCCCCAGGCTCCGAATGGGAGGAGGAGGCCTGGTAGGAGGCGGAGGAAGCGAGAGAGCAGGAGAAGTGTCGTGTGGCTGCCCCAGGCTCCGAATGGGAGGAGGAGGCATCAGGAGACGCATATGAGCATTTGGAGGTTAAAGAAGGGGCCACAGCTGGGGGTGCAGAGATCCCTGGAGGAGGATCAGAGGAGGAGCAACAGGTGAAGAATACAGCAGGAGGTGCAGGAGTGAGAGGGAGCAGCCCTATAATGAGCATTTGTCCCTCTGCCCATTAATCCCATTATGAGGAGAGAGCTAGTAGAAAGCTTTCGGTAAGAGAGGGCTTGCTGAACATGGCTGAATAGAGCTGAATGGATAAAATCATCGCAAATAATTATTTGAATGGTCCGTGCATTTCTTACAATGCCTCTCGAAAAAGTCGATTGCCTTTTGCTTACAGGCTTCAGTTTTTCTAGCAGGACCAGCTGGCAGAGTCGCCCTTCAAAAGCACTGCAGGAGAGAGAAAATTAATTAGGTGTTTGCAAAAGAATTGTCGACTTCTAAAAGAAACACTACTAGGATCGTACGTTTCGGATTTTTCAACTCTTGAAGCTAGTACAGAGCCGGAACTATCAAGTTAGAAATACAATTTTTGTTGAATTATTCAGTATTATACCACACTGTCAGTATGGAGATCTACTGACTGCTATGTGAATCGGTGCATGCAAACCGCAGAATTGTCCGAGTGGGGAGTTACGGTTCAAGATACTGTCTAGGTCCCCGGGGAAGTAGGAGCCAGACAGGAGAGTAAGCAGTCACTGACAGCCAGGGCCGCCGCGGAAACACGGTCAATTTGTCATTCGTCACACTAATTTAAAGCCTCTTCCTACTATGTAAAATGGGCGAGTGCAGGGATGAAAAGAAGCGTCGTTTTCATCCAGCACTAGACTGGCTTTTGCACAATAAAAGTCTTGCAGAACTAAAATCGAGGAAGAAATCATACTATCGTGAGACTTATTTCTGTCTCCGTTCATAAGCTGATGTCGCCGTTATGGATGGGTGCCCTTGACAAACGCAGCGTGTTTAACCTCGGTCGTGTCAGCATAGCATCCAGTCATATCTTATAGAGAGTAAATGACCGTAAATCTCGTCGGATAACCTTGATCTAAGCTAGGCGATGCATTTTAGTGGCGTTTCTTTTTTTCCTGACAGCCACGTGTCACTGAACGTCGTGTTACATAATTACAATTTTGAACGGCATTCGCACAGCTGCGCTACTTTTTCCACGTCTTATTTACGACCACTGGGTTTTTTATTAATGATCAGAGTGCCTAGCATTTTCTAGTGCTTCAGCTTTAGGCCTGTGAATATTTGTGCGTTTCAGACAAATTGATATTATTAAAGCGCTGTGGATGAGCTCATTTTGTCTTCAATGAGATTTTTCAATTATATAAGTCGTTAGCAAAGCAAACAGAGTAACGCCAGTGAGTACTCAAACGGTAATGCCGCAGCCAGGATACTATACAACTGTAAGCCGACAGCCAAGTACTCAAACAGTAGACCTACTGCCGCAGCCAGGATCCTGTAACAACTGTAAGCGGACAGCCAAGTACTCAAACGGTACTGCCGCAGCCAGGATACTGCACAACTGTAAGCTGACAGCCAAGTACTCAAACAGTAGGCCTACTGCCGCAGCCAGGATCCTGTATGAACTGTAAGCCAAAAGCCAAGTACTCGAACAGCAGGCCTACTGCCACAGCCAGGATACTACACAACTGTAAAGTGGACAGCCAAGTACTCAAACAGTAGGCCTACTGCCGCAGCCAGGATCCTGTAACAACTGTAAGCGGACAGCCAAGTACTCAAACGGTACTGCCGCAGCCAGGATACTGCACAACTGTACTGCACTACTGGACAGCCAAGTACTTGACCGTGTAAGCAGTAGGAAAGGCATTCTCCATTAATTGAACAGTACTTAAATCCGTGGAAGGAACAGAATAAAAAGTTCCTGGGGACAATAGAAGCATAGCTAAAATCAGACTAAATAAATCGGTGCGCTTCAGCGACGGCTGTGATTGACAGGTTCTACATTAAATGGCCATAGAACTTCGCTGCATCATTCTAATTTACTGAGCATCAAACTGGAAGCGATGGGGCGGGTGTGGGGTGCGTGTCTGCCAGCTTCACCGGTAGCGCGGCGTACGGAGCGCCTTTTCCCTCCGCCACCAGCCCTTTCAGGCGGAACAATCGGTGTCCTTCCACGGAATGGTGCGCCGGTTGCTTAGAAACTAACATAACAATCGGGCTCGATTCACGAATTCCTTTCATTCATGACGTCCGTGATGTAAACATCCACCTGTTGGCTTGCGCCCCCTAGTGGCCGCTGACGGACCGCCGCGTATAAACGGGGTGCAGCTGCCCACGCATGCGCGCTCACGTGTGAGGAGCCCCCAAATGAGCAGGATCCCGCTGCCAGTGCACCGTCCGCGGCCCATGATCCAACCACAGGAAGGAAAAAAAACATTATTACACTGGCAGTATCACAGTTTGTGGACAAATATCACCCCTTAGATGAACCCAAACATATTTCTCAGTTTCAAAAAGATATAAGATAAAAAAGAGTTGTTTTGGAATAGGCGAACGCTATTCAAAAATATTATATGCAACGACCTTATAATACGGAAGGCAATTATGTTAGGCTAAACGCCAGTGCGGTGTGTGAAATTAAATGCACTCGTTTTTTTTTTTATTTAAAATTATATTTAAATGAATTCTCTTTCTGCTGCATTTATTTCATTATTATTGTAGACGGTTAAATGTATGTGTGTGGATGGGAAAGTGTACAGGAAAAACAGCATGTAAGTATGTGTTTGACGGAGTGACGCATCAATTATTCACCAGCTTGTGAACAGAGAAAGCGAATCTAAAGCGGTATGTGTTTGAACAGGGATTTCACGGGACAAATGTAGGATGTGTAAAACCGGCGTGGGTGGCAGGAAAAAAAAAAAGTTAACGGTCACTTTTCCCTGTTGACCAGACATTAAGTATGTGTCTTTTCGCGACGATGACATAATGGCTGGGAGAACAGTATGTGAAAATCAAACCTGCGGCTGTGAAGGAGGAAGGGAAAAAAAGTCATCATTAATGCGCGGAGCTCCGCGGGGCACGCGGACGGCGCGGGGAAGCCAGACAGCGCCGGCCCCGCATTCGGAGGCGCGAACGGCGCCCACCACCGGCCAGGGGAGAGAGGTGGCAATGTTAGGCTGGCCTGGGAGGGACCGATCCCCTGCTCAGAGAAGTCCCCGCAGCTCAGCTGTCACATAGAGTTGCCTTAGCGCCATGGTAACCTCTCTGGCTAATTATGTGACTCACTGACAGATACAGTACACGCAGCAGAACGGAATTAAGCCTTCAGCTGGCCCGGGCCGTGGACGAATTCAATCAGAAATGGGCATCCTGCTGCCCTATATATATATATATATATATACATATATATATATATATATATATATATATATATTTATGGATGGATCGCCATTCTACCCAAACCGTGCCTTACATGGTGACTGTAAGTCACTAATATGAGATGGGCCGCTTCTGTGCCGCTGTACTGGCATTTAGCAGGAGATAAGGGACAGTACGATGGAATCCATAGAGTAACAGGGCCTGCTTGAGTAAGTCGCAGAACATTTTTACACACACACACACACAGCCCACACTCGCTGAGAGCGAAGTGACAGCAACACTTTACTGCGGTCTTTGGGATGCGCGTCGATGGCACACAAAGGTGGCAAAAACGGCAGCCCGGATCACCTGATTGGCGTCGCCGGTAATGGGCCGCGCTCCTTGCAAAGAGACCCAGCACGGCCCAGGTCTAGGAGAACCGCTGTTATAGAGAAAGCCGTGATTTATTTTATATAACCGTCAGCATAAGAGAGCGAGAAAGTAACCTGCATAAAATCACGCAACTCACGGTAACATTAATATGAACATTACGGGCTACAAACGAATAAGTGAATCCCTGAATACTTCCGAACGCATATAGTGATCTGAGTTTTTACATAACCTAAATCAACAATAGGCCCACTAGAGAGTTAATAATAATTATTTCACAATCGTGTATACATTAAACAAATCTGTATAAATAAATAATACATTTGTATAAATAAAACAGACGGACATCATGGATATCACGTCGGTACTGTAACGGGCTGGAAGTCCAAACGCATGCGCGTCACTTTCACACATTTATTACGGCTATTTCCCCGTGTTATAGGCTTAACCGCATAATCCGGACAGTCCGCACATGCCTCCGGGTCACTGTTAGGAGTTACTCGGCGTCAGAGAATCTCTCCGCACCAGCCATACCGAGAAGGGCACGGTATATATTGTTATAACCACTGCCGGGCTGCTCCGGGTGAATCGCGGGTCTGAGTCACTTCGCGGCTGGAAGCTCACAGTTTCCCCCGGCTGATGTCTCCTGAAATCGCGCGCCGGCAAAGTGCGATTGCTTTTACAAAACCGAATAACTGTGATGGGGGGGGCAACCTCTTTAAACACCTGAACTTCGCCTTCGTTTCTCGTTTGCCAGTCTCTGCAGCTGCAAATCTCTGCAATAGGCCTTACATTTACATACGCAATGTATTGAAATGAAATGCATAAACTGGGTTTAAATATTTTACATGAATTTTTAAGGATGTAGGCGGGTGGCGAAACCGATGACAAAGGGGAAACACTGAATATTAATTCTGCCTATATCATAAATGGCAGAATATCGCAGAAACACTAAACTAAATACCCCAGTACACTCTACTATATATCCCCATACATTAATATTCAGTGATAAGATTCAGTCAGAATGTGATAAAAAACAACAAATGATTTTCCCGTATTTCCCCACTGAATAAAGCCTAAGATGATAAAAATAATTAGCCTTATGAAACAAGTAGGTTACGAGATACTGTTAAGCGAATGGTTTAACAGGTGGAAAGAGCGGACGGGAAAACTGCAGTTATATAATGGAAATATCTATATGGTGTATTTCGGGGGAAAAGTCGAACTTACAAGTTACTAATAATATCCATATCAGCAAAAGACAAACAAAATTGATACTGCCTCCAGAGTTAACTGAACATTTTGGACTCACCTCTGATTCGCGAGGACAATGAAAGTCGTGTAACGATCCATTAAAACTGGAAGCCGCAACTTTAAGCAGCGCGACGCGGACTGCGGAGCTGTAATACTCAGAGCGACCAGACGGTGGCAGACAATAGCCGGAGCCCAGTGTGTGCTCGGCTGTTTCCGAGAGAGAGAGGGAATGTGCATGGGACTGGCCAAGACATGGAAAGGGCTATTGAATAACGATATAACGTTTTAAAACAGCAAATGATGAACGGTAAAGGAATGTTCGGCCACGAGCCAAGCAAGTGCCAGTTTTAAACAACCATCCATATTACCTCATAATTGCATACTGTTGTCCAAAATTAGATTACACGTTTAAACTAAATATTCGTACTGCACCAGGAGCGACAGAAATCACAAAAGTTTAATGTGAGAATAGAATGCATCCACCGGACGGTGATGTCATAAGGGTGGGAAGGGACCTTAGATTTCTTTATAGTTATAAGAAGTAGACGTTAGCAGTTGTTCCACAATAAATCGAAATAAACCCGGCACTAGCATTAAGTTGTTCGGCATTTAAATCTCTTGTCAGTTCAGGGCCCACGTATTAATTAGTTGTCAGCCTTAATCTCTGGCTTTATGAACAGATAGGCTGGTACCCTGCGGACACCACACACGCGAATGGAGCAATTTGCTGGCTGTTTTCAGAAGGCATTTTCCTTGCATTTTACTCGCAGGCTTTATTACTTGTAATACTGGATTTTAAAGATGTCTTTAGAAATATTCGTTTTATTTAGTATTCATTCGCTCCATTATTAAGTTCAGTTGAAATAACCTGTAGCCTCGAAGCACTCTTTAGCTATAAAGAATAAGAAACATTGGTATTTTCTGACCAGATTTTTTTTTCCCCACCTAAAATTATGGACCAGTTACAACAACTAGTATAGATCACAGGCAGCCTAAAATCCCGAATCGGAGCCAGCAGTCGAGCGTGTAATTTGGATTTTACACGTGAGACGCCCTGCTCATCACATTTGCAGAGGTTTTCTGCCCGCAATACGAAGCGTGCTCAAACATCAGCGTGATGCCTCATGCGAATGCAGAGGAAATCACAGCGTGCGCGCTGCAAAGGCGCAGATCGAGCCGCGAGCGCAAAGCCCTTCACGCATTGCAATCCCTCTATACTCACATTTCAGCGCGCTCCTCCAAGGTCGTCACGCCTAGACGCGTCTCGATCTGCCCTCCAAGACGCACAAGTACAACCAAATGGCATCCAGCAATAGGGGGATTTTGATCGATGCTCGTCTTCTCGGGTTTCTGTTGTTTATGACCGCCTTCGCTGTCTCGTTGGCCGCTAATGCATGGTGCACGGAGGCAGACATACAGCGTCAATCATACAGGCTGACTGCTGCTCCGCCGGTAGAGCCGGATAGACGCATTGCCGCCTCCCACATCACGGAAAGTTGACCTTAAAGAACGAACACACAGCGACTAGGAGCGTGCAATGCACATGGACTTCGACAATCAGGGACACGTTATTGCCTCTCCATCGAACGGGACGGTCCTGCTGTCGCTTGGCCATTGATCTGTCCCTTAAGTTTTCACAATAAGTAAATATTACATGCAAACGCGAGCAAAACGTAGGAGTGGGCTAGTTACGATAAATAAACTGAAAGCGGCGTGCTGAAGCGATCACAGTAATCTTCCCCAGCCCCTCCGACCCCGGTACAACCAGAAAGTTGATTTAAAACTGATCACTTATGAGTTTTGTGAAATCATGTTTTTATTCTACCGCGTAGTAAAAAAAATTACACACCAGTTCACAGAGATGCAAAACAGATACTTTAAAATACATAACTGACGTTCGAGTTACTAGAGCGGTTGATGGTTAATTAAGGCAGCTAATTAATTTTCTTTTTATACATCTGTATGAATGAACAAGTTTCACGTTCATTAAACAATGAGTTAGACCATTTCTTCTTAGTTAAAAATACGTTCACGTAAGGTTAGGCACGTCGTCCGTGTTGCTCAGCCCCCCTTTTTCATGACTGCCTACAAGCTGACTGCGGACGCTTCTTCATTTTACAGTTGCTAGGCAACGGAATTCCAGAAGGTCCAGTTGAGGATGTTGGTGGGAATCTCACTAGCGTCTGATCTTGGGCAGATGTCAACAGAATTACTTTAGACTCCGGGTTATGAATACATTTCACGTAAATACGAGTAACCTAGGGTGGCGCAGTGACTCAGAGCGCCCGGGCTGGGGGATCAGCTCCCGCCCACGTTTTATGTGTGGGGGGAGTCTGCATGTTCTTCCGGCGTCCCGTGGCCTTCCTCTGTCTTCTGCAGTTGCCTCCAGCAATTAATAGATGTGCGGACAGGCTTATTGTCATCACTACATTTCGAGTAGCGGGTGCAAGTACGTGTACCGCAATGCCTCCCCATCCAGGGTGCACCCCTGCCTCGCGTCCAACACTGCCTGCTTGGGATTCTGTGAACGTCATTTATCATTACTATCATTACTACCTTGCTTCTTTCTGTGAGCTCGTTATGTTGATTAGTTGCAACAGAAGGATTAAATTGTACACCTGATGGCTGAATGCCTGTGCATCGCAAGAGATTTTGGGCTACATGAAGGCATATCACACTGGGCCCCCAACCAAGACCAATCCAATTATGTTCCAATTTGAATCTCAAATCCTCCCTTTTTACGGCGCCCCTGGATGAAAGAGACCCCCAAAAAGGCAATTTAGGGGGATATTGGGCAGCTAGTGCACCCAGGACTACAAATCAGGACTAGAAATAAGGTATCTGATTCTCAAATAAGCCACTGAGCAAGCTAGTTATTTTGATACACTCCAAAAGGGAGAGTTAATATGTCAAAAGTATTTTGAATTGCAGTATCAAAACCGTACTCAGGTCTTCTCGACTTCGGAAAGTGTCTGCCTTCTCACTTTCTGACACCAGATGGCTCTGTTGAGCCTCAAAACATTTACGCACCAGTAGGCCTCAGTAGGTGAGAGGATTTACTGCAAAAAAAAAAAAACTAAGTAAAAAAAAGTTTAAATAATGTAACCGGAGTTTAAATGCTAGCAAATTTCAAAACGCTTGAAATACATCTGCGGCAGAATTAAATTAATTTTCTAAATGCATTTTAAATGCTGATATTAGTTGGACAAAAGCATATGTAAAACACGAGGAAATGTCCTGATTAAAAACAAATACTGCGGTAAACGAAGGAAATCAACGGAAACCAGAAGGAACAGAATAGGGCCTCGCTGCCCTAAAGAGTTTCAGAGACTGGTGTCCGGCGTGCTGCTACTTATAGGTGTTAACATTTATCAGTTTGGGCTTACAGCTCTCAGAGCCGGCTGAGAAGAGACGAACAGGAAAGCAAACGTCTCCCCAAGCATCGCTTCGCGTCGAAAAACTAACCATTGAATTACGTGTTTTTTTTTCCCCGCATCAATCGCAGGATTGCTGCATTCTTTTCACGCGTGTGGGCGTGTTTTGGAAACACGAAAATACTTCTGAAGTATCTTTATCCGACATACATAACATTTTTTTCTAAGCATCCAGTGATATGGCCAATTCTTGTGCATTCTGAAATACGTTAGTGTGTGGTCAGGATTCTCCTTGTTGGGCATGAATGTTTTGAACGTTACTTTTGTACGTTTGTGTTAAACTAGGCAAGCTTGAACACCACTCTTTAGCAGTGTTATCAGTATAATATAAACCACTTTAAAATTGATTAGCAGAGGATGGACTTCCTGTGACAATTGCGGAAGTACGATCTCCCACAGGAGCTGCTGATCCAGTTCTACCCAGCAGTCATTGCGTCCATGCTGTGTTCCTCCATCACCATCTGGTTTGGAGTAGCCACCAAACAAGACAGGAAAAGACTGTTGGGACAGCAGAACAAATCATCGGTGCCCCCCTGCCCTCCCTCCAGGACTTGTACACTTCTAGAACCAGGAAGAGGGCGGGTAAAATCATCACTGACCCATCACACCCTGGCCACTGTCTTTTTGAACTTCTCCCCTCTGGCAGACGACTCAGAAGTCTGC
>JAODKN010000044.1:15330825-15345032 GCA_026774425.1 Petrocephalus zakoni
TACTAACTGCAGCCAAGCCATCAGGATCCTGTCAGGATTGCATGCTGGCTGCATGTTGCTAACAGTGGGGCACAGGCTCTCAAGGGCCCTTGCTAAACAGGCTATTAGAGAAAGTAGCTCCAGTTTAGGGCCCGAGGGTCAGCCCCGCCTGCCACTTACCGCGACACTGCTAACACTGATGGCGGCCGCAGAGGCCCGAAGGTCGGCCCCGCATGCCACATACCGCGACACCGCTAACGCTGATGGCGGCCGCAGAGGCCCGAAGGTCGGCCTCGCCTGCCACTTACCGCGACACTGCTAACGCTGATGGCGGCCGCAGAGGCCCGAAGGTCGGCCCCGCCTGCCACTTACCGCGACACTGCTAACGCTGATGGCGGCCGCAGAGGCCCGAAGGTCGGCCCCGCATGCCACTTACCGCGGCGCCGCTAACTCTGACGGCGGCCTCACCTCGCGCTCCTGTTCCTGCTCCCTCCGCACCTGCTCCAGACGACTCAGCTCTGCCTCCTCCTTCTCCTGAGCCTTCCTCTGTAAAGATATCATGTGACAGGAGGGGGGAGGGGGTCGCGTACTCCGGGCCATCAGTAAGACACATTAATGGGATAAGTGGTTATTTAAAGGATTCGGGTGAAGATGCAAACCTTTCTGCGGTCGGCTTCGAGAGACAAGCGGTAAGCCTCGTCCTGTTCCCTCTTAACCGTCTCCCGGGCTTCACGCTCAGCCTTACCGAGGAAAAAGGCCATGACGTTCCATGAAATGCAGGATTTATCAAACACAGAGAGATTAACTGGCCAAACAGGACATTCTGCCATCATTTTACATTCAACACACACATACTAGCAGTAACCAATACCTCAACACTCCTAAAAACCTCTCTGAAAATCCATACAACATAAAGACACTGCTGGAGGTGTCAACCATTTCCATGACAACAGCCTCCGCTGGGTCATTTTCCCTGCCTGACCTCATCCTTGATGTCCTCTTGCTGCTGGGCTGTGAAAATCTCCATGGCGCCCATCAGCCTCATCATCAGCTCATCCACTGTTGTGTTGCCTAGCGACAGACAGCGCGCAGGTTACCTACCACCGTATTGCCAAGCAACTGACCCACATGCAGGTCATGTACCGTGGTGTTCTGTAAAAATAAAATACCTGCAGGATCAGAAAACACAAAACCGGATCCAATGATTACCCTGCACGGTGCTATGATTTGTAAGGAATATGTAACCATTTTACAGGACCAGGGACCACCCTCAAGAGGCCTCCATATTCCTAGACAATATAGCACCTCTACACACTTCTAAACAATTCAAGAGTAGATTCATGAATACCAGAATGAAGTCCAACATCTCCCTTGGGTTCCGCAAGCACCAGATCTAAGGAGCACTGGAAGTTTCTGGAGTTCAGAGGTCTGGTTGATCAGCCCCTCAAATAACTGGACTCTTTTCTCAGCTCAGGGCTTGGATAGCACTGATCCAAAAGGTACTGAAGGTCTTTGGAAGGCAAAGGGTGACCCTGCTCCTGACTGGGTCCTTCCTCACCTTGAATGATGTTCAGAACTTCATTGGAGGCCCGCTTTCCCACAATGATCAAGAAGAGCGGGTAGTTGTCCGTCTTGTGGGTCCGGATGGCCTGCGTTACCATGCTGCCAAAGTGCCGGGTGCACATGGTGAGGAGTCTGCGGGAGAGACGCAGAGAGAGAAGTTTGTAAATGCTGCAGTTAAGTCACTAATAATCCTAATAAGTCTTGAAGACAAACTGCTAAATTGCTCTTCACAGTAACAAACTAAAACTTCAGGATCAACTAGAGCTCCCATTATGAGTACAAACAGCTCCATCCACATAAAAGTCTGGCACAAACATTACATTTAACGGAAGGGAACCGCCGGGGGTGAGGTTCAGATCTCCATGTCCTGGTGTCACCTGGACTTGTTCGCCTCTTTGGTGACGTCCCAGGCCCAGGTGACAAAGTTCTGGCTGAGGTAGGATACCACAGACTCGGCGCACAGCATCTGGGAGCAGAAGACGTTGGCGAGCACGCTCTCGTCGTGGTGCAGGTAGACAGACAGCAGCTTCCTCTGTGGCATGGAGACCCGAGAACAAGGTTGGGTGAGAAATTCTGGGAGAGCACCAGGCCTGAGGGGTTCACGTCCAGCTACCGTCATGTGAGTAGTGCACAGTAGACTCACGTCTCGGGCCTTGCCGTAGAATGCGTCCTGTAGCGCGGATTCCAGAGAGCCGATAAAAAAGACAGGATGGAGGTCTCCATATCTTTCATGGGGTGAGGGGGGAAGAAGCAGGCGGAGTCAACGAGTTAACCAATCAAGTGCTGGGAAGATAAACCGGTCCACATATGGACCCTGTGCAACGTACACACCTGCTCTTAAACTCGGTTGTGAAGTGCAGCAGGGCCTCATCTTCGTTCTCGACGTCGTCTGGCACTGAGGGAAAATGGCGACAGCTTGTGAGGACGGGCAGCTTGGTGTCAAGCATCTTTCCGATCGAGCTCCTCCAAGACTCACTCATTGGAGATTTCCGACTCCCCGAGACTCCCATCCCGAAGATCTCTGCATCATCCACGCTGAATTCCGATGCATCTTCGAAATCGTCGCCCTCGCTATCGCTCGCCATGTGGATGTCGGAGACCTGCTCCCAAACACACACGGGTCAGTCCGTCTACACTGGCGTCAGACAGGCCTCATTAGCTGTTAAAGCTAAGCAAAAATTAAACAGCTCGCACGGGGACTTCCCACGGATGCCGTACCTGCTCAGCCTGCCCAGAGGTGGGCGTGGGGGACCTCCAGCGAACACGCAGACGGTGGCAGGGGTAGCTGATCCCCGACGAAGCTAGGGTCATCTGAGGGATGGGAACATTTCATTAGATCTGCCGTCGAGAAGAGCAGGGTGTGAGTTGCGATTATGAGATCAAAGCTTTTGGAGTTTAACTTTGACCAGAGGAAGTTAGACCAAGAGCATTGAATGAAATTCTGCCCAGGGAAGCAGAGTAAATTGGTGTTGGTCTGGCTGTAAAAACATCTCATATGAAAATGAAAGTGAAAGCAGCCACACTTAGGCCCCATCCACACGGGCATCTGAATCAGGCATTTTTCTGGCGTTCATGGCGTCAGGTGAGCGCAGACTTAATGGCGACTGTTTTTTTGCTCATTGGAGTGAATCAGATCGTCCACACGGGCGTTCGTGACCTGCGTTCGGTCGGCTGCGCGTTCAGATGGCATCAAATAAACGCTGCACGCAACGTCTTCTTGGCATCAATTTCTGCCGAAATCCCGACGAACGCAAAGAAAACGTCGCTATTGCGTTTACATGGCGTTCGGCTGACGTTCTGGAGGACCAAATATGTCCCATGATTCCTAAAGTACTAAATTATATATATATGGCATTCAGTTATTCAGGATTCGAAGGCCCTTGTGGATGGGGCCTTAGATGCTCCTTGCCAAGCTCATGGGGCTGGGCTTAGTTTTTACGCCCATTGGTCCCCCGGGCCGCTGTGCGAGCGTGTCCCTCGCCATCCCTCACCTGGTCGTTGGTGGCGGTGACAGGCCAGCCCTCCCACTGCTGGTGCCTCACTGGGATGTTGGTGACGTCAGAGATGTTCCTCTTTACCTGGTGAGTAAACAGCCCCTTCAAGCAATCAACCAAGTACCAAACACTGCATGGGTATTTACGTCAACAAGACAGCTTCGGGGCAGGGAGCAGGACCAAATTCCAGGTCAGAACTGACTCAGAACAGTTCCCATCCTCACCTCCTGGATGGTTCTGTCTCCAGGGAAGTTAAGGCTGTAGTCCCTGCCAGTCTCCTGGTGACTCACGACCAGCAGAAAGTTCTGACTTAATGCCTCTTCTGAAGTCCTGGAGGGGAGGTGTATCAACCAAATATGATCCAAGGCAATGTTCTCACTTACAAAGGACTAAAGCTTGTTTTACACACTCACTGGGCCTCGCCGGTGGAGGGGGGCTGGGCGATGTCGGGGGTCAGGACATACAGGCTGTTATTTTTAGGTAAGTGTAGACTCGACAGCACAGTCTGCCCATGAGGAGAGAGAGAATCAACGATAGTGAAACACACAAGAAATGATATACAGGCAGTGATCGACTCACAAACCTGCACGTAAGTTAGACTTTACACAAGTCAGATTTACCTCTCCCTACCATTCACCTTATTTTAAAAGCTCATAAGCCAAAAATATACTAGCAATATGAACTGTACAGCACATAGTATATAAATAAAAAAATTAAGTGCAAATTTACTTACAGGCATATGACACCATTATGTGCTAGTACTTTCATAAGCTATGCATCTCATAGATTTTCCAGATTTTCCTTAGTCAGCTTTATGTAAGCTGAGAGCAGCCTGAATAGATCAGAGCGGGTCCGTAGATTGGCTTTCCGGCGCTCATCCGACACACAAACCTACAGAATCAGACACGTCTCCCATCTTCCAGCCCTTCAGCTGCATCTTTGACACGGGGATCTGCAGCTCCGTCTCCAATACCTGCTTGATTTCACCTGTGGAAGGGAGATGGCAGTCAGGGGGTCATAAGGTGTAATTCAAGTTTTCACCAGCAGGTGACAGCACAGATCAGCTCAAAGCCACTGTACAGCCGGGGGAGAGACAGAAGTTTATAACGCAGACGTAGAGAAATGTTACGAATTATGAGGTTGATTTTTCATCCATTGAAAACTTTGCAGAGCTCCCTAAAGTGAGGTAGACACAGTATATCTCTGCTTGCTTATTAAAAACGGCCGATCTACACAGTGTAAACCTTCCCATGGTGACTTGAAAGCGTTAAGAGGCCTTAAAGATCACCTCACCTACTGTGCTCCCCTCATCCAGCACCACCTCGGCTGAGCGCTGCCGGTACTCCACGCGGAAGCTGAGCATGCGTGGTTGGCGAGGGTGCTCCAGTGCGCGCCTGGCGGCCCGGACAGGGCAGGAAGGTGGCGGCGGCGAGGTGGAGGTGGAGGTGGAGACAGAGGGCGGCATGGGTGCTAAAGGTCGAAATTGGGACCCCGACTCGCTGGCTTCGCTTGGTGAACTGATATGAGGGGAAGAATATGAGACGCAAAAACAATGTCTTTATTTTACTATGAAAAGTCATTCAAACACATCTCGGTCACACGGAGACCTGTATCTTTCAGAGACGCCTCTGTAACACGGATACCCGTATCCTTCAGAGACGCCTCTGTAACACAGATACCCGTATTATTCAGAGACATCTCTGTGACACGGATACCTGTATCATTCAGAGACGCCTCTGTGACACGGATACCCGTATCATTCAGGGACATCTCTGTAACACGGATACCCGTATCTTTCAGAGACGCCTCTGTAACACGGATACCCGTATCCTTCAGAGACACCTCTGTAACACGGATACCCGTATCATTCAGAGACGCCTCTGTAACACGGATACCTGTATCATTCAGAGACGCCTCTGTGACACGGATACCCGTATCATTCAGAGACACCTCTGTAACACGGATACCCGTATCCTTCAGAGACACCTCTGTAACACGGATACCCGTATCATTCAGAAACGCCTCTGTGACACGGATACCCGTATCCTTCAGAGACACCTCTGTGACACGGATACCCAAATCATTCAGAGACGCCTCTGTAACACAGATACCCGTATTATTCAGAGACATCTCTGTGACACGGATACCTGTATCATTCAGAGACGTCTCGGTCATGCCAATACTCTGTGTTACACTGACACTCGTCGCATTTTGAGATGACAATCACACCGACACCCCACTCTGGCATCATGCATCCACACTCACCTCTGCAAAATGCCATTTTCCTGTGGAATCACAACATTGATTGCTGCCTGTGGGGGGGAGAGGTATTAACCTGTCATCAGATGCCAAGCATGCAACTCAGTTATGTAAAATTATACAAAATTTGTCATTCAAAAATCTTTTCCATCCACCCAAAACTCACCACCAAATCCCAGTTATTTAGTTCAAGGAGTGCGATCGCTTCTGCAATGTTGTCTATGCCGGTGCAAGCCTGTGAAGGAGATGTGAGTGGTATTGATTATAGCTTTCATTCAACACATAAAAGCAGCACTGCACTGGACAAAGTTTTTTATAAAAGCGCACCCATTTAAATCTCAGGCAAAAAACACGCTACTGCCGCCTGTTGGAAGGACCCGTGTATTACATCAGACCGGGTACCCGTGCAAGTAAACACACGTGCTCGCCCACAGTATATCCAGTTACCGTCTTGACAACCGTGAATCAAGTGCGTCTGCGTTTAGCCAATATTTACTAGTGCTCGGTTGCATAATCCTTCAAGACAGATGTCCCCGTTTATACTTTACAGTACGGTACTAAGGACGATATAATGCAAATTACATTAAGTGCACTCCATGTGGATACATTATCACCACTATACTTGCAAATGATCCTGGAAATCAAAGTTTTATTTATTACATGTAAATTTATCCTAGGAACAATGTGGAGTGAACAACACTGTTAACAGAAACTTAAGTACAAAAGAGGAAAAATATTAAACATAGACGATCATACATAATGTGCAAACGGTAGCGAAGTGACAGGTGGTAGAGCAAAGCGGCAAATCTAAAACAGACATTATTGGCGATGATCGTGATTTCTCTCTCTCTGAACAACCTCGTAGGCCCATTAGAAATTAAGCGATGAGTCATGTCAGCCAGTTATACGGGGCTTTCTACACTGTCACACTGTATACTATGTAAATATACACGTGGGTGCGTTGCTGCATTCATATTAAGTGCCAACACAATTCTTATTATCATTAATATTAACACATTGATCCACATTAAAGGATGAGTGGATTCCAATCTTTTTACATCCCTGGAACAAATCCTATCCCAATTAATTTTATTTTATGTGAATCCAGCACTTTTTTCCTCCCTACTTTCTGTCCCCCACACGGTTTACGGGTCTCTGTCCAGCGGTTCCGTCCACTTCGTTGCCGATCCGCTTTGATGGATCAGTCCAGAAGGCGATCAGCTCCCCGACCTCCGCCCACACCGCATTGCAAGAAATCAGGATTATATACACAGGGAAAATGATCCGAAGAGATAAGCCGAGCAAACACACCTGAAAGTCCGCCAGGATGATCTCCCTGTCCGTGTTACCGTTATCGGAGGCCATCGCAGTGGCTGGGAAACAGCTATGAAGCACCGAGGGGCTCGGCTTCACATCAAATTACAACTACAAATCTACGAAAATCTACCAAAAAAAAAGAACAACCGGGGAAAGCTTGACTGGACAACGCTGTTAGAGTCAGTGCCCAAAGCGAGGGTAGTCGCGCACTGTGACGGCCAGCCACCCCAGCCTAGGTTCCTGCGGGTCACAGTCCCCGATGAACCGACACTTTTTTTATTTGTGTTCCCAGCAGGTTCACGGCCGCTTTACGGCAGGTCGTAACAACAGAACTTTACGGCCACTACTTGCGGCAGTGGCGATACCGGCTTACGGCGAAACGTATGCCTATCAAATTAATACTCTAAAACTGTTATTAAGGTACAAAGTTTTTGTGACATCGTTGTGCTTTGGCACGATAGAAAGGTATATATTTTAACATCCGTTTTGCTGTTAATGTTTATGTACAGACGTGGGCGATCAAAAGTATTTGATGCCGATCTCTCCTTAGTGCAGTTACGAAGACCGAAAAAAGTCGAAGGATTTGTGTTTTGTATTGTTTTGTTTGCAAAATTGTCTTTTGCAAACAAGGGGTTGAATGAATCGACACCTGAAGGGGGTAGATAACACTGGCGGGACACATTTTAAGCTTGGGTCTGGTAGACGCACATTGATGCTCAGATCAATGACAGGAAACATCGGGGCTGCCAACTTTGGTCAGCTGGGTGGAGTGAGATTCGAGATGTGTCTGCACATACATTTGCGTGTATGTAACAGTTTTATTACCTTTTAAATTGTTTGTAGGGCCTGAAAACAACCGCGGAGCTTTTGATGATTTTAGGGTTCTGATGTTGTAACATTCCATATGCAGAAGCGCCTCGCGCCTGATGAAACGTTAAAGGAAAAATGGAAACAAAATTACATTACACTGGGTTTGTATTGCAATTTAGCATTCCGTTGAAATACACTCCCAAATGCAAGAGTGCAGACACCTGATTTGCCTGATTTTAAATAATGGACAGACGTGCTTAAAAGTGATTTATGATTTAGAGTATGGTCCTCTAACCTTTTTATATATTAATTCTACAAAGAAAATAATCTACTTGTCTGCTACAAGAATTTATTGTGGGGGGTGGATGTCAGTATAAGGATTTTATGAAAAACTGCACAACATAGACAAACTTGGCTGCATGGACCAGCGCTTCTGTCCGAGGCGTACATACGGATGGCAATTACACGGTTTTCCAAATGTATCGGACCGCATATGTCGCATTGAGCCACCATCAGGCTGGTGTATTATAAATTATGCAATGAGTCATGTCAGCCAGTTATATGAGGTTATCTACACTATCACTGCAATGTAAATGTACACGTGGGTGAGTTTCTGCATGAATATTTTTTACGAAATGCAGACTCCGTAAAAATACCCGACGTTTGGAACACAAGGCCAACAGAGATGTACTTCCACATAACATGGTTAGGGATCAGGGCCCACTCCCAATCCTGGAGCTGGCAGAGTGATATCACATCACTGTTGGGCCCCACAGCAAGGCCCCTAACCCCAGCGGCTTCAGGGACAGCCTGACCCCGTGCTCTGATCCTCAGTTGTACGTCCAAAGCATCTGCTAAATGCATTTGATGCAAATTCAGATGTTATTGCAATTGCGGTGTGACATGCAAAGATTTTTGCAGTGAGAAGGACCCCCCCCCACCCCAGCCTAAATCCATCCAGCACAGTGAATCCATCATTAAATCCTCATAAGACACGGTGACTAATATTATTATTACAAATGTGGCTTTAGGGTCCAGACTCAGGCTGCAGCTATCAATTATTTTAGTAATCGAGTATTCTATCGATTATTCCATTGATTAATCGAGTAATGGGTCAATTAATACGTTTGTCCTATTAGAGTGCAATAGTAACTATTCAGACGAAAAAAGACAGGTCTCTTAAAATAAACATGTCATTGGTTTTAATAGTTAAACTGCATACCATAATGATATTTTAAGTAAGTCGACATAAGGGAGATGAAATAATCTGGAAAAAAGGTACTTTTTGTTTGCGCGCCGTTTGCAAATGCAGCACTTAAAAAGTGCACATAATAACACAGACACTTTAGCGAATACGTTTTTTATTTGGCAAATAAATTACTACAAAATAATGTGACATGAGGAGAGCTGCAAACTGATATTCTAATCAGCTGTATTAACATAGTAGCAGTGCCGCTAACTATAATTATGAAGCCATTCATAACCAGAACAACTTAATATGTGATGTTACCCTGCATCAGTAGTAACTGACAAAACCATCAGTGAAATGGGGACGTTAGCCTCGATAGCTACTAAGCTACCTTAGGTCATAACTATTAATTATAACCATTAACAGCTAATACTGTGCACATATAAAACAAAATATTACTATATGACAGCTAATATATTAAATGTTTTTTTTTATCTGTTATTTTATCAACATACCGCTTAAAGTGCTTGGTAATTGGCAATGGAAATGACTGTGATTCTATGCCGCGAGTGTCAGTGTTTGGAACTATTCACCATCCCCAAGACTCAGAAGTTTGCTGAAAATTCTCCACCATTTTCTAAAAAAAATGGGTCTCTGTGGGAGTATTGCTGTCGCTACGTGATCTGTACAGCCTTGTTGCTGCCCGACCTGTATAGCCTCACCACTGTTTTTTTTCTACCGCTCTGCTACACTGCAGCCCTAATCCCGACCGAAGTCCAAATTTCTCTATATAATACAGATGGATGTGCAACTACTCATCGTCTGAGACACAGATGCAAATGTAGTCTGTAAGCCCTTTTTCAGATTAGACCCTCTGCGGATGAAGTTGGTTGTGCTACTAAGCAACTTTCCCCATCCGCAAACACAGGACAAAGCCAGACCAGTTGAGGCGATAAGGAGCACAGAGACTCGCCTTTATTCAGTGATAATCAGAAGCTCTGCTAATTGTGGCTGCATCTCTCAGTCTTAGCCACTGGATCCCCCCCTTCCCAACAGGATCTCCTGGCCAGCAGGCCTGTGGAAGAGTGACATCACAAAGCCCCGCCTCCATCCAGGAAGGCGGCCCTTGAAGAATTCTGAAAAGCTACATTTGAATCTGTCCCCCTTGGGATATAGGGGACTGGGTATTCCTCAGGGCGGCTGTGGTTACACAAGAGTGAAAGAGAGTGTCAGATGTTCTCATAGGAGGTGAGCAGCGCTGCGTCCACAGGCTCCATGCAGAATGGGCAGATGAAGGATCGCATAAGCCAGTCGTCAATGCAGTCCACGTGGTAGATGTGCATGCAGGGCAGTGAGCGGATGGGGTCTCCAAAAGTGAAGTCCATCATGCAGATCACACACCTGTGCAGCCAGATGGAGGCAAGGGGGCATCAGTTAGCATACCCAGGGTACGACAGGGGCTCAAAACAAATTAGAGGACGTAGCACCAAACTGTAAGACAGACCCCACTTCCCGGCGTTAAGAGGCTGCACTCACTCTCTGATCTTCTTCTGGGAGCCACTCCCAGAGGCTTCATACACCCCCCGGGGCAGGTGCTGGAGGAGGCCAATCCACTTGGCGATCTGGACCTGCTCATCCTCTGTCAGCAGGGTGGCCAACACGGGCATCTGGGGGGGAAACACTGGCACCTTAACACCTTACCGACACCCTCAGCTTAGGCTGGGGATTTCATTGATTATTTCCTGACATTCTTAGCTAATCTGCACAATTCATGCCCCTTGAGTTGCACACGCTGCTGTTTCTTGCAAATCCTGAGCTTCCCACCCATAGAACATGAAAGTGAAATGTCCTAATTTTCTGCCCTAGCATGAAGGCTGAACTAGCTCAGCTCTAAATTACACTATCAGTGGTTTTATTAGGGCGTGATCTAAGTTTGCCCAGTGCTCCAACCTCTGGCTGAAAGAATGAAGATTCTGTACTGTAGAAGATGGCCTCCATCTTGGGGATGCACTGGGCAGCCATTTTTATGGACTGTCATACCTGCAGCACACAAGAGGCTTCATGGCTGCCAGTACTATATGAAAACTGGCTGATTCATATTCATCTGTACCCACGCAAAAAGGCTCACACAGCTCCACACAGGAAGGCCTCCTGTCAGGCCAGGCCAAGCCTCAGAGCCACACCGACTCGCTGAGCCATAATGCCATGGACATAAGCTCTCCCAGCACAGATCGGGAAGCAGCAGGAAGCCGTCTGGGAATCGGGAGGCTCTCGGAAAATGATGACCCTCCCCAGGTTTGAGCAGGTACGCAGTGGACCAGGTGACCAGCTAAGACAGCGAAGCTAGAAATGACCAAATCGTGCCGAAAGTGGCAGAAGATAAAGCGAGATCGTGGCTGCCCAAGAACTACAGAACAGGTGCCTAATAAACGTGTAAAAGGCATCAGATTCCAGCGCTGTCAGCTGTAGCTGGAACACCGTGCCGACTGACATCCTGTCATCCATCTGCCCACGCCAGCTGAAACCTAAATGGCGGAAAGACCCCCGTTAGAAGAGAGCCATCTGCAATCGCCAAAGCGACTGATTGGGAGCTGGGCGCTAGTCTGTTCCTAGCAGTGGGACCGCGACGCTCTCGTCCGCGGGCTTTGGGATGAGTCACTGCCATCGCCAACTGAACCTTCACAAGCGGCCATCAAAGATAATTAATCAAGATGCATAATCCATATAAAATAAAAATAATAAGGTTGTTACAACCCATTGTGCCCGACTTTGTGGTGTTAGATGATATTTATTAGGCCTATCTATTACAGGCCATTCACTATAGACCTTCATCATGGACCTCCAGGTGAATGCTGTGTCTGGAGTTTGGCTCCATGTATGTGTATAATTTTATTGATTATAAATATTTATTTAATGAAATCTATCATTCATCATTTCTAACAATCTTCATAAACGTCAGAAATTAGTGTCATTCTGAGTTAAACCAAACAACAAACCTGTAATACTGTTAGCTGCTTTGTTATACTAGTAACAATGACAATGTTTGTGGTTTAAAAACCACAGTTTCTATAGTTAAAAATTTAATTAAAAAAAAATATGTCATATATAAGCCAATTGTCAAGGTCGGTGCCCGTCCTTCCCCCTTTTGGCCAGCTGGTGTTGCTGGCCATCCTGACCCTCCCTTGTGTTCCTTACCCCTGGTCTGGTCCCCATACTCCCTAGCCTGCTGCTTAGCTCAGTGGGCTGAGCACATGTTTTGTTAATCCCAGCAGCATGGGTTCAAGGCTGGCTTTAGGCCAGCCTTACCTGTTACTTTATATTTATTGTTTTGTATGTTATAGGTTTGCCCTTGTTCTCCCATCTCGTGTAATAGTTCTGGTTCTGTTTCATTCTAGTGTATTCCTTTGGTTTTAGTTAGTGTTTCAGTTTCAGTATCTGTAGTGTTCCCCTAGTGATTTGATTATCTGCACCTGCTCCTTGTTTCATGTAGTCTTGTTAGCCACACCTGCCTCCTGTTAGTAATTGTGTTCTATGTATTTTAGTTCCTGCCTGTGTCCTGTTCCGTAGTCGGTCATTGTATGGTATGGTTCTGGAATTGTTTGTAGTGGTTGTATTGTTCTGGAGTTGTTGTATCTGTTTGGTGTAAGCCCTGTTTGAGTCGTAGTTTATTAGTTGATTTATTTGGTGTTTCTGTTTCTGGTTTTTGTTGTGACCCCTCGTGGTCTATTTTCTTTTGTAGTTTTTGTTCCAATAAACCCTCTTTTTGTTTTGGAGCCACAAGTGGGTCGTCACCTTTTTCCTCTCCTGAATTCTGCCTGCACCATGCCCCGCCTTCGCCGGATCCTTGGCACCAATTCACTGAAACACACGAATTACTCAGCGGCATCCATACTGAAAATTAAACTTAAAAGTTATCATTGAACTCTAAGTTTATTATTTTATTTTACTTCCCCAGTCACACTTACTGCTGTAATTAAATTTTTAATTTTGCAAAATTAAAAAATTAATAAAGATTTTAACTGCCATTTATCTTACATGTTGGTACCTTAGAAACAGACAAAAGAGAGACGCATTAAGGAAAGCCAAATAGGTCATAAACGCCTCAAATAACGGGCGTTGTCTTATGCACACACGGGAAAAATGCCTCAAATGCGTATTTTGCGGCTTAAGTACGCAAAATTACGTGTCAATAAGGCGCTTTCATAGCGTATTGCATGCACTGATGGTAGCGGCTTGATTTGGTGGTTTCTGTCAGAGCCCGATCCATGCCGCCTGCCCGATCTTTTCTGTGCATGTGCAAAATTGTTTTACGACACAGTCCGGAGTGCGTTTCCCAAAAGTTCTTGTTAGCAACTAACATAGTTGTGGTGCGTTCCAGTTGTACTCGTAACTCGTAAATTACGAGTTCACGACCGGAAGTTGCAACTGGAACGCCTCCCGAAGTGGGAATTTCAAGTCGTGAACTGGGAGGAATCGACACAACCCCGACTTCAGAATTCAAGATGGCTGCGCCCTTTAATCAACAGGAGTTGTTGTAGTTTTATTAGTGCTCGCGTCTTTTGTGGCTCATTAAATTGGTCGACACGCCACATTATGTTGCTAGGGTGTTTTTATGCACAAAATACTGTGACATTGGGATTTCTCGTTAGCCGGATAACCTGTCAGATTTAAGGTTTAAGATTTAAGGTAAAATGAGTCACACTGCTCACATCGGTTCCCCGTAAACCGGAAAGAAAGTATCCACCAAGAGGATCCATCTCCCCTTTCATAGCTTTAGCTCTAATCTCTGCCTTAGGTAAGCACATAGCTTCTTTGAATGTTTGTGACACATCACATATCCTATAACAATAGTCAATGCTAATTGATGCCTGATCATTAGACGTTGCATCAGTAACATACTCAGAGAGGTACTGTGGAGCTCTCCTCTCTCTTCTCAGTTCTCTCAGGCTGAGCAGTATCAGTCATTCCCAGCTATCAGAAGTTCCCTGGGGTTCTCTTACCTTCCTTCCTTCTGCTGAGTTATGGCGCTTTTCCACTGCATAGTACGGTACGACACGGTTCAGTTCAGCTCACTTTTGGGGGGTTTTCCACTGGGA
>JAODKN010000044.1:15403784-15422426 GCA_026774425.1 Petrocephalus zakoni
ATGCAGTGCTATTAGCAATGCCAGAAGGTGGCATTTTGGTTTTGTTTCCACCACATTTATGGAGCCCCTAGTGGCCATGCCATGCCATTAGCAATGCCAGAAGGTGGCATTTTGGTTTTGTTTCCACCACATTTATGATGCCCCTAGTGGCTTGCCAAATAAGGTTTTGCATCATATTTGACATATTCGGACTTCTATGGGAATCACTTTATTACTCAGATTTTATATTATTAGATGGAATTGGGCTCAGTAGCTGTCTGGCAAGCTTCGTACAGATTCACAATCCACACAACAAAACATGACAAAAAACACCCCTGAGCAGCTTACAGAGCTTCAAAGATATTCCAGGTATTTATGAGCTCCTGCCACATCAAAACAGTCTTCAGCCACCCAGCCCTCTTGCAGCGAGGAGCTTGTAAAGGTGGACAGAACTTAAATAAGCAGGAGATTAACGGCCAGCTCCAGGCACAAGTTCATTGGGTCAGCTGGGTTCCGGTTGTTTGTGGATAAAGCTCAGTTTGAGGCCAGGTGTTCGGGTCACCTGGCAGTGCTTTAGTTACATACAGGGTAGTTGCTGTCAGGTATGATAGTCACCTGTTTAAGCATGTATCCAAGCTGTTTATGAGGCTGTTTTGTACAAGAGAGAATGTCGTTTTGGGAAAAATCATAAAATTATGAAAATCACGGGGATGTCAGTTTATTGAGCTGATCAGCTGAGCTGGTGATTCATTATTGATTTGTGTTGACATAAGTTTCAAATTACAGTCTCATTAAGCAAGAATCTATGGTCAAACATCCAGTTAAGAATAAAGAGTAACAGTCAGAGACCTCAACTGGTTAGTTTAATCAGCATCTCAGGTTGGATTTTTACTTTCAGGACCTGAACTATTCACCCCAGGTAGAGAAAAATACCTCCATTATATCTCCATTCCAGATCAAATCTGCTATTCCTCCCATTTGCAAAACAGGATAAATGTAACCCAGGGATTTCAAATGTGCTTCACGCTCATAGCTTGATAAGGCTTGTTTGGCAAGCTTGCTTGGTAGAGGGGTGTTCATTGAAGAGTCCAATTCCAAATCCAATGCAGAAATTCCCATAGCAGTGGAACGAAACGAAGCACGGAATCGGCAGTGAGGGGGATCAGGTTTCTAAGTGTGTTTCCACCGCTAAGGACAGTCACTGCAAATAAAGACACATTCTTATTCCATTCATCTGACCTTTTCTTAGCTTTGCTGGAGCCAAACTCATCACGATTGATCTGAATGGAAAATACTCGTCCTGGAACAGTACTTACTGGTCAGTCAGAGTGATGTCCAGGTACAAAGAACCTCTAAATCTATTCAAAGGAAAAGTAAGTGGAAAAGAAACCAAACAGGTTAAAGATTTTAAAGATTAAATATATGATGGCTCTCAAACCTAATATGGCAGTGCAGCAGTTCATTATTTTTAATGGATCAGCCAATCTGGGTTACGCTGTTGGGTTGAAAACATAAAACTTAAAATCCTGCCAAAAGACATCAGTCCATGAAGGTCCCAGTCCATTGTGCCGACTTTGGGAGGACAGCCAAACAGCAGGACAACAGTTTATAGCAATTTCTCCGGGCGGGAGGACTTAATGGGAAGAGCATACCCTGGAGCTATCAGCGGGTCAGCAAAACGAGTACCATGCGTAGAAGATTAAGATGTATGCTCCTCTAGGAGGAGGAGGACAGCCTAAATATCAGGGAGGCATCAGGCACAGTTTTAGCTTCCCTGAGATGGCCACCATTATTCTAGAATTGTTCATTATTCTGCATTAATTGTTGCTTTAAGGTCAGAATGACCAGAGTCTGTTACCCTCATCAGAAATCCAATTCTTCCCTGGCAAGGTTCTCCTAAGGCCTTAGAAGCCTAGTGGCATGGTTTTGCTAGAGTTGACATTTACCAACAAACTCAGACTCAGCCTTCCCCAATTCTGGTCCTGGGTTGCTAGTTTGCAGATTTCCCTGCTCAATCACACCTTAATCAGCTGGTTACCAGGTTTAGTAGGTGTGTCGGAGTGGGGGAATCTGCAAACTGGTCCTCTATGACTGAAATTGTGAAACACTTTTCTTTTTTTCCTTTTGAAACCTCAAGCAAAGTGAGAGCCGATCCGGATTGGACACGACGTGATCATAATTAAACATTTTGGTAGGAGACACCACGGGATCTTGGATCCATAAATCTGATCCTTGTATGTTACACCTCCTGGGAGATCTAGACTCTACATCCCATGTAATCCGCAGGGCTACACCCTCACCGCCCTACTTTGCTCTATCAACACTGTCCCAAGCCATCACAGGTTGCTCTTGGCCAAGTACACATACTGGCATAAATAACAGAAGCAATCGCATTTCCCCGGGCCTTTTCTAGTTGCAGAGTCGGTTTTATTTTCTAGTTACTTCTAGCTTCTAGTTCCTCTCCTTCCTCCCTCCTTCCAAGAGCCACGCTCCCAGGGTTTCTTTTAGGATGAATTAAAGATCAGTCCTGGGGGTGGAACTGCATCAACTGAAGGTCCAAGGTAAGGCATAGGCCTGACTCGGCCCACAGGGCACGAGCGCGGGTTCCGGAACATTCCTGCAAGAGCCTGAGCCCCGCCTTCTCTCCACAAGAATTTAAGGGTGCTCTGGAGCAAATCATGAGTCTACAAGCATGTGCTGCTGGAAATCAGCTACTCAGACCAACAGCATAACAAAATCTAAATAAATGACAAGACAGACTGTCTGATTTGTGTACGAAGAGACAAGCCCAGGCGTGTGAAAAAGACACCATCCAATACTTAAGGCTACCATTACCTTATTTCGGGGATATTCTTATGGGTGAGACAGCAACCTGGGTGTAAGTAGGAGAGGTGGGCTAGGGCGGGACAGAGCAGATGGTTCACATTGTGACACACTACATCATCATCATCCGCAGGAAAACATTCAATATGCATTTAAAAGGTACAATAAGCAGCACTGAAAACTAAATGGCTGGTATGAGTAAAGAGGCTAGTGGCATGGGATGAAGGGAAAGGTCTGAAGTTTGCAGGAAAATTAATTTGCAGAATTGCTGGGGAGACCTCGTCTTCCTAATGCCGGGGAGGGGAAAGCACTCCCAGGCCGATAGCTGGCAAGAGAAGCAGGATCTTTAGGACATATTTCATACTGCCTCCTGGGTAGATGAAGCGCGGCTCAAAGAGCCATCATAAACAGTCAGGTCCAGGCAGCCAACTCTGTCACTTCCATCCCGTAAATTTGGCCTGAAAGGAGCAAATGTACTTTGCATGTAATACATCAATATTTACCAAGCAAAGATAATACTTATATGTAGAGTATCCCCCAGCCTTGTGCTCTATGCCTGGGATAGGCCTCAAGGGCCCTCAGTGACCCTGGCCAGCACGAGACATGGATATATGGATGGATGAACACAAACATGGTCTCCGGCATCTGGTAAAGAGCTCTCTCTCAGGTCTGGGCTTGATAGAGAGGAGACAGATATATCGGCACCCTTGCACAGTAACTCCATGCCTCTGCTCTCGGCCTCTGCATGCCAGCCAGGTGAATCATGACCCATTTGCTTAAGCCAGTTCCACCCCCCAGGCCATCTCTGCTGCCCCCTGCTGTCCCCTCACTGTGCACCAGGTGCAGGCCGTCCCGTGGAGTTGTTTTTCTTAGCGGTTTGGAATCGTCCACAACTGGGCCGATCATTAACAGTAATTAGGCGCCATCCGTCGTTAAACAGCAGTGAGCAGAGGAAACTGAGGAGACGGGGGCATCGTCGGGGCAGTGCTGGGTGTCCTCCAGGGTGCCCTCTGCTGGCTGCACCTAAACGTGATCTCACCAGATCACCTGACACAAAAGTAGCCGCTTGGAATGAAAGCACAAAACTCACTCCACTGCGATTCGTGAATATATTTTTTTTTTTATTCTATTTTTATTTTTTGGTCAAATTTTATATTTTAAATATTCACATTTACATAATTATTAAAAAAAATGTATAATTTTTTTTACTTCTAAACTTGCCCTGTGCCAGAAAACACCCTTATCCCAGACAACAATTCACAACTTCAAACATACCCTAATAATACAGGTGTAATTGTTAATATTATAATAATCTTTGTTTTAAAAAATACATTTTTAGAAAAATGTTGCCCTTTAGTCAAACCGGCTATATCCTAAGGAGCCCTAGCTCGCCTCCTGGTTTCAAAAAAGGAGGGAATGTTGCGCAAGCTTACAGATTTTTAAAATTATTTTTATTAATTCATAACATATCGAATCAGGGGTTTCTTAACCATAACAGGCCAAGCCCATAGCCCTTCTAAATCACAACTAAATAAATATGATTTAAAAATGCATATCTTGATTAGCATTAAAAGAACTCTTAGCAACTTAATAAAATGGCTACTCACTAAGACTATTAAATTAAATTAAAATTAAAAAACATGACAATTTTATCAACTTTTCTGTGAGATATTTTAAAGGTTGTCATGCAATACAGTTAAAGTCTGAAATAACCAAAAGAGAGATTCATGTTTGAAATGGCATTGTGTGCTTCCAAGTTTTTTTAAATGTCTGAATACTATTGTTTTATATGATGTCAACTCCATCAGCTGGCTGTCTTCTCCATCATTGAGAAGTCACCTCTGTCAGATGGCTATTTTTCTGTTATAGTCATTAAAAGTATGCTCAGAATGATTTAAAAGTTGACTAAATACAAGCCCTCAGCTGAAAAAAAATGCTGTTTATGATCATATTAAATCACCGGCAGGTTGGTACAATACAAAGTTTAATAGCCAAACATATTCAAATATATTTTCCCCGCATGATTAAAGGTTTTGTCCCTTTTCTCAAGAATGAGTAATTTATTTATTTACATATCTGGCACAGAAACCCAAAGGGCCAGCAAAGGAAGGAACCAATAGAAAGCAAGCCCATAGCACAGATGGGGTTAATCATTCTGGGCACAAACAAGGCGATTGGCCGCTGCAGCCACCGCCGGATATCAGCAACTCCGGTGATCGCTACTTCTTCCTAAATAGCTCTCTGTTCTGTAAGTACAGAAGGTGGCGATATATTTATGGTGTCTCATAACTAAACCTAGCTATTACCTGACTTAATAATGATCGCCGTTACTGCAGTAATAGACAGGAATATGGTTTACCAGTTTCCCTGCCCGAGTCCCTTCAAAAATGCCCTTTTAAAGTGAGCTGACCGCTTGATATTTCTATCCAGCCTCGACAGGCTGTGGCGGCATCAGAAGACGACCCATGCAGCTGGGCTGCAGGCAGTAAGCCAGGTAAAGCGCCTCATCTCAACTAGATCCCCGTTTCAAGTCATGGGGCATCTGTGCTGACAGGCACGGAGCCGCAAATCACGGCGGATAACTAAGCTGGGATGTTTAAAATATGTGCATGCCATCCGCCATTTAACCTGGCCGCCTTCCCATCAGAAGTGGAGGTGACGGCCATACCTGCTCCGCATGGAAAACGCATCTCAGACCTTCGTGTTTAAAGCGTTTAAACGGATGGGAAGATCCATTTATGAGCCAAAGCGGCCTATTCAGTCTTTGTACTCAGGTAGTGCAGTTGGTTTTTTAGGGACAGTGACATTCCAGTTTGTTCACATAACTGGGTAATAGGGCTTGCTTGTCTATCCATCATCCATCCATCTAATCAAGCATTTTAATACGGAAAAGTTCAATCATTTTAAATCGCTTTCAAATGTATAAAACTACCTGTGATAGTTAGTCTACGTTTCCCGGTTCAAATCCACCAAGAAAGATGGCTTAATTGTTTGGTCACCCTCTACCTAACCTGGGCACCCAGGAACACCAGTCTGGCCAGTTTAACCAACACGTAACAGCCATTTGTCTCCTAGGAGAAGGATGGGACTTACCAATGTAATGTCCTGAGAATCCTTCCATGGACCAATCAGAGGACAAGATACCAGACTATTAAGTGTTAGGAGTTATAAGTGAAATACTGTCTGTCTCTGGTGTAACTACTCTTCCCAAACACATTCCACTCCACGTGCCGTTTGATTTGCTCACTACAAACCCAGCCTGCCAGCCCCCACCTCACATGGCTTTGTTTTCGTGGCCAGGCCCGTTAGACCCCGTGTGGTCATTTCCTCTTCACAATCTGCTCTTCTCATCTTGACTTGGATTTCTGCTTTTAACTTTCACAGAAGTGAATCGCTTCCATGAGACCTGGAGAGAGAGGATGGGCCTCCCTAGCCATGCTGGGAGCGGTACGGATTTACGGCGTATGCGTCATGGAAATCGCATACCTCTCGTCCTCAATAAAAACAAACCTTTAAGAGGGTTTCTCCACGCCTTAACAGAATATGAACCCTAACTTCTTTTTATGTGACATTCCCGTTCTCGTGTGACCGTTTCATTTGCCATTAGCATACATCTGCTCTAATTCCTGTATTTTTCATTATGACAAAAAAATAACTACCCCGTTACAGGTAAAGGTTTCCTTTATAAACATCATAAATCTTTTTTCCAGCGGTATTCATACAATCAATCCCAGAACCAACCAGAATCAACCCCACTTTGCATAAAACGTGCATGCCCATGAGAGGACAGAGCAGGAATGGGATACAGGTCAGTCACAGGGCACGCCGTTGGATATTGTCAGACATTATGTGTATCTGAGTGGAGAAACTCGGAGTTCCGGAGATACCTCACAAACGACAGAAACCGAGCAAGGAACCTTGTAATGCCCCTGGACCACAGTACCACTGAGCCAAAAAATCCTTTCTAGAAGACATTTCAGTGGTAATAATTATATAAAATAAAGCCACACAACACAGACAGACAGTCCCACAAGGAGCTCCTCGTGTTGCCATGCTCGCATGATGAACCCCGCATGAATTATGGGCTGGAAAAACAAAACAGACAAGCCTTTGACTCCTTAACTGATGAGGTAAACAGTGGTTGGTCAACCTGGAGTCTATGTACCATGTGGAAAAATCCTAACCTAAAACGTACAAGGCAAAGAAAGAAACTTTGGAAAATGCAGTGATTTGTAAAAACTTTCAACAAAACATCTCAATGAACACAAAAACCTAAGCAAGATTACAGAAAACTACAACCCTTTGATAAAGGATTCAGATACAGGAAAGTAGTTGGACCCAGAAGGTCACCTCAAAACCAGCCACAACCAGAGACTCCAGCTTGCCCGGAAGGAAAATCTGCAATATATCACTAGGTACAGATCGAATTTTGAAAAACATCATTTCAAATTATGTATGAAGATGTTTTAAAAATGTATTAGGTGTTCCGGAAAAGAGAAGCGTTTGAGAAGTGGCCAGACTGGGGAGGAAAACTGATGGAAGATCATCAGAACAATTCATGGGAGTGTTTGGTGACTGTGCCCAGCACAGTATGCAGAAGGCATTAGTGTTGGCTTTTCTTTGCCTATGAATGGTTTAGTTTTCTTCTCTCTCCAGCCCCGCCCTCCGCTCTTTACCAGCATCCGTCATGTGGCCTCTGCTCTGCCAAGCGCTCCATCAAACAGGAGTCATTCACTTTCAGTATAATGAAGGGGTCCTATTATACGGCCGTGTTCACGAGAAAGAGAGATATGGGTAGTTGAAATATTCCCACCGGAGACTTTGTTCGTTAACTCTGTCTGGGTCCCACCATCGAGGAACCACGCAAGGGCCAGACTTCCCCGGGGTGGAGGAAGCACCAGGATACATCTGACAGCTGACCATAGAGGGTGAGATGAATAGAAGGTCCTGGTAAGCTGCTTGGTGTAAGTGCTATTCCATTAATAGATCTGAAAACAGACAGAAGAGGCGAACAGGATGTGAATGGCCGATGGGGGATGAAAGGGATGGGCAACGCGAAAGTGGTTTGGCCGCTCGAATACCAGACGCTGCTGCTGCATTTCGAATCATCTGTAGGTGTTTCTCAGCACAAGCTGGTAAACCTGTCAGTAAGGAGAAACTGCAAGCAGGAGATGAGACCAGCACCAGCACCAGGAGGCGAGGCGCAGACTCTGATCAGAAGCTCTGATCTTCTGGATGTTCAGTGACATGGATATGGCCTCGGCCGGGGGCGGCTGGAGCAGAGGAAAGCGCTTGTGTCCAGCATGCCACAAAAACAATTAACATCTGAGCACATATATAAACATCAGAATATAAAACATAGGAGAGGAGCATAATTAGACCCTAGCAGATGGGACTGCAAGTCAGAGAAACCCCTCCCCACAAATCAGGAAGGCATTCTTCACATGCCCCCCCCCCAAAAAACCTCTCCCCACCCCCCCATACCCAGGTAGCTTTATCATGCTAAACATCAATCACAGCCTGCTACTGCAGTAGCGAGAAGCTATTGTACAATAACTTACGAAGTTACATTACGGTAAATTAAGCACCTGCAAGTTAGTCACACATATGCGTGCAGGAGGAATTCGGGGGACTCTCCAGAGACAAGCACACCACGTGAAACTCTGTTTCACTCACTTACCGTAAGTCTTTGTCCCGGAATGTTCCGTCGTCACGGCAATCCCAGGACACTGCATCCCGCTGGTCCCCCTGCCCCGTTCCACACGAACAGTCCTGCCCTCTCTCTAACCCCCCCACCCCCCAGCCACCACTCCCTTCATGCAAGACTATAAATACCAGGTCCGGCAGTCTGGCCACACTCAGAGCCTCACCAGGACTGTTGAGTCTGACCAGGACAGAGCAGGGAGGAGCGTGCAGGAGTGTGAGGGAGACTGCAGTGGAGGAGCTTGGAGAAGCCGAGTGATAAAGATCTAGATAAAGGAATCAAAGCTTGAGGGTCTAGCTGCAGAATCTCAGCGCAAAACCAGGAACGAGACTCACCTGTAGCCGGACAGCAGAGATCTCCAGAGGACGGCGAAGGATGTGGCTCCGGCTGGCAGCCTGCCTATGCTGCCTGCTCGCCTGCAGCCGTGGGCAGGAAAGAGCCTCCTTCCGGAGGGGCAACGATCAGAGGGGGCGCTGTCAGTACAGCTTTACCGTGGATAGCCCCACGGAGGCCAGCTGCCCTGCCGCTGGGGAGTCTGAGCTGGAGGGGGTGAAGTCGCGGCTGGCGCTGCTGGAGGTGCTGGTGGGCAGGCTGACGGGGGCCGGCGAGAGCACCGGCGAGAGCGGGGGGGAGAGTGCGCGGCTGCGGGGGGAGAAGGCGCGGCTGGAAAGGCAGGTGCAGGAGCTGCAGGGCCAGCTGGGCGCCCTAGGGCAGGAGCTGGAGAGGCTGAGGGCCAGACCGTGCCAGGAGGCCTCATCTGCAGGAGCCCCCCCGCAGGAGAGAAGTCAGAGACCCCCCAGCGGTGAGTGCTGCGCCCACCACGGGCACTGTGACCGGATAGCACCCCCGGGCAGGGGCTAGGGGATATTAATTAGTGTTTATGGGATGGAAGCCATAACACTGAATAGAATAGCTTTATTGTCACTGCATGCGTACAACTAGATTTAGTCTGCAATTTGTGCACTTGATGCTGATGTTAAATTAACAAAATGTAGAGCACAAAAATAAAAATGGCAGTAAGTAGTAATCAATGAGACTGCTGAGCCTGAGTGCCATGATGGATGCCAAGCGTAGACAGAGACCGTGCTGACCCAGGTAGCACAAAGCAGTTTCTTGGCCCTGAAGCAGCCATCTCAGGGCAGCAGGGATTAGAAAGGTACCGTTTCACAGCCGGGCTCAGCACCCCACACTGAGCCTGCTTGGTACTTCCCCAAGCTCTCAGAAGGGCTTATGGGGTCCATCTGGACCTCTTTTAAATTTCTTCATGTCATGGTAGAAAGGAATCCACTGGGGTGGGGGGGGGGGTCAACATGTGGAGTCCATTGACGGTATCTCAGATAGGGTTGCCTTGCAGAGGAGGTCACAGCTTAAACATCTTAAAGGGCTCATTTTCGCTAAAGCGGGTCCAGTATAAGTATTGTGGCCCAGATTGGGGCTTTGCTCTACCCACTGTTTCCATGGAAACTGATGCCTATCATTGCTGATCTTTTTAGGCTGTTAATACACTTTGTCTGCAAATGGAAAACATCTGCTTACATTCACACCTGTGTGGCAACAGCTGGTACGTGGGCTCTGCTGCTAGCATAGGAGTGACAAGGTTTCAGCCTGCGGGAGCCAGAGGGCGCAGCTCGGACGTCACCCTCGGGTAGTGCCGGCCTTGCTGCTCTCATGCCAGTGCGCGCTCATGTCGGGCTCAGTGCTCCTTTCTTCAGCCATTTCGCTTTATTGGTCGGATTATTGCTCCTGATATCCATCAACTGAATTTCTAAATGGAGCAGCTGGAGGCCCCTGTAGATGCTGGGTGCTTGAGCAGAGCAGGGCTCATTAGAAAGCGATCCATCACCCTCATAACACCCATTTCAGGCCGCCGAGAAGCCGGTCCTCAGGGGCTTGGGAGCAGCACCTTGAAAAGCACTTTGCCGCCGTCTCTTGGACGGTCCTGTGTTTAAAGCACTCAGGTTCCCCAAGTGTTTCCACGTGTTCATTTTGCTCCATCACGCCTAATTTTAATAGACAACTAATTCTAGCTGGTTCAGACGTGCATTTGGAGTATTACTTGGGGAAATGGTTGAGGGTGGATGGTGCAGAGGTTCAGTTGTTCTGAAGTGGAGATGGCCAGCTATAACTAGGATTTGCTAGCCAGAGAATTTCTCTTTGGAGACATCAGAGCCGAGTGTCATATTAGCTGGGTGTATTGTGTCGGGATGCACGAACATGATAATGACCATTTTCACTCCTAGTCTGTAATTACAGGCTCGCAATCAGGTATCCCGTATTTGAGCTTTCGTGCTAGCCTTAGTGGGCAGACCGACATCAGTTCTGCGCTCCTTGAAACCGATACTTCTCTGATCCCTGCAGGGTCCAGCATCTTCTCCCACCTAGTGTCCAGGCCCGGAGATCCAAGTGTGAGCAAAGGAGCCATTGGTAGGGTATCCAGACACACTGAGCATATTGACACTGGTTCTAGAACCTCAACAAAATCACCACATTCCGTGATACATCTCAGTTTAAGTGCCGTAGAATTCTCCTGCGGCCCAATACTACTTGAGTCTTCCTCTCTCCTGGTTGCAGATCCCATGATGCAGCAGGGAAGAACTGCTTATCAAGAGCTTAAGGCAGAAGTAACAGAGGTGCCAGCATCTCGACTTAATCAGAAGGCCAATCAGGAAAGCACAGGTATAACAATGTTACCCCCTAGAGGCAGAAATTACTAAAGACCCAAAAACAACAGCCCTGCTTCTTGCAATCAGATCCCTCATAATCTCTCTCTCTCCAGGGTGCGGGGAACTCATGTCAGTCGGGGAACCAGAAACTCACCGCAAGGCTGACACCATCAGCGGGAAGTACGGGGTGTGGCTCCGGGACCCGGAGCCCGGTAGGCATTACGGGCCTGAGATGGTATGGCGCATTGACGCGGTTGGGGTGGATGTGCGGCAGCTGTTCGCCTATGAGAACATGGACCAGCTGGCCCGCGGCTTCCCCACCAAGGTGCTCCTGCTGCCAGAGCCTGTGGAAAGCACGGGAGCAACTATGTTCAGGGGCTCCCTCTACTACCAGCGGCGACGGAGTCGCACTCTGCTCCGCTACGACCTGGCCTCCGAGAGCATGGCGGCCCGCCGCGAGCTTCCGCATGCCGGTTTCCACGGCCAGTACCCGTATTCTTGGGGGGGCTACACAGACGTGGACCTGGCCGTGGATGAGAAAGGCCTTTGGGCCATCTACAGCACCAACAAGGCCAAGGGAGCCATCGTGGTGTCCCAGCTGGACCCAAACACCCTGGAGGTGAGGAAGACCTGGGAGACCACTATCCGCAAGAACACAGTGGCCAACGGCTTCATGGCGTGTGGCCGCCTATACACAGTGGCCAGCTACAGCTCACCAAACACGACCATCAACTACACTTTTGACACAGCCACCAGCCAGCTCAAGGCCATCGCCGTGCCATTCCGCAACCTCTACCACTACAACAGCATGGTAGACTACAACCATGCCAGTAAGAAGCTCTACACCTGGGACAACTTTCACATGGTCTCTTACGATGTGCAACTCGGGAAGCCAGACATCTGAGAAGATAAAGACAACCCAAGGATCTAAACCAAACATCCCAGCACTCTGAACTCTTGAAGACTCATTCTTCTTATAAAGAGGGGATCACTCCCATCCACCAAGCTTTGAGGCTCATACCTTCAGTACCCACACCAGGGCCCATTTAAGCTTTAATAAGCAATGACTGACTAGGAGGCATACTGGTATACAGACCAGGAACTGGTTTCAGAAGGTACCTTCTGGCACCCCAGCACCACCCATGTTCCATACTTTGAGATGTCAACTTCCCCAGCTGCCGTGCAGACCTTAGGTTAACAGGATGGGGTAAAGAAGCAGTTTTAACAGTGATGATTCCTGAAATGAAAAGGCATGCACATGCATCACACACCAACGCTCTATCTAGGTTGGCTTTGGGTGGGACTGCAGAACTGATAGCTAATGGCTCACCAAATGAGATTTACATAGCTCCCTTATTGCTAAAGAGGTGTAGCAATATAAATGTTTTATAAAAAGCCAATATTTGTATAAATCTGTCATTAAAAAGAATCTATAATTCCGGTCTCATTTAAACTTAATGAATAATGAATGTCAAATTCCCAGTTTCATTACACATAATGCTGTGTGCCACTGGTGGTCTCACGCTTGGGGGGTTCAGCGTTCATTTCAATGCCCCAGCTTGTGCATCCCCTCCTCAGGCTTTTCTTCCTGCAGTCGATAGGCTCCATGCCCCCCCCCCCCTGACTCAGTACTGGGTAAACATTTGAAGAGGGATGGAGAATTCATCTGTCCATCCTCCCTTGAGACCAAGAAAGAGCAGCATGACAAAGACAGCGCAGCGGAGGCCCCCCCACCAGACAGAGACAGCGGAGCGGAGCCCCCCCCCCCCCACCAGCAGAACCACAAGGTGACGACGCACTGAGCTTTATAGCATATTATTTTATTAGTTTCTGTAACCAAACCAAGAATGTAAATAAGACCGTACATATTTCAATACAGCGATTTTACCCCTGTACAAGTGAAAACAAAGGAGGGAAGGGGGGGGGGTTGCCCTCTGCCATCCAGAGCAAGCAGTATACAGGCTGCCCTTGGAGGGGTCAGAAGGGCAGGGGGCTGAGAAACCGTTTGGGGGGGCATCTAGGCGAGACTTCAGGTCTTTTCACAACATAAAAGGAAAAAAAAAAAAAAAAACACACCCTTTTGCCTAAAGGTGAGAACAGCAGCTCTGGGCAGAAACCTTGCCCCCCCCCCCCAAACACAGGGTGCATATTCAATTAAAATCAATCCCCTGCAAGACCGGCACCCCCCTCCCTTGCCATCCACATAGCCATGGTCCCACCTCTAAAGGCAGCACCTTTTTCAACAGTCTACTCCAGGATAACTACCTGGGTACGAAGAAGAGAAACCATCACGCACACATATACGAGGGGGTGTGTATGGGTGACCCCCCCCCCAATCCCGGCCCTCCACACAGGCACACATCTGAACACAGCCGGGTCCCGGCGGACAGAGCGTGTTTACCATGGCATCGGGGCACAACCGAATTGTCTGCGTTGGACTGGGACTGGGGGGGCGACAAACACCCTTTTACTCTACAGGAATAAAGATAAAAGAAAAAGGAAGGGGGGGTGTTCTGGAGGCGGCTCACAGCAGAGGCCGCCATCGATAGCAGCTGCATCACATTTCCTTGCTGGGGGGCGGTGGGGGTCTGAGACGGGGGGCCTGCGCTCGCTAAAACACCTTTTTGTATTAGATTTCGATTTTACTACAAAAAACAAATCGAAAAAAAAAACCTGCCTTCTTAATTCATGTGTGATTCTACCTAAAAAATATGGGGGGAAATTAGATATGGATATTAAAAAAAGAAAAACACAGCGACATGAGCAGCAAACGAGAACACCTGATTGGCCGGCCCTCGGCCAACACGCGGCTCTCGGCGCGCCGGCCCCCCCACGCGGTGAGAGGCACTCAACTTGACACAAAGAAAACTGACCACACAACTGAGCCTCTGCGAGGGGCTGGGGGGGAGCATGGGGAGCGGGTGTGTGGGACACGGCACCCCATCTTACCCCCACTGCCCTGTGAGTGACGCCAGTGGGGGGGATGAGTGAGGGGCTCGTGTTTCTCTCCCCCCCTCCCCCATCAAGGCCAAGCCCCCTAGGGCTGATGAGCTCTCTACTTGCCCTCTTCAGGCTTGATGGACTGGGGCTTGATGGGGCCGGTCCGCACGGGCTTGGCCCCAGCCATGGGAGGCTTGTCGGTGTCGGGGCGCTCTGTGGCGCCGCCCTGGTGGTTGGGCGCGCAGGTGTCGCCGGGCTTGCCCAAGGGCCCCTTTAGCTGCTGCTGCTGCTGCTGTTCCGAGAAGAACTTGTGTGTGGACTGGAGCACCTCGGCGCGCTGCTTAGCCTGGAAGTGACAGAGGGCGGTCGGCTGACGCACACCGGGACCGTATCAGACACTCCCAGGAAGCGTTTCCCTCCACATCACACCACCTTACGGCCATCGCCTCTCACCTTCAGGTCCTGCTCAGCCTTTAGGGCCGCATGGGTGCCCCGGGGGCCCAGGGGAGGCCCGGGCGGGCCACGGGAAGGGTGCTGAGGCCTGGGGTGGGACATGAGGCCCGAGCTCACAGAGGGGGGCATGGGCGGGCCCATGGGGGTCCTCTGCACCCCACTGGGGAACGAGCCGCCGTGGGGTGGGCGGACTAGCGGCGACACCAGGCTGGGCTGGGACAGCATCTGTGGGGGGGAGGGTCAGATAATCCATGTTGGGCAGGTAGGCTCCTCATGGGAAAGATGTGGGGGGGGTGCCAGCATGCTCCCCAGCAGGGAGGCGGACTCACCTGGGGGCTGAACTGTGCTGCGAAGTGCTGTGGGATGCGGATGCCGGCCGTGGGCGACTGGAACTGCTTCTGGTAGAGCATGCTGTTCATCTTACTGGACTGGCTGCTGGGACTGGTGGAGCTGGCCCTGTAGGGGGCAGTAGCGCACAGTCAGAGGGGGAGAGAGCTGCTTAGCAGGTACTCACACACCAGCAGCCCGTCACAACACACACACCGGCAGCCCGTCACACACACACATACACACACCAGCAGCCCGTCACAACACACACACCAGCAGCCCGTCACAACACACACACTTAAACTACTGAAAGGTTAAATAGCCTCCAATACTTTAATTTATGATTCAGACACCTAATTTTGTCACTAGACTTAATCAGCTGGCTCATTTTACTCTAAGCCTAGACTAGCTTATTTTAAATGGGTCATAAAAAATATCAATAATTATCGATATCGACATATATGAAACACTGATATCGTGATACAGTTTTCAGCCATATCGCCCAGCCCTAGGCTTGAGTAACACCAACAAACCACAGCCTTCATTGCATGACATCACCACATTAATTAAAACCAGTGCACAGACTTGTATAATGCCCATATTATACCTGTGTGTACCTTTTGCCAAGGTACAAAACTTAGGAACAAGTTTACCTACAAATGATGTAAGGGGCAATGCAAAGGCTCTTCATCTTTTTCAGGATGATGGTAATATTGTTATTAACAGTGGCAGCAGCAGCAAAGGCTCCAAGCCCACAGACACATACCACCACTGAATGCAGTTAGGCCAAACAGTGAAGACTGATTGGTGAAAGAGCCAAATCCCCCGGGCCCCACCCTTGCTGACCCAGAGACATCAAACTCAGGAAAATCAGGACATATAATTAGACTCTGCCTCGTAGCAGATAGATGATAGGCTGACTGAGCGTCACGAGTACCTACCTAAAGGGGCTGGAGGTAGGGGTGGTGCTCCTGGCACTGACCGGGGGGGTCCCCGGCTTCACCTCCATGCCGCCGCCGAACAGCTTCATGTCCATCTCGCACACCTGTCAGGACCAGACGGCGGACACTTCAGCGACAAGCTGTGAGAGGGAAGCCCATAGCGGTTTGGGAGCCTGAAGGCTGTATCCCCAAGCACCACTTGCCTTGTTGGAGGGCTGCATCATGCCGTGGGCACTCTGGCTCACCAGGCCCCGGAAGGCCTGGCTCCCCGGCGGCTGACGGCCGAGGCTGGGCGCCGGGGGCTGGGAGGGCGGCAGCGACTGAGGCAGGGCCAGCAGAGGCTGGCCCCCTGACGAACCGAAGTTGGGCACGGAGAGCTGGGAGGCAGGGAGAGGCACCGTCACCTGGGAGACGAAACACCAGCCTGTCATTGGCCAGGAAGCTGGCTGGGTCTGCCCCATTCGCCGACCGCTGAACTGCTCAATGTGATAACATCCCCAGGTGGGGTAATCCTGTCCAGACTGCCCTGGGATTGAGATGGAATCCGCACATAACGGCAGTTCCAGCACTGAGGATCTGGGGACGGGCCCGGGTGGCGAGGGCCAGGCCGTACCTGCTGGAGGGCGGAGCTGGGCTGCGCAGAGCTGTAGAAGCTGCTCTGGCTGGGCTGCTGGCCCGAATAGAGGCTGGAGTGCTGACTGAGGCCCTGGCGAGCCTGCGGGGGAGGGGAGATGGCCGATCATCACAGGCCTACACAAGCATCCGATCCGGGGTTCACCGAAAGCGGGGCGACGCCGCAAGGTACCTGCATGAGATGCGTGTCGATGAGCTGCGAGCCGCCCAGGCCCGAGGGCTGGTTCAGCTGGGGCTCGAACAGGATGGGGATGTGCTGCGCGCTGGAGGTCTGCTGGAAGGCCAGGCTGGACTGCGGCTTGCCCAGCTCGGGAGGCTGCACGCCGGGGTAGCTGTGCAGCGCCGTGCCCGAGAGCATCATGGGCGAGGGCTGCGACAGGCTGCTCTGCATGAAGGCCTGCTGCGACCTGCCGGAGGCAGACGGCCACACTTTACCCACAGCTGTGTGCCAAGGCAGCAGCTCAGTGTCTTTGCAATACCGGCACGGACCTGTAGGGCTGCAGCGAGGAGCTGAAGAGGTCCTGGGGCTGGGAGACGGGCGGCCCGGCGCCGATGCTCAGCTGGGGCTGGTGCTGGGGCTGGCCTTGCAGGGGCGCGTAGATGGGGATCGGGATCTGCTGCACGGCTGTGGGCTGCGGCGGGAAAGCGCACGGTGGGGACCAGGAACGGAGGGATGAGGCGTGGGCCGGGAGGCAGGACTGGAGGGGTGGGGCGGCCCGTACCTGCGAGAGCCCGGGCTGGAAGGCCTGCTGCTGGGCCAGGGAGGGCGGGGCCAGGCGGGGATGCGGCGTGTTGAACAGGTGGCTAGTGTCCATGTAGAAAGCAGGAATTTGGGCTGCAGACCCTGGTGGGGGAAGGGGGAGGGGGGTGAGACTTTACACCGCTGACCTTGCACTACCGTTTTAGAAACACAGCGTTCTTTATAGATCTTGGGGAGGCACAACGAGCCTCGCGTGGGCCAGTAGGGGGCGCCAGGCGGGGACCTACCTGCGGCGGACTGGGAGACGAAGACCTGGGGCGTCTGCTGCTGCTGGGGGAGCAAGGAGGGCACGCAGCCCAGCTGGGAGAAGTGGCCCCCGGAGACGCCCACGCCCTGCAGCTGCTGCGGTTTGACTTTACAGATGTTAGGGGGGTCCGAGGTGGACGTGGGCTTGGTGCTCAGCGACGACGTGGTGTAGGTTCCCGATCCTGACGGGGACAGGCGCATCACCCGGGGGCCCGCGGGCCGACAGTCATGCGGCCGCAGCGGCGGGCGGGCCGGCCCCTCACCTGAGAGCGAGGTGCTCGGTGTGACGGAGGCCACGGGGATCTGAGGCACGGAGGCGCTGGAGAAGGAGCTGTAGGAGGCGTTGGCCCCGCCCCCACCGCTGGCGATGGGGGAGGCCGAGGACGTCACGGGGGAGCTCTTCTCCCCGAGGCTGGGGGAGTTCTCCCAGGCCTTACGGGCCGACTCCATCTGCCAGGGAGGGTGGTGACTTTAAACACCTCAGCCTCTCCCGGGGCGCAGCTCGGGGGCAAGGGGGCGGCAGTACCTTGAGGGTGAGGTCCACAGTGGCCGGGGAGACGGTGCTGAGGCTGGGGCTCTGCTGCAGGGCCTCTCTGCGGGGCAGGGGCAGGGTGTGGGGCAGCGTCACCTGTAGGACACAATGAGAAGTCTCCAACACTGGGCCATGGTTCCCAGTTCTGACCAACAGGGGAAAAAGGCAGAGACCACCAGCAGGGGGGGGGGGGGTACTCACGCTGGCCACTAGGGTCTCCTCCATCTTGCTGCTGCCTGTGGGGACACTGTCAGCCAGGGATGACGACGGGGTGGTGTAATCCATCACAGACTCCTGGAGGAAACAAGGATAGGCCCACTTACCACCCTCCCTAAACTATAAAAGCCTGGAGGGAACATGAGACCTAAAGCAGCAGCACAGTAAGCCTGACCACCCCAAGGAACCAGAGCCGTACTCCTCTGCTGGTTACCTTGGAGCCGCCTCCGTACTCGGGCGCTGGCACGGCCATCATGCCCTCAATGTCGCTGCCCAGCTCGGGGACCTTGCTGTCCTTGCCGGGGGAGCTGGGGTCGGCTCCGCGGGGTCCCACGGGGCCCGCCTTGTCCAGGGCTTCGGAGTCAGCCTGCCTGCAGTCTTTGGCCTTGCGGTTCTTGAGCGACCGCTCCTTGCCGATGGGCCCC
>JAODKN010000044.1:15422531-15439331 GCA_026774425.1 Petrocephalus zakoni
CCCCCCCCCCCCCCCCCCCCCCCCCCCCCCCCCCCCCCCCCCCCCCCCCCCCCCCCCCCCCCCCCCCCCCACGCCAGGCTCTGCAGGGGCAGGGGCACGCGGGAGGGGCAGCGGGAAAGCGGTGCTACCTTCTGGGCCTTGATAGGCCCGGCCCGCGGCGGCTTCGGCTGCTGCTCCTTGGGCTCCGGTAGTTTGTTGTCAGAGCTCTTCTCCAGCAGGGCGGGGGCCACGTCGCTGTCTGTACTGCCCGTCGAAGACGGCGCGCCGAACTGGATGGTGTCCATGCCGAGCTCCGCAGCGCCCTCCGCGCCAGGCTTCGCGCCCTGTTCCCACGGCACCAGATTAGATGGTGGCCTCTGCCCCTGGCAGGCCACACGGGCGGCGGGCCACTTACCTCCGGCGGGATGGTTCCGGCGAAAGACGTGAGAGGCTTGTTCCACGCACTGACTGAGGGGGGCTGGGGCGGGCTGATGGGTCCGACTGCAGCGCAGTAAGGGAAGGTGGTCAGGCTTCACCATGCAGGCACCACGACCATAATCATGTGACCGATCGGTTTACCCCCCTCAGGACCCTCGGCCGTTCAGAGGAGTGCCCGACTGTTACCCATCCTCACACAGGTCACATGCAGCGGTAAGGGCTGCGTGTCCCCGGCCGCCCGGACTCACGTTTCTTGATGTCGGACAGCACGGCCGAACCGCTCATCTTGTTCTCCCAGAGCTCCGTGCCCAGGGCGCTGTTGGCCTGCCCCGCCGGCAGGGTCTTGCTGGAGCTGTCAGGGGCCGCAGGGAGAGGAGTGGCGCCCTCTGCTGGCTGAGGGGTGGCGACGGCGGCAGGGGGGGCGCTGGGCTGCGGAGCGGGGGCGACCTGCTGCTGCTGCTGCTGCTGCTTCTTGGCAAACCGAGGGGGCAGTTTGGAGCCCCCACCTCGGCCTTTCTCCCCTGAGCCTTTCTTACTCCAGTTCTGTGGGTGACGGGGCAGAGGGGACAGCAGGTGAGCGCTGGGCATCCAGACCGGGGGGGGGGTTCCCTTGAGGGTCGGCAGCTCACCTGCACGGTCAGCTCCTCCTTCTTCCTGCGCTCCTCGTCCTGCAGCCGCTTCTGCTGCTTGCGTGACACCACCTCGGTGAAGCCGTCGTCGTTGGTGCTGCACTGAGGGTCCTCCAGGGTCGTGACCTCGGGGTGGTCGTCGATGATCACCACGCCTGCGGAAACCAGCATTAAGGTCACGCCCGATGGAGCGCCCCCCCTCCCCCCCCGCCATCGCCAGGGAGACACTCACTGGCGTAGTTGTTCAGGTCGAACTGCGAGAGTGCGTCGGCCTTCTCCTTTGGCTTCTTGGCAGCCTGCTTGGCGTCGTCCTTGCGCCGGCCTGCCGAGTCCTTGGCGGCCCGCTGGCCCGGGCCGACGTGCACTGCATCCGGGTTCTGTGCGGCACTGCCGGTTGGATCAAGACCAGTCAGTTCCTGGGCCTGCTGCTCGAGCGGCCTGAGCACAGAGTCCCCCAGGGTCGGGGTCGGGGGGGTAGAGGGGTGGCAGAGGCGGGGCAGAGCAAGAGAGGCGGACGAAGGAGAGGGAGGACAGACAGGATAGGCACTGAGCTGGCAGGAGGCCGCAGTCAGAATTAACCAAAGCTACACAACTGTGCAGATGGTGCCAGAGCGCCACCTGCTGGCTGCACAGATCTGCAGGGCACTGCTTAATGGGAAAACCTCCACAGGCACACCACTTCAATCTGAGAAGCAAACATTTTATATTATGCCAAATTTTACCAAAAAAAAAAAAACTTTTACCTGAAAAAAAATACTATTTAGGGTTATGGAATGAAACATTAAAAATACAAGTGGATTTACTCCCATTTCAGGGGAAGCTTGGGAGTACTGCGCCACAAAAGGTCACAATCACAGAAGGTGAGAACAGCGGCTGGGGAATCCTGCTATGATCCGGGACGCGGCGGTAACCCAGACAGACACAGCAGGCGTGAATGAAGTGAGATGGCGGCTTTCCGGCCGCCGCATCCCGCCAGCCAGCGGCGTTTCCGGCTGCCGCACCCCCCAGCCAGCTTCCCAGGACTCACCCTCGGCGCGCCACTTTGGCCCCGGCGCCGCCACGCCGCTCGCCCTTGCCTCCTGCGTAGCCGCGGCCCGCCTTGGTCCCAGCGTTCCCCCTCCGGTTCTGCCGATCTCCTGGACGCTGGCTGGAGAAGCTCCTCTTAGCGGCTGCGGACGCCTCGCGTTTGGGGGTCACGCCGCCCTCCGCCGCCGCCTTCCCCTGGCCCGCCGAGCCCTGGGGAGGGACGGAGGAGGCCGAAGGGGTTGGGGCGGTGGCCCCCGCGTCCAGGGCTCCCTTCTTCTCGTCCCGCTCCCGGCGCTCATTGAAGTCGCTGCTCTCCGACGCAGTCTCCCACTCCTCATTCGCCTGGTCAGAGGAGTTCTGATTGGACAGGTCCGGGGACTTACTCACAGTGGCAAGAACAGAGGGCCCCGTGTCCGCTGCCGGCCCTCCTGCAGTGATGGCTGGTTCTGAGGACGAGGCCTCCGCTGCAGGCGGGGAGCCTCCCGAGGCCTTGGGAGCGGCCGGGGGAGCAGAAACTGGGGCGGACGTGGTGGGCACCTCCTCCTCGGCCTTCACCGCTGCCTCGCGCTCCTTCAGTCGCCGGAAGCGAGGCGGCTTGTCCTGCCTGGGTGGCCGAGCAGGCCGTGGTCTGCGGGGCCTCTCCCTGGCAGCTGCCCCCACCTCACCAAACTTCCTGCTCTCAAACTTCGGTGGCCTTCTGTCTGCAGGAGAGTTCTCCTTGCGGGAGGCTTCTGTCTCATCAGGGTGGAAAGTCTCCATTGGCTTGCTGGGCCACTGCGAGACCTCCCTGGGCCCCGGCCTCCTCAGGGGAGCGGGCCTCGGGGCTCCACGCTCCCGGGCCCCGCCCCGCCGGCCATACATTCCGCCACGGCCACGTCGCAGGGGCTCCCCCTTGGGGAGGAAGCCGGGTTTGGGGCGGCCGTCCTCCTCTCTGCATGAGACCTTATCGGTCACGCTAGTGGAGCTGACAGCAGAGGCTCCCCCCACCAGCCCAGATACTCCCTTAGTGCCACGGCGTGCCTCCCCAGGGTCCCTGCGGAGCCGGGCGGGTTTGGCGCTGGGCTCCCGGTCTGAGGGCCCGGTATCGCTGGCCGAGTCGCAGGCATCGCTCTCCGAGTCCGTGTCGGATCCACGCCGCCGCCGCCGCTTGGGCAGAACCTCGAAGTCCGAGCTCTCACTGCGCGTCTCACTCTCCTCCCGGCAGCGGAAGCCGATGCCCCCGGAGGCAGCCAGGGGCAGATCGGGCCGAGAGCGGGCCTCCCTATACGGATACTCTCCTCGACTGCGTCCACGGCTTCCGCGGGCCCTGCCCCCGTAGCTGCCACGGTAACTGCGACCACGGGAATAGTACTCGCCGCGCCCGCGACCCCGGTAGCTGGAGTCGGCGGGCCAGTCCCGTTCTCTGTCACGCTCCCTCTCCTTCTCTCGTTCTCTCTCCCGTTCCCTTTCTCTCTCCCTCTCCCGCTCTCTCTCCTCCCGCCGGTACGCACGGGGAGGGAGGCTGGACTCTTTGCGTGGAGGCAACTTGGCTTCTGCCGGCTTGTCACCCCCCGGCACCCTGTCCGGCTTCTCTTCTCGGGGCCCCTGGGCTGGGGTCCCCACCGGCGGCTGGGGGACACGAGCTCTGCTTGGCAACCCGGCCACCGGCTCCTCCTGGTCGGCAGGTGCTGGCACGTCCCTTTTGGCCTCGCTGGGCTGCTTCTGCTGGCTCTCCAGGGGACCAGGAGCAGGGACCTTAGCGGCGGGGACCTCCTTCTTGGCACGCTCACCCCGCTCGCCGCGCTCCTCCTTCTCCCGGCGCTGCTCCCTCTCCTCCTTCATGTCTCGTAAGACTGGCTTCTTAATCGGCCCAGAGCGCCTGACGGGCCTTTCGCTTGCTGGGCCGTCCCGTCGCCCCTGGCCCGACCGGGCACCCCAGCGCATCTCGGACGCCTTGGCTTTGCTGGACACCGGCGGGGGAAGCTTCTCAGGCTTGTGCTGGGCCTCCGAGGGGGGTGTAGCGCGGTTGCTTCCCGAGGAGCCCGGAGCCCCTTCTTTGTGCAGCTTATCCTCTGGTGGGTCCCCAGAATCTGAGAGCTCCAGTGTCTTCTGGGAAAGCGGGACACCCTCCAGGCGAGGCTCCTCCAGCTTCAGGGAGTGACTGGAGCCCTGCGAGACGCTCCTCTTGAGGCCAGCTGGAGGCCCGTCTTCAGCCTCCTCGCCGCACGGCAGGCCGGCCTCCTTCAGCTCAAAAGCGGACTCCACGGGGCTCCGGTCAGCAAGCAGGAGCCCCGCCACGTCCACCTGGGGGAAGCCGGACACGGGTTCCGTCGGAAAGAAGTCGCTCTTAGTCCTGGCCTCCAGCTGGCCGTGTTCCAGGCCGTACGTGGCAGGCAGCCCTCTCTCCAGATCCACTCCCGAGTCCAGCCTGGAGGGGGAGGAGCAAAAGAGGAACATCAGCAACGTCTTTAAATATCATCATTATGCCTCAACAGCCTTTTATGTACGATATGACAGAGCTTATTGACGCACACAGCGACCGCCCCCCCCTCAGTCTCCTACATTCAGCAAGGCCAAAAAAAGCAGAGACACGGCCCCCGGTTCCAGCCGCTACCTGGAGTCTTTGGTCCCATCCTGGCTTTTGGGGGGCGTGACGGAGGGCAGGGGCTCGTAGGCGTCGGAGCCCCACACCACCCGCGGTTCACTAGGCAGGCCGTGCTCTCTGGAGGGCCGCTGGCTGTGCTCGAAGGAGTCAGACCCCGGGGTGGCGCTGTCCGCGGGCTCTCTGCGGACCACCTGTTTGGGGGGCATTCTCCCTGGGGGGGGACACCATGACAACCCGTTATTTTTGCTAAACGTGCGATGAAGACGCCGCCTGGACGGATCTGCAGCTTGAGCTAATCAGAGCAGACAGGCAGGGTGGGGTACGGATTCCGACGCTCCACACACCTGGCAGCATGGCTGTCATGTCCAGGGGCGGGCGACCCGACATCATGCGGGGGTCCATGTAGGACTGCATCATGAGCCAGCGCGGGTCGAAGCCCATGGAGGCCAGGTGCTGAGGGTGCGGCCCCAGGGGCTGGTAGAGCGGCCGGTGATGGGGGGAGGGGACCGGAGCCCCGGACGGGGAGACGGCGCCTCCTTGCTGCTGCTGCTGCCACTGCTGCTGCTTCATCTGCTCCTGAAAGCGGTTTAATATGCAATGTCACGAGGAAGGGAGGGGCGTGCATACAGGGGGGCCTGAAGGGGGCGCCCTACCTGCTGTCGCAGGAAGCGAGGGGGGAGCGATTTCTGAAACTGCTTGGAGTATCCGGAGCTGAGCGAGGGGCGCAGGGCTGCCCCCGACTCGCCTTCTGCATCGGGAGCGAGTGCCGGGGTGTCCTCGTGAGAGACCGGCGCTGTGGGCTCCTCACCTGGACGGGCAAAGCACCACCCCCCATGCTTAGTGCGCGACGCGGGGGGGGGGGGGGGGAGTTGCCCGGACTCGGGTCAGGGTGCCGTGACGCTCCTTACCCCGTCTCTCTTCCAGGGTGCTCTCGTCCCCAGTGGACGCCTGCTCTGCCGGGCTGTCCTGCTCTGCACCCACGTCTGGGCTGCCGGCCCTCCCTTCCGGCGGGTCGGGCTGCGGGGGTGCAAACTGCGCCTCCTCCCCGCCGGTGGGCTCCTCCTCCCGCGGATGAGTCGGGGCAGCCGGGGCCACCGCTTCGGAGGGCACTTCTGCTATGTCCCCGCCGCCGTCCTCCCGCACCGGGACGGCGGGGGGCGGGGCCTGGCTCTCGGCGGGGCGGAGCTTCTCGTTGAGCCGCTTGAGCTTCTCGGCGCAGGCGGCCAGCCGCTGCTCCTCCTCGCGGCGCTCCTCCTCCTCGCGCCGCCGCCGCGCCCGCTCCACCGCCTCCGACATCTCCGACTGCTTCTTCCGCCGCTGCCGCCACACCTCGGAGTCCTCCTCTGCCGCCGCCTGCTGCTTCCCTTGTCGGGGGGGGCCACCTGCCACCGCGCGGCCCGCCTGAGCCAAAGAGGAGGTCAGACCCGCTTCAGCCGTGGGGACCCCCAACGCCAGGAGGTGCGGCGACCCGGCACAACGCTCCTACCTGGTATTCCTGCTGCTGCGCCATCTTCCCGGCCTGCTGCCGGTTCCCAGGAGACACGGCTCGGGGATCTCCGCCGTCTACCCAGGACCCTTTGCCCGCGGGCCGATCCTCAGGCCCCTCCGCGGCCTCTGCGCCGCGCTGGCGCGCTCGCTCCACCTTGCCCATCCAGTCCCTGCAGGGAGCGGTGCGAGCTAGTTATCCCCGCGGCCAACGGGGCTGCCGGCGCTCCCACAGCCTTCGGCACACTCACCAACTGTCTGCCTTGTCCTTTCCTGTCTGATTCTCCTCGTCGTCGCTGAAATTGAGCTTCTCCGTATAGTCGACCTCCATCTGGGCACCTGGGGAAGAGGGGCAGTGGTGAAAAGGGCCCGGCACCCCCAGCATCCCGGCCGCAAACCCCACACATCACCCGCATGACCACTCCTACCAGCCCAGCCCTCGTCGGCCTCTGTGTCCAGATTGTCCAGCTCCTTCAGCTCTGTGGCACTGATTATCGAGGGCCGATCAGGGTCCTGGGGCCAGGCCTGGGGGGGCCGACCGGCGGCTCGCGGGCCTCTGGGGGCACAGTTACAGCAAACTCAGCACTGGGCAGCAGCAGAAGTTAATGAGTGCTGAACAGGACCCTTTTATTTTAAAAAGGCCAATGTAATAAAATACAATAAAATCACTTGACATGAGTGTTTATAGTAAACAAAAACTTAAACTCTGCCCTCCAATAAGCACCCACCCCCTCAGAAGTGTGTGGGAAACCCTGGGGCCCATTTTGAAATACGGCATGATTCACTAGAAAGCTAAAGCTCAACTCATGCAGCGCACTGTGGCTAAATCTACTCACTTGGCTCCATCCTGCTGTGACATGGTGGGTCTGAGGCCGCTTGGAGGAAGGCTATACGACATTCTGGGGTAAGCGTGAAACATCTGCGAGAATAGGGGGGGAAATTACTCCAAATTGGCAAAGGTCATCTGTGGATAGAGTGCTATGCACCAGCACATGATGATACTCACATAAGGTGGCATCATGCCGCTGAAAGAGGGATGAAACTGGGATGGTGCCCCCGCCTGGCCAGGCTGTCCCCCATTCAGCTTGGGCTGAGCACAAGGGGGCAACCTCTCCCGAGCATCCTTCTTATCCTTGCGCGGCTCAGTGGCCCCCGCGGTGGGAGATGGCGTGCTGCGACCGCCCCCCTCCTCAGGAGCCTTGCTGTCCATCTCCGAGGGGCTTGGCGCAGTGTTCAGATTGCGCCCGCCGCCTTCACGCCAGCTGCCAACATCTGCAGAAACACGGCGGCATGAGCTGCTGCGGCACAGCTCGGCCCCAGCGCCAGCTCTGCCTCCGGCCCCGTGACTCACTCTGCGGCCGCAGGCTAGGCCCCGGTCCATAGGGCTCCTCCTCAGACTCCCCAGGTTTGCTAGACTCGCCGGCTGCCTGCAGGCTGGGAAACTCCTGCTGGAAGTGGCTGTTAACTCGGGCTGGCCCTGAAAAAGAGCGTGGTACTGTGATGTCTTATACGAGACACAGATTGTTTCTATATAACTTAACAGCATCGACACATGTAGCTGAAATGGTACCAAAATATGCTGATAAATAGAGCAAAAGGGGATGTGCCAAAGGGCCCACTAATAAGACAGGAGGGGTCGAAGGTCACCTACCGTCGACCTGACCAGGTTGCTTGTTGGCTGCCCAGGAACGGCTAGCACTAACAGTTGCCTCTGGTGGAGGAGCCCCTTGTTTGGGTTGAGGGGGCGGGGTTTCCTGTTGCCTGGTGCATGACAGGAGATGGAGAACATTTCAAAATGACAAAAAGCTCACAAAGATGTGCTCCAAAAGGGGGAATTATTCTATGCTTCCCAGTATTCCCTAAAATGTTTCCCCCCCCCTCCCCTCATAGGAGGGGCCCTAGAGCAGTTACATTGGTAACACCATCCTGCGGCAGCCGGACCTCACCGCTCGTCAGTGGGCTGGTCCTGCCGGGACGCCCAGCCGCTGCCGTCCCTGGGTACGATGTTCACGTTGGGGTCGTTGCCTTTGTTCTCGGCCTTCAGGCTGGGCAAGTTGGCTGGGGGGGGCATGCGCCGGCTGGCAGCAACTTTGCCCAGACTCTGGAGCCCATGTCTGGCAGCAACTGCAAGTCAGGGACGCGTTGGGTGAACGCTGCAGTCAGTCATACTGCAAACGGACTGTATTTCCATAGCCAATCAGGAGGCACGAAATCAGTTAAACAAGGAGATGGCTCACTTTGATAACAAGCCATCCAGATTTAAAAATGCAAATGCGCTTCCTGTTCAGGAGCCCAAGCTGGTACTGGCACCCTATTCAGCTTGCTTTCAACTGCATCAATTTTTAAAGTCCTGCCTGAACCCACTTAAAAGTTAAATTATTCAAATGTTTATGTGCTTTTACTTTCATCTAAAAAAGAAACCAACAGATTTCTGAATGCTTAAGAAATTAACCAAGGTGGATATTCAAGACAAAATGTACTCAAAAACCACAGAAGACTATCCACTGATATGACAGGAATCACTTACAACCTAACATCGGTAAGACTGTTCATAGCAGACAGGAAATGATTATAGGATTAAGGGACGGAGCTGAACACTAATGACAGCATGGTGACAGTGCCCATATTTTGGTCAATCATGTAGGATTGCGGTCACCTGCTCCACGACATCATGGTTGGACAGAAGAGCACCTTCAGCTGTAGACTGACCAATATAAAACACCACAGAAAATTCCCCAACAGCCTAGACAAGACTGTACAACAGATAAACCAATGACCACATGTGCAATATGCATAAAGCCAGCAATTTTTTATCAATATCCTATTTAGGGCAATACATACCATACTTATAATCATAATTAAATTATGTTATTTTTATGCATTGATTTTTGTATGTGGTACTGTGTTTGTCTTGTTGCATGTATCTAATGTGCAGTCTCACAGACAATTTCCAACACAGTATCAAATATTTTTACTTGATTCTGATTAAAATCAAAACTGACTGGATCTCATAACTGACAGGGCTCTGTATGATCAGGTCAACCTTAAAAACAGACAGAAACCCTGTGTCATTATCACCCAGGCTCATTCATCTACTGTACTACTGATACAAGCTCCATAAAGATTGCATAGAACACACAGCACCCATGTGACCCTTTGCAAATCCAATGTGGTTCCAGACACCCTATTCACAAGCAGAGAAGGGACGGTCCATGTGCAATAGCCCCTCCTCTCCTTTCAGCATCAACCAGCACCGTGATTCCTTCATAAGGATGCGTTACCCTCATATGGTCCAGGAAATAAAAGAGAGGATGACAGTCGATAACCTTTATAGATAACCAGTAATAATAGTACTGTACTGCAATATCACATAAACTAATACCATCTCCACGGAGCCAGAGTTGAAATTATTAGTGGTCTGGCAATACATCAAGCTGCAAACTGTCGACAGCATGGCCTTTGATCTCCGCAGCTCACTATTCACCCCTGACGGAAACGGAACAGGACGAGGATGCCGAGCTTTGAGTGTCCGTGCCAGAATCAGCCCTGGCTGACAGTTAAGAGTTACATGAAACAATATTTACAGTCTGACTGTGCGGCAAATTCATAATTAATTTCTCCTTACCTGCTGTTTTCTGGGTCTCCAAAGACTTGCCCTTGTAGGTGTTAAAAAGGCTAAGGGTTGCATACTTGGTCTTGCCATCCTTTGCCTTGGTGTTTTGCCCTGACTTCTCTGACATTTCGCTGGAAACTCATTGAGTCTGTTCCCTTGGCCGCAGCCCTCAGAAGCAGCCTCCTGCCAGATTAAAAGAAACAGGAGTCAGGCAAAGGCTTCATTTCGCACATAACTCAACGGTTCAACCACCCGAAGGAATTGGAGCAGAGAGTCTCCACAACACCACCTGGATTCACTCAAGTTGTCACTTCTCTACATTCAAATCCACGCAAACATCAGTTCAACTTCATATAATAATCAGTAACTTTGAGTACTAATAAGTTCTAAAGGTATCAGAGGTAAGCCCATCCTTCAGTTTTACATTCTAAAAATATTTCAACAAATGTCAAGATGCTCGAAAAAGAGTCAACTACAGAAGGCTTAAGCTGCCAAGATCAGTTTGGAAAAGCTGCAGGCCACCTGCAAAGCATCGATGCAATTGATAACGCAATGTCAAAAGGGGCAGAGAGAGCATGTTGATGGACCAACAGAGCAGAACAAAACCAAGCATCCTGGTACTTGGGTAATTCATCCACAGAGCGAGGTACAGCTTCCCCCCATGCCTGCAGAGCCAGGGCACATCACCCCAATCCCTGGTGGTGGATCATGCTTGCCCATAATCCCATGACACAAGGTATAAAAGAGCAATTCAGCAGAGAGTCACTGATCTGTAGGCTAACATGTAGACATTCCCACTGCAGATTGGAAATATGAGCACACAGGAAGCAGCCATTGATATTGATTGAGATGTTGGTTGGGGGGGGGGCAAACACACACCGAACACTGCAGGTGATAGGGGCAGGGCTACAGAACACCAGAGATGCCCCCAGATGAGCCTGACCACCCAAAAAGCTGAGTTCCCGAGCTGATGTGGGTGGAACAAAGACCTGCTACCCATCTGATTGCTGGGCTCTCCCCAGGGACTTGGTCTGCACTCTCCATCCCAGAAACACCTGCATCATACTGACTATGACCATCAGCCATTCCAGCTTTGCAGTCACTAATACACAAGACCAACAGGATTGCAGAGTGCCTTCAGACACCCTCACTGTGATTAGACCTGTCCACCAAACAGCCAGCTTTCCAATTACTTCAGTCATCTTATCTATGCTTATGACTGGTCGCGCTCTCATGCAGACCTCTGCACCAAATTTTATTGGGGACCCACGCTGGTAATTTTATAGTAAAGTTAACACCGTCTGCATTACCTGCCTCGACTTCACATCGCATATGGTTCCTGCAACCTAAGCCTAATATGATAGAAACTACGCGGCCGTTTCTGGCCTGCATCTGGCTCGATCGTTTTATAGCTTCGTGTTCGTATAATTCGCACTTATAACTGGTCTGCAACGAGATGAAAGCGGAAAGAAACACTGGCCGTGTCATTACCATCCTCTGACCGTGTATTTTCCGCTAACATACATCATTGCGACCCATTGAAAAAAAACTCCCAGACCAGATGAATTCTCATCTAAAGCCCCTCGGGATTTTCCACTCGGGAGGATCATTTAATAAGTTTCGCATCCATTTAGCAGGACTCAAGGCGTGTTTTACTTTCGTTTACAAGCAATCGGGTCAGTGCGACGAGTTCAACCCAACCCGCGAAGCGGATTACCTCCAGAACAGCAACCCGGCTCCTCCCCAACCCGCAGGAGCCCCGCAAGACACCCCGAATACACCGAGCATTAGAAACAGATCGGGGATAACCATTCAGACTCTGGGAAATGGGTGGGGGGGGTTGAATTAATTAAAACGAGCAGCCCACAGCCACTCGGCCGTATTCCCGGGGCCGGCTGGTAAAGGGATCGCAGACGTGCACCGCCCGGGTAACCAGCTAGTTAGGAAAAAGGATGTGGGCGGCACGTGAGAGGGGTCGGCCAGCGCGGTACAAAGGCAGCCGGACCGCCCTGGGTCGGGAGCCGGGACCGCCGCCGCAGCCCCCCTGACAAAGAGGCTCAAACGCGGCTCGTTTCAGGTCTAACCCCGATGCGTAGAGGTTAGCGGGGCAGGAAGCGGACGCCGGCCCGGGCGGGCCGGGTGATGCGGCCTCTCCCCTCACACGGGCCGGCCCGGCCCTCCGCACCCCGGGCCGCGCAGCGATAGCGGGCCGAGGCGTGTGCGTCGCTAGCGGGCAGCAGCTAGCCGGTTAGCGGCGTAACCCCCCGAGCCGCCGGCACAAGCCGCGGATGTCGCCTTTCTGGGAGCGCCGGCCAGTCGGCAGCCGGCTCGGTCCCCATCCACGCCGCCCGTGCGCCCGCAGCCGCGGCGCCCCGCCGCCTCCTCCCGCCGTGCGTGCGGCTCACTCGCCTGGGCCCTGTCGCTCGCTCCGTCCGCCGTCCGCGCTTCCTTTACGGGGTCCCGTGTGAGTGTGGGACAGCGGGTACCTCACTCGGCGCTCGTCCCCCTTGCCGTCGTCTCTCGCTCCGGCGCTGCTCCTCTCTCGCGCTGCCCTCCTGCGCTCCCCTCCGCTCCTATTGCTCCCCTTTTTATTATTATCACGCGGATTTCTCTCCTTTCCCGCACGCGCTCTCCCGAGAGACGGAGCGCTAGCAGTCGAATGAGGCCCCGCTCGCGCCGCGGCCTGTCGCGCGATCAAAGATGGCAGCCGGCCAATCCGCGGCCGCCTGACGTCATCGCGTACGGACGGCGGCCGCGGCGTCTGTTACCAGCGCCGACGGGCCAATCGGCTGCGAGGAGCCCGGCGCGCGGCGCTGCGCCGGTCTCAGGACCCGGCTAGACGGAGCAGACAATGAACCGGCGCTCGTCGGGAGCGTTTCGCCTGCTGGGCGAAGCCTGAAACCAGGTGGCTTATTGATAAGCACACGTTTATCCGAAAACGGGACACACACCTGAATGGGTATAATTGGGGTTAGGGTTACATTATTAATAAATAACGGCGCGTAACAATGAACGTTACTATTAAAGGAAATTATTACAATATTTGTATGGTAAGGGGCGCAGTGAAACAGCTAGGGGAGGCATGCAAAAACCAAAATCTGAAGAAGAAGGCTGTCTCGCCGATTTCTTTTTACTATATGCACAGAATTAGAAAAATGACTTTTCCTTAAATTGCACAGCAATTATGGCTATGACGAATATTCTGTAAACCATTAATATTATAATTGTGTCACATGGGTGAACTGCAAAACTGGGAAAACTGCGGACCTGCAAAGCGGCGGGCGGGCGGGCGATCTGGTTTCCGCTACTGTTGGATGTAACAGTAGGCATATCATCAGGGCCGGCCCGAGCCTTTATGGGGCCCTAAGAAGAATTTGCCCCCCAACCCCCACCTAAATCAAGGTATCTTGACACCAGGGGGCCCTAAGCGGCCGCTTAGTTCGCTTTTGCCTTGGGCCGGCTCTGCATATCATAAATGCATTTCAGTATACTGGCCGTGCACACCTCGCACTGTAGGATTTTTGTACTGGTGGTCTTTCGTCTGGACAGTGAAGCACATTTTTTTTGGAAGTCATCTGTGGATGACATCTCTGGGACCCCAGGTGTCATGATGACGAACGCCACCCGCCGAGGGGTATACATTTATTTCCTCTCAGAAAAAAACAGGAAGGTTTTAGTAGTTAAAAATAACTGCGCTCGGATGTGCGATATATCCCCACCCCTGGAATAACAACACATCCCCTCTCAGTGTGCAGAGGCATATGAAAACAAATTGAAAAAAAATCTTGCATAGTCTTACAGTGGAACGTGAGATTGCTTATCACATTTTACCATCTTCGTTCTAAGGATTTTCAGTGTACGTGGTTTCCGATTGTCGATTGTAACGGAATCAGACGTGACAGCATATAAATTGATAAATTAAACTGAGCACAAAAGGAAATAATTTAATAATAATAAATAACCGCATTTCTTGATTACGCTACTCGAGGTATTGGATTATGTTCAGCAATCTGTATAGGACCTAGTAAGGTGGACTGTAAGCAGAGAGTGAAAAGTAACATGTGACAGGTAAAAATAGCTCTGAACACTCTGGGCCAGGTAAATACGGTTTTTCCCTCACTGTAGACTCATTTGTGCATTGAGACTTTACTTTAAGAGTCGGAGGTGCCGCAAGAAATTTTGGACCAAATGAAACCATATCATATTGGCCCCCCAACCCAGACAAATCCAAAAATTTTAGGAATCGTCCTAACTTACAGCACCCTAAGTAGGAGTCTCGTGTTTTGGTGGACGAATGTGATTGTGATGCTCTAAATGTGTTCTTTTTATTGCAATGCCCTCTCTCGCCAACCAAAAGATTGCAGGTACCTCTTTAATCCACTGGCGTCCCTGGTAATTCGGAGCATGTTCCGCTCAGGTTCAAGCAAGGAATATATACAATACCTGAAATAAATAACCTCCTTGGGTAAGTATGCAGGAATCACGTGTTTCTTACCTACACCCCCAGTTTTCAATTTGGCATACGGGGGCACTGTGTCATCCCCATTTTTTACCTGGTTTCCTAACTAAAGTCGAACTGGTCTATAAGTTCAGAATTTATTGTTATTATTATTATTATTATTGAAATTCTAGTTATGTCCGCTTGAGGGCACTGTAAAATAAGTAAATACCGGACAGATGTAGAATACAGTAGTTTTACACCTGCATCTATGCATTGCACTGAGTAAGCACTGAGTTACTTAGGGTCGTACACTAAAGTGAAGTAGCGGGGAACTTCATGAGATCAACAACGATTTAGAAATTGCCGGAATGTTCGGTTTTGGTTGAAGAGCAATTTTCTTATGCATCGCAAATATAAAACAATGCGTGAGAAAACCCCAGGCGTCGTCAGCTGCCTCTATATACAGGGCTTATTATACATGGCAGAGGTGACATTAGTATCGACAGGGGAGGAGGAGGGGTCGACGCGAAAGAAGACGGGCCACCAAAGGTTATCTGAGGGCAGTACTCCTCAAACGCACGTTACAGATTGTGTGCAATCTAGCACCTCGGACGACAGGGATAATACGAAACCCCGCCTTTCGCGATCTGTACATGCTTTCTCTCACACGCATAGTGTGGGAATCCACACCAGCCGTGACCGAGTACAACCCCTCACGGGTAAATGAGACTCTAATTATGTAACGGGTGGTTATTTCATTTCACTTTAATTAATATTCGTCTGAGCGTAGGTGTCCCGAGTATAAAGCGTATAGGACACATTTCCGGCTAAGGCCCTGAGAAACACGGCTACAGTTTCACGCCATATGCCCATACACGCTGATGCTGTTTTCAGTCCATATTCGGAGTGCGCACTGGGAATTCCCCAACGTTACTTTGCTTCGATGGGATCCACGTAATTATTTTTGGAATTTAAATCAGGAAAATATATCAGATGACTGGCAGCTTCAGGATGTGCATGAACAAATATGAAACATTCACAACTTTATAGCAGCCTACTGAGAACTTTCATGTGGTATCACATATTATTATTGTCTGCCTCCCTGCCCCTCCTGTTTCCCCCCATGTGTGGCTCAAATTAGCTACACCTGTTCTGCGTTAGTCCTACCTCTCGTTCCGGCCCTCATGTTAACTCACCCCAGCTGCCTCTTGTTGTAATCCTTATATATGCTTTCCAGTCCTACGCTCCCCAGTCCAGTCATTGAAGTCATAGCATCTGCCTTCCATGTTGCCCATGCCCTCTCCTATTAGTTGTCCTCCCCGTTTTGGATCCCTCGTGATCCCATTGATGTATCTTTGTTCCCAATTAAATGCAGTTTTGTTTGCCCTGATTCCAGCTTCTGTGTCCTTCATTCCATATCCCAACGTGACAATTATACAGCACATAAAGGCTGAAAAAGTTACTAGCAAGCCATCAACTTTTAAACAGATTTCAAACACCCTGTGCTAAGGGGCCATTCACTTTTAATTCAACAAATTTCCAAAGAAACTTTTTGTGTCAGCATTTTGATTAAATTTGGCAATTAAATTACACATACCTTCCGGATCTCACCAATAAAAAAAATACAGCGCCATTTCTACACTGATAATTTAAAGGTTATGAGCTGTAACTTTTTTTTAATTTCCTGCTGCAACACTCCTCTATAGCTCACTGGAAAGCTGAAAAGGAGCACGCATACATCAGCAAGAGCAGGACTTTGTAAGTGTCCCCTTTCTTGTTTTGTTGTCAAAGCTACTTCAGCTACATTTTAGGGTATTTATCTGAAAGACACTAATTAAAAAAAGAGTGAGATTAGTGTCTTGTTTCAGTGACCCTTGTCATTGCTACACTCCATTGAATAGCAACACAGTAGCTTTTCGTTTCAAAGCAGGTAGAAAGTACTTTCTTTCTAATCAACAGAATTAAGTAAAAACGTTTACTCTACTTGTACACTTTTGGGGTGCTTATCTTGTGAAGAGGGCCAAGTAACAGGTCAGTTTTTATGCAATTATATATTTTATTTTAAATATGTTTACTAGTTACTCCAAGCCCGTCACTGCTCTTTCAATCACCAAATGTAGTAAGAATTTGTAATGTGAGCTTCTGAAAAAAGAATGAAAAAGGCAATTTTGCGACGAAAACATTACTGTTCATGGCTACTTCAGCCATGTAGCTTTAATAGTAAAAACATTACAGTTTGGGGGAAAAAAAACACTTTGACTTGTTATTTTTCGTTATCCCTGGGCTAGGAAAGGTGAGATAACTCAAAGGGAAACTACAATTTCTGAGCTAACCCTAAATAAGGGTTCTTGGGAGCCCCAAAAAAGAGACTTTCTCCCTCTATTTAAGCATTTTGAGTTGCAATTGTATTTCTTACAAATTGTAGGGGTTATAACAAAAAGTTCACCTGTGCAACATTGTGTAATTTTGGCTTAATTATTTTTTCACATAATGTTATGAACCTTTGGATGAATATAGATTTGACTACTAAGTGAGATTTACCATATGCTGTTATCAGCACCTAAGGAGAATAATGCTGATAAGGGATAGATGGACTTTTCAAAGG
>JAODKN010000044.1:15469871-15479903 GCA_026774425.1 Petrocephalus zakoni
TAATGTATCGTATCGTTGGCTATGCATCGAGATGCGTATCGCATCGGCCTCAGTTATGGAGATGCACATCCCTAATAATCACAATCAGGGCCCGACTATCGCGTGAGCCCCATCGTAATGCTGGTAAACTGCTCTCCACCAGGCGAGCGTCAGAAGCAACCTGAGGCCTGAAGTGGCGGGATTTCCTCTTGAGATGTGTGGTCACATTTTTTCTCAGGGGGCTTCCCACAGATCGTTTGCGTGGTTCTGCAGCTGCAGGTGGGGAAAATCACCCCCCCGGCTCGGAGAGGCCAACCTGAATCCCACGATGGTCTTAAATGCCACATAGCTGAACTGGGCGGGGAGGGGGGGGGGGTGAGGTGGAGGGGTCACCATTATTTATTCACGTTTCATCCCTAACAAAAAAAAAACACACGGCCCCAGGAAAGGGTTCCCCCCCTGAAACACAAGATGAGACGTAACACATTTAGGTTGCAGTACACAGAGGCGAGAGCTTTGATTTCTGCTGCAAAAGCCGCCAATCTCGTCACTGCGAACGGGGCGAATATTTCGTCATACTTTCCAGGCAAATACTGTTCCGAAGAATCTGAGGAATTTTAGCGTTCGCCTGTAGGAGGCGGTAGCTGGCAGGTGTTTGCCAGTCCAATGTGCGGGTGGGGGGGGGTTGGTATATTTGACTGGACACTCACCTATGAGATGAAGAAGTCACCAGTCCTGACCCTGAGGAAGGGGGTGGGAACCCAGGTGGTCCGAAAGTGGCCCCACTTCTCTCCGGATCTCACTGTGACTCCCGTCTCCTATGTGCCAGTCTCAGGGACAATACGAGAGGATCAGCCAAACCAAGGACACTTACACCAGAGCTCACAAGCCTCACGTTCTCCTTAGTCTGTGTTATCTTCTCACAGGGATCCACAACACCCCAGTCAGCAAAAATGTAGTATTTTCGGTATTAGTCAAAAATTTCACATGGATGCATCGCTATTCTTCTGCTGCCCCTGCCTTCTGACAGATCACTGTTTTCACCGGAGTTTACAGGTGTTTATCACCCACCTTACTCACTGTACCATGCGGCTAGGTTGACATGTACAGAATATTGGGACACGCCTCTTAATCAGTGAATTCAGGTGTTTCATTCAGACTCATTGCCGCAGGTGCATAAAATCAAGCACTTGGCCAAACAGAGCTTACAAAGGTTTGTGAAAAACTAGTCATTCTGAAGAGCTCAGTGAATCCAAGCACGATACTCTTAGGATGCCACCTTTGCAGTAAGTCAGTTTGTGAAATATCCCTGCTAGATATTCCACAGTCAACTGTAAGTGGTATTATTGTGAAGTGGAAGCGTTTAGGAACAACAGAAAGCCAGCTACGAAGTGGCAGGCGACGTAAAGTAACAGAGCAGGGTAGCCGAGCGCTGAGGCGCGGAGTGAAAAAGTCACCAGTGGTCTGTTGACTCAATAGCTGCAGAGTTCCAAACCTCCTCTGGCATTAACCCCAGCTTCATGGAATGGGCTTTGATGGCCAAGCAGCTGCATACAAGCGTTACATTGAAGTGGAGTAGAGCACGCCACCACTGGACTCTGGAAGCAGTGGTGTAAAGCACGCCACCACTGGACTCTGGAAGCAGTGGCGTAGAGCACGCCACCACTGGACTCTGGAAGCAGTGGCGTAGAGCACGCCACCACTGGACTCTGGAGCAGTGTAACGCCGTTCTGTGGAGTGACAAATCATGCTTCTCTGTCTGGCAGTCTGATAGACGTGTCTGGATTTGCCAGATGCCAGGAGAACGTTACCTGCCTGACTACATTGTACATACATACAAATGGTATGGGGTTGTTTTTCAGGGGTCAGGCTAGCCTCCTTAGTTTCAGTGAACTCTTAATGCTTCAGCATACCAAGACATTTTGGACAATTCTATGCTTCCAACTTTGTGGGAACAGTTAGGGGAAGGAAGGCCCTTTGCTGTTCCAGCATGTGTCCCAGTGTACAAAGCAAGGTCCATAAAGTCGGGTGAGTTCGGTGTGGAAGAACTTGACTGGCCTGCACAGAGCCCTGACCTCAACCCCATCAAATACCTTTGGGATGAACTATAATGGAGATTGCGAGCCAGGCCTTCATGTCCAACATCAATGCCTAACTCAGAAATGCTCTTCTGCATGAATGAGCAGAACATCTCACAGACACACTCTTGTGGAAGGCCTTCCCAGAATGGGTTCACGAAGCAGCAGATGCAGGATTTAATCCAGAACCACCCCCATTCACCCCCCCCTCTGAATACCCAACAAAGAGCAGAAAATTACAGCCATGTCCTCCTTGTCAAGCTCAGTACAAGCATCATCAGTCAAGACCCCACTCCTGAACTCATCAGTCAAGACCCCACTCCTGAACTCATCAGTCAAGACCCCACTCCTGAACTCATCAGTCAGGACCCCAGATCAGCTCCTACTGTAACTCCTGGGGGAGGTGAGTGTGTCAGCATGTGGAAACCTTACTCCAATCTGGAGGACCATAAAGACCCCCCCCCACCCCCAGAGCTTGATGAGAGCTGGTTTCCCACGGTGTGGATACTACGCTGATGCCAGAGGCAGCACAGGAAGCACACAGGCCACACGCCGAACAGGGCGCACCGTCCTATAGGCTTCGAGATGACAGGCACCATCTCCTCTGGCTGGGTGGTGTCTGCTCAAGCACAGCAGGGGCCATCCTGACGAAAGCACGTTTGGCACAGATTTTTGCTGAATACTGTCACAACAAAAGTTAAAAATAAAGCAGCTACCATCTTTCGAATAAAGTGACTTTTGCACTGAACAGTTACTGTCTCCAAGGAGAAACATCAACCAATCACTGTACCTGGGAGGTAAAGTTCATGAGGCGTGTGCGTGTGTGTGCGTGTGTGTGTGTGAGAGAGAGAGGGAGAGAGAGAGAGACGTTTCTGTAGTGTGTTTCTTGTGTCCAAATATGAGCTTCCCGGCCTATTTTACACACACACACACACACACACACACACACGTTCGTATTTATATCTTTGTAGAGACCGTCCACTAATTTCTATATGAAAAACCCTAATCCCAACAATGACAACCTTAACCCCTACCCAGCCTTAACCTTAAACATAATTAACCAAACAAAATAAATGACTTTTGACAGATCTAGTTTTTTACTCACAGATTCTTATAAAATTCACACACACACACACACACACACAAACACACATCCCCCCACTGCCTGGCTTCGATTATCTGCACATGGATCACCGGTTACCGGGGGAGACAGCAGCAAGACATGGCTGAAGGTTGAGCGGAAACCCAGGGAGCTACAAAAACAGAACCCCCCCCAGCCCCAATCCCCCCAGGGAGCACCATCTCAGGGAGGACAAATAAACTTAATTCAAACTTAACGTGCTGCACACCTGCACCATACATGGGAAAAACACGCCATCGCTAATCGCTATTAATCAAGAAGGCAGGGGCGAGCGTCGCCTGGGAAACCATTTACTCCCGCACAAAAACACAGCACAAAGCCACGAATTCCTGCCGAAACGCCGCACAAAAATGCTTATTTCTGCACAAAATGCCGCACAAAACTGCTTTTTCACGCACAAAACCATTTATTCCCACACAAAAACGCCGCACAAATCCGATTATTCCCGCACAAAAATGCCGCACAAAACTGATTATTCCCGCACAAAAATGCCGCACAAATCCAATTATTCCCGCACAAAACTGATTATTCCCACACAGAACAGTGCAACAAACTTAAATAAGTTGGCAGATGACTTTGCCACGCTCCTAAAAACTGTGACCTCGTACGTCCTGTCTGACCTTTCCGCTTTTTTTGACTACAATGGCGGTCAGCGGCGAGCCTCACACACGTGCGTGCAGAAGGAGGTAGGCTCAGACGGTGTGCGGCGGGAAGCAGGAGAGGCCTCAAACTATCAGGAGGAAAAAGTGTGGGAACCGCAAGACAATTTGCGTAAAAGTGTCAGAGGCCAGGGAATGTTTTAAAAAAAAAAAAAACACAGACACTATCACTGTGTTCGCGAGTAACAGCCTTCCCGTTAATGGGGGGACCCCCACAGCCCGGTTTCAATCCCTCGACCCCCGAGCCGGCTCTGTGAGACGGGGGGGTTGAGTAGGAGCTCACAAGCGGCCTGTGGTTTCCCTGCACAAACTTCCCACAGCGATTGTGGCTGCAGCTGGGAGCAGCACTGTCCCACAAGAGATTGCAAGGGGAAAAAAAAGCGGGCAATCTGATTGGAGCAGCTCCAGGCCAGCAACGGCCGTGTGTTTCCACTTAGTGTGTGTGTATGTTTATGGCAGACAGACGGGCCTGTAAGCATGTTTAACCCCTAAGGGTCCCACTGCAGCAACACCTGTGCACATTGACACATTATTTTTAAAAAGAGACAAGGTAATTCATTTAAAAACATTTACCACACATTTACTCAACTAGCAAAACTCCCATGCAGACTGTCCTACTGTTATTACCCATTTAACCTATATTTACAAAGCAAATTTTATATGACTTTAACCGCTGCGCCCCCTATCAAATCCTTAAAGCTAGCGGCATTATTTTCCTGATTGAATTCAGTGATATAAAAATGGGAGTGTGAGCCCATAGAAGGGCCTGTCTGTGCATATAAAACACACAGGGCCACAGTGTGTGTTTCCCCCATGTTTGGAATTTGTAAATGTAAAAAGTAAAAAAAAAAACACAGCAGCAGGCTGATTGAAAAGATGTAACGAGTCAACTCGCTGATGATCTTAAAACAGTATTTTGGAAAAATAACCTTCTAGGGTGTTCAGGAATATCATAATAGCAACAGGACGGAGAATCAAACAGAAAATTGCACCAACAGCTAACATTTCACCTTGGGTTGTGGCTGACATCCACAGCCTGGGGGTGGGGTGCGAGGGGGTTAGGAGGTGAAGTGGAGGAGGTGTCAGGGAGGTGGGGGGCGAACACAGAGAATTCTAGAGGATTCTACTCCACAACAGATAAAAGCCACAAGAACTTTCTCTCTCTCTCTCTCTCGACACCAGGGAGGACCTTATCGCCTGCGAGCTGGAAAAGTCCCCCCCCCCATTGGTGAGCGGCCCCCACAGCCCACCGCTTTTTCCTCTCTCCGGCAAGAAGCGTGTGGGACCGTCCACTGGGACGGGAACGCCCACAGGTACACGGCAGTGCTCGTGTTCCAGTGCGAGGACAGGAAGACGCCTTCCATCCTGGACCGTGTTACTGGGCCACAACTCTTCATACCAACAGCACTGTGAGTATCAAACTGTCCAACAGCCCCATTACTACCCTGCTTGAAGGGCCGGTCACTTATTTTATGCTCTGAAGCTGTTGTCAGATGGCCCCTACTCTACCATGGTGTAAAAAATATTTTCTTCTTAGATGGCCCCTGCTCTACCTTAGTGAAAACCCTGCACTAAAGCTTTGTTGTTAGACGGCCCTTACTCTACCTTGGTGTAAAAGCTGTCTTGTTGTCAGATGGCCCCTACTCTACCTTGGTGTAAAAACTGGCATTTTTTTAGATGGTCCCTACTCTGCCTTGATGTATTAAATGTATTAACTGTTTGGTTGTCATATGGATCCTGCTGCATCATGGTAACTGTTTGGTTGATAAATGTTCCCTACTCTACTGTGGTGTAAAAACTGGTTTCTTCTCAGATGGTCCCGACTACCTCAGTGTAAAAACTGTTCTGTTGTCAAATGGCCCCTTAATCTACCTCAGTGTAAAAACTGTTCTGTTGTCAAATGGCCCCTTAATCTACCTTGGTGTAAAAACTGATTTGTTGTCAGATGGCCCCTACTCTACCTAAGTGAAAAAAGTCTTGTTGTCAGATGGCTCCTACTTCACCTTGGTATAAAAACTGTTTTGCTGTTTTACTCTACCTTGGTGTAAATACTGGCTTGGTTTCAGACGGTCCCCAATCTATTCTAGTGTTTGCTGACAGACAGTCCCTACCCTTCCTTGGTAACCGTTTTGTTGGCAGATGGTCCCTAATCTACCTTGGCATAAAAACAGTTTTGTTGTCAGATGGTCCCTTTCCAAAACCTTTCTAAACAAATGTCAGAAAAATCGCTATAAACTCCTTTATTACGTGTACAGTCCCAAAGATGAGAGACTGAATGGGGAAACTCGGAGATCTCCAACATTATACAAATCCTACAGCACTGTTTATAGTTTCTTTAGGAGCCCTCGGCTCGTACCAGGCTTCTGAACAAGCCAAAAAACTGTGGACAGGAATGCTCAACGCAAGTAAAAAAACAAAACTTTGGGTTATCGGGCGATAATATAAACAGCAGCAGCGAGAAATCTGTGGGCCCTGGTGATAGTGTTCCTGAGAAGAGAGTACAGATCCTACACGCGGTCCCGGCCAACCCACGGCCCGGCGTCAAGCTGGACAGCAGTCAGCTCTCTGTCTCATGCAGACTGAGGGAAAGTAGTCACCAGTAAGTAAGTGACAGGGAGAGACTGCAAGAAGCAGCATGGGAAATCCACTCATACATACGCGCACACCGTGAGGACGTATACGCGCAAATGCGTTCCCTCAGGGCTCCAGGACCCCGTTCTCCCAGCACCCCTGCCCAGGGCTCTGTGCTTCGTCAGCACGAGACACTCCCTCGAGGATTAATGGGTCTCCTTAAGTCGCACATGACATCATGCCCAGGCTCCGGTGGACGGGAGCCAGGTCTACATCTGGGGGGAGGGGGGGCGGGTGTCCATCCATTCCGGCTGTACAGAAATCGAGAAATCGCTGTGGCCATCTGACTGGCGATGTGGCAGGATGGCCTACCTCGCCAGAGAGCCCGTCGCCTTCCAGGAGAGGAAATCTGGGAGGTCCATGAAATGAGCCGCTCGATCCCAACAGATCTCCCTCAGGTTCTGAAGGAGAGAGGAGAACCTGTTCACAGCCTGAACACCCCGCCCCCCAGCCCGCCAAACACACACAGGGTCACGTAAACTGTGGCCCACAACCTGTGAAATCACGCCCTGCTGCTTTTATGCTATGTGTATTTCCCAAGCCTGGATCCTTAAGTGCTGCACCACCTGCTGGCCAGCGGCAGAACAGCCAAAGAGGGCAGCAGCACTCATGGGAAAGGCCTCACCTCTTTCAGCCACAGCAGCTTAGGAGGCTGCATCTCTAAGAACATGGTCCCTCCCATGCGACGCAGCACGCTGTGGCCCGTGGCAGTGATGCGGGCGGCCTGCTCCGAAGCCCGGTGGTCCATCCACATCACCACGTTTCGGTCCCGTATGCCTGCGGGCACAACGGAAAGGCGGGTCAGCACACACAGGACACCACTGCTACAGGGGTAAAGACTATCGCATTGACTAATAAATCAGATTGTGAAACAACCTCGAGAATGGAGTCTGGTTTCTGAGTGCACTGCATGTGGGCGGGCAAAACAGGAATCGCACTCTGAGATTGGTGCATGATACAATTGCATCACAATAGCCCCGCCTCCTCCTGTTTACAGGAAGTGTCCTCACAAGTGGCCAGGAGAAGAACTGCCCTGTCTCTCCCCACACTTGCCAGCAGAGCTGAGTACTGGGGCAGCAGTGGCAAACCCCTCTGGGCCACGGTGCCTTGATGAGTGCAGAAGAGCATCGCAAATCTGCTATTGTTGGCCTCCACGCCTTGAAGCATAGATTGGCCCAGTGAATTATGGGTATTTACAAGCAACCCTACCCTAAGATGTACCGACCAGTATGTTTACGGTCCCTTCTGATGGTTCCCAAGAAGGTCTTATCTGAGGTCTTCAGAAACAAAGACATGAAGCCAACTCTGGCATCCTAAAGAAAACGTTTAAACTCCCGAAGCAATAAGTAGTTACTACAAGCAAAACGGCATTCAGCACCTCTACCTACAGAGGGGCTAACAGGTAAGACTTCATCTACTCTCCATACATTGGTAAAATAACGAGGCAGACACCGACTTTCAGACATCAGAAGGCTGGACAGCAAAGCCATCAGACCTTCTGTTTCAAACAGTACCCTGGAAACCCAGATCCAAAATGTCCATTCTCTCATTAAGTAAAACACATTTATTGGTGAATCCGGCCCCCCAGATGGGACGCCTGTCCATCACAGGATATGCACTTTCTCAACCCTCAAATTCGCCTTCAGGACCTGTATAGCTAGTCCAGACCAATGGTCTAGATCACAAAAGGAGAAGGAGACGTACTTCTCCATGACAGCCTCAATCCTCTGTCACTTCTCAGAGTCTAACCCCCCCGTTCATCCACCATGTCATCCACCCACCAGCATCTCCAGGAAAGCTGGAGGCCATGACTCAGAGCTCTGCTCTGCAAATGGTCCTTCGACCTCGCCTGCCAGATCCCAGACAAGAGACTCAACGAGTCACCCGGCCAGGGGCTACCCCCCAAAAACCCGCAAGGCCAGGAAAGGTGGTGCCCTCGTAGGGGCTCATCAGGGCATCACCCCAAGCCAGCCAGCAGAGATGTGCAGCCACTTAGTTTTTAGAGCAACGCTGGGTTTGCGTGCCACCAGTGACGCATCAGCAGGCGTGCGGTGGGCGGTGGGACGACTGGTCACTTACCATCCTGGTTGACAGCTACTGGCTTGAAGTGGGCGTCCAGAACCACAAGGGAGCAGGTGGCGTCGAAACCGATCCCTCGGATTTGGCCCTTCTGGACGGCCTGAGTCACCTTCTGCAACCCACCCCACCCCATTAGCCATTAGCAATGATAGCTTCCCTAGTTACAGAGCAACAGTTAATGAAAGACTATGGTAGAACAAGAACGCTGTCGACCTACATCCCTCATCATCAGAGGATGCTGGTGAAACGGTCCTCAAGACATCATAAGCTATGACATGACTGACAGGACTCATGAAGAGAAAGTTGCAGGCAAACAGTCTCCATTGCAGCAAAGCTCAAATTGCATGCCCCGTGCATCACTAAGGACCGGTGTCATTTTGAAAAACCTTTGCTGAGCAAAGGACCATGCTGGTTTTATGATACCAAGGCACAACATTGCAAGCAAGCCTTAAGCAAACTACATAGGAGCCAGAGCAAGGTCTAGGTCGCATGGAACCCAATGAGATTGCATGTCAGTATAAAAAAATATGATCTTGTGACTCTGTGTTGTGATCCTGAGAAAACTTCAGCTCCTGGTCACATCAATAAGCAGATCATAAAATTCATAAATATCTCAAAATAGGTGGGTTTTTGTGGTTAACTGCATCCAAAATCAGAACACAGTGGAGATCAGGGTAGACAGTTAAAGGCATCAGTGAACGACCAACCCTGTACTGGGTTTTGCTGCTTGGCTAGGTAAATTTGCAGTCCAACCAGTTGGCCCAGTACGGCTAATGCAGGGTATGTATCCGTTATCAGAGGATACAGTTATTACCACATACATAGTCTTTGTTGATAGTTATCATATAAAGAACGCAGGCTGTGCCAAACAGGCCTTTGTCGGGTTGTCAGATCAGACTTAGTGACCGCGGATCATACCTACAGATGTTTGGGGTATTTAACCTCTTCTGTCTTCTGTGTCAAAGAGGGGCAGCATGTAGTAAAATCGGGTTCAGACACGGTAATGAGACACATCCACCCTCAGACACGGTAACGAGACACACCCACCCTCTGACATGGTAATGAGACATGGTAATGAGACACACCCACCCTCAGACACGGTAATGAAACACACCCACCCTGAGACAAGGTAATGAGATGAATGCACCCCGAGACATGGTAATGAGACACGGTAGCAAGACTTGGTAATGAGACACACCCACCCTGAGATGCGGTAATGAGACACACCCACCCTGACACGCGGTAAGGAGACACACCCACCCTGACACGCGGTAAGGAGACACACCCACACACCCTGACACGCGGTAAGGAGACACACCCACCCTGACACGCGGTAAGGAGACACACCCACCCTGATGTGCAGTAATGAGACGCACCCACCCTGATGTGCGGTAAGGAGACACACCCAACCTGACACGCGGTAAGGAGACACACCCAACCTGACACGCGGTAAGGAGACACACCC
>JAODKN010000044.1:15494110-15511902 GCA_026774425.1 Petrocephalus zakoni
CCCCTCCACCCACCCCCTTCACAGCCACCCTCAGGCAGTTTCAACACTTTTGTGTTCCTCAGTGGGTTACCCTCACACATCTGCTACAGATTGCGGAGTGCGAGCGCATGAGCCCGTCTCCGCCGTACCGCACCGGGGTTGGGGGGGGGGGGGGCGATGGAAAGAAAACAAAACGCCACAGAAGCGTTTTTTCTCAGCGCCGCGCGTGTGGCGGACATGTGTCTCCCTTCTTTTTTCCACGCTGAAACGGAGAGAAGACGCGCACTATGTCGTCTTTTTTTTTTTTTTCTTTTTACGCCTCGAAACAGACGCGACCGGCGACTTTTCTCGTTCTCGACGGCGCGGGGTCCTCAGCTGTCCCAGGATCCCGGCCAGCAGAGACCCCGCAGGACCGAACAGCATCTAACCCTTCCCAGAGTTCAGCGGGTTTGCCAGGCCTGCTCTGCAGCTGTAGGGTGATGGCCCTTTAATACCCATTTCAATGCTCCCTCCACAATGCTCATTACTAACGTTTGTTTTCAATTACCGTCTCACCGAAAACCCTCTCGTTTCTACCTTTTTCATTCAGAGCACGGCCTGTCTTTCCCCAAAGGATGAAAATGACTGAGAGCGCTGGCTGAAAATGATTTGGCTGTCGTTCACATTCTGTTTTATAGTTATTAGCTTTAGCTGTCTGTTTACTCACCACAACTCTTTAAGCACCTTAGCTTAGGTATAATAATGGTTTCATTGTGTGTATAGCCGTGCATGTGGAAATATTACGTGGATAAATTAATAAAATCAAGCTGTTTTTACTTCCAACAGTATGGCTGCCTGGGAAAGTGATGAATGCAAAAAAATGAGGTTTGTTCTTGTGCTTTGACCTTCACCTCCTCAAAAGATCAGGTCCTGGTGTAGAACAGACTGCATGTGACGACCTTTTAGCTCCTTGCTTGGTGCTGGCTTCTATAAACCTTCCTTTTCCCATAGCAGTGATTTCAGGTAGACTGGTGAAGGTTTCTGAGTGGAGACCCAGGCTGTGGCATTGGTGTGCCCCGTGCGTGTGCAGACCACCGTGCCTCTACCCACCGTCGCACATGCCCCGTGCGTGTGCAGACCACCGTGCCTCTACCCACCGTCGCACATGCCCCGTGCGTGTGCAGACCACCGTGCCTCTACCCACCGTTGCACATGCCCCGTGCGTGTGCAGACCACCGTGCCTCTACCCACCGCTGAGCGTGCCCTGTGCGTGTGCAGACCACCGTGCCTCTACCCACTGTCAGGCGTGCCCCGTGCATGAGCAGACCGCTGTGCCTATACCCACCGTCGGAAGTGCCCTGTGTGTGTGCTGATGGCCATGCCTGTACCCATCATCCGGCGTGCCCTGTGTGTGTGCAGACCACCATGCCTCTACTCACTGTCGAGCGCACCCCGTGCGTGTGCAGAGCACCTTGTCTGTACCCACCATCGAGCATGCCCTGTGCGTGTGCAGACCACCGTGCCTCAACCCACCGTCGAGCATGCCCTGTGTGTGTGCAGACCGCTCTGCCTCTACCCACCGTCGAATGTGCCCCATGCACGTGCAGACCGCCATGCCTGTACCCACCGTCGTGCGTGCCTTGTGCGAGTGCAGACTGCCGTGCCTCTACCCACCGTCGAGCGTGCCCCGTGCATGTGGCCCAGTCTCTACCAGAAAAGTACCCTTCGCCAATCAGCTCACGCTCCGAAGGTCAAGGAAGGGCCATGAGCTAAAAATGGCCCTTAACTCAGGTCTTAAACAGATGTGAAAAACCTGACAGTTACATGTCTGTCTTTGTTTATCACTCACCAAATGTAGAGACACATATATATTTAAACTGTACAGTTTCCATGGCCAGTAAGAAAAAGAAGAAATGAGACTGATGGCTGAATGTTTATGTGGGAAGCTTTGCGCTGACTAAACCCTCCCCCCCCCCGCGTACCTACGCCTGTTAGTTCAGCTGACAATGTGATCGTTTTGTCAATATCACTCTACATTCCCGTGTCTTAACTATAAAAACATCCCATGCTACATAAACACACATATACACACACAGGCACCTAAAGCTACTGTTGGCCAGTTAACCAGAGCGGCACCCCTCAGCCTAGACAGACAGGGGTGTTAATATGCTCTCCAGACAGTGAGCTCCATCCAGCCGGCCCACTCCGGCCCACTGTCACTCACACAGACGATCTTACCATGTCACCAAAGACATTTCGGGAAACAGTCCAGTGGGGAGCAGGAGAGATCCGGGCTGGAAATGTCCATCGCCCTATCACTGCTGGCTTTGTGCCCCGGTGGGGATTAAACCGGAGCAAATTTCACCTGATCAATGACGCCTATCTGGCTCTGTTTACAAGCAAACAGAGCTTTTGAAAAGCCAGCTGGGCGCACAAATGCGTACAACCCTGACGGCACACCTCTAGGCCGTGCGAAGGAAGTCATGCGACACGAGGAAGAACATCTGTGTTGTTTATTAAATACAGTTATGATGCAACAAAAAATAAATTTTTTGCATACTTGAAGATTTTGTGATTTAGATTCAGTGACCCAGGTCCCATGATCTCCTATAGGTCGCAGCTCCCGCCTTGCATAGTCGGCATCATTCTTTTGGTCCAACTTGCCAACAGCCCCCATCACAATAAAAGTCTGATCAACCGTCACCCCACTGTTTTTCGCAGTCTCAGTTTTTCGGCACCGATCAAGAGCCAAAACAAATATTTTCTCTCCCACATTACGTCCCGTGCAGCCCCCGCGGACCTGCTCAGGCTGTGGGACTCAGCCACCTTCACTCCATCCCCCCCTCCTTGTTAGCAACATGGCAGATTAATGATAGTGGATGGCTCACCGGAATCTCGCCCTTTCACAGCTTTCACCCGGCTCTGGTGCCCGTGCTCAGGTCGCGGCACGATCAAAACCGTTTGGAGGAGTTGCCTGATAAGGCGATTACACTCCTTACAGTAACACTGCTCGCGATTCACGCCCACTGCAAGCTCTGATTTTCTCCCCGCGGCCACTTGATCTTCTTAAAAGCCGGGCCGGGTAATTCCTGGAACGAAGCTGCCAGTTTAGCGAGATACAGAGCGAACTTCCCCTATCAGCACATTCCAGTCCCAGCTACTCGGGATCGCCTACCTACACAGGAGGCGCTAAAACGCACAAACGGCTGCTCTCACCCAAAAACAGTGACACTTTCGGTTAATGCCAGGCCGTTTACTTTTTGTAACTTATCCCCCATTCACTGAATAACAAAGAATAACTTATGAAAGCAAAAGATCACAGTAATATAGGCAGAGTATTAGGATATAAACTAATACATACTACAGGCTTTTCAAACCTTTTGATCAGAGGTCTGCATCAGATTTGTCAGCAATTTGCAGCAACAAAACAGCATTTCATGCATTTGAAAGTTACTGTTAATTCATTAAATATAGACATCAATGTGTAACAATAATGATAACGTACTAACTTGTAATGCTCACTGATCGCTTTGATTCCCTGTCATTGGGGGGGGGGGGGGATGACCATTTGCATGTGTGTTTGGTGGTTCTATGTTGTACTTTCATGCTAAGCCTTTACACGCTTACCATGCTGATTGATAGGGAGCGTCATCGACTGGGCCCGGATTACCATGCGGTTTGGGCCAGGCTTTGAGAAGCCCTGATGCAGACCTTATGACCCTGTCTGGGAAAAGCAGCTGATTAAAACAGGAAATATATTTAAAAGAGAAGGGAGGCAGCCAGGGTTTTATTCCGGAACACCGCTACCTTACTGCAGGTAAGGGGTCCTTGAATCTGCCCGCAGACCCGGGGGCGCTGGGGGCCACACCACAGATTCCTCCACTGCATGCAGCCCCACATGCTCTATGGCTTTTTACTCCACTTTGATCCTTAATCACAATGACCAAAGTATCAAGTCTGGCCGTTGAGGTAGTTATTAAAGTATTTAAGTCAGGAGGTAATTAAAATACATTCCGAAACTCATTGTACCACAGGGCATTTTTCCTCACGCTTGAATATTGTGCTTTACTTTTGTTCTCAGTAACAGCTTGTTGCTGCACTTAGCGAGCGCTTTAGGAGAAGCGATGCACAGCCTGTCTGCATGTCTCGTGGGGGCTGCCTGGCCCCACCCCGAGCAGATGGGAGGAAGCTTTCTCAGAAGGAGTACTCTGGCTTTAATGAGGGACCCCCCTCTCTCCCCCTTTTGAAAATCTGCGAATGTACACTGCGGTGAGCTGGTACCCAGTACCCCGCTCCCTACCCTGGAACAACTACAGACGCGGACATTTCCTAGTAGACAAACTGGATGTATTCGGTACCACGGTTCCTCTCAAAAGCTCCACAACCTGCTCCACGCAGCTGCACGCGGCCAACATTTTGTCACATTAAATTTGTGATGTAGGGATTTTCTCTCCTCCAGCTGCGGTCTGGCTGAAGATGGAAGTGTTTTTCATTTCTTCCACAAGTACAGGGCCGTTTTCTAGTACTGTCAGCAAGAAGGCTACAGCCCCGCTACAGCTTTGTTCCCAAAGGTACAAACAACATTAACGTACCCTCAGCGATACAATAATGATACTCAGTCCATTTCTGTACCTTATATTTACCTACATATAAGTCTACAACGCCAACCTCTGAGGTCTCTGCATCGCTCTCTTTTACACTAAAGCCGAAAATGCTATGATCTCAGTAGCATGAAGCTCTGACCAGCATGATCATCCAGGGCAATCCAGCGTCAGGACCCACGACCCAGAGGAAGCATCTTCTGAAAGCCACCTTAGAAAACCCCCTGACGCCGACGTCCGAACGTGGGCCGGGGAGGGGGGCCCGGTGCCAGAACCGCGATCCCAAACCCAGCATGAGCACATCACGACCTTCACAACGCATCTGCAATTAAGACAGACCCAATAAACGAAAAAAAAAACTAACAGCAAAGCACTTTCGTCTAGAAATGTAACAGACCGTCCACATTCCTGGCAGCCGAGCAGTCAGGCGGTTAGCTTTAATCTAACTGACAGCATTGCTACACTCTCCAACTGGGGTGTGTGCCCCAAATTTATGATTATAATTGTTCACTATAAATTCCACGTGATTTACTGCGGGATTTCAAAACCATGGGATCCTCCCAGCAAGGAGGACCAGCCCGTGTTAGATTTCATCAGAGGAGAAGCTGAGCTCTGGGACCCGGTGTTTCCCAGTGAATCGCACGTGCTGCAATCGGGATTAACAGCTGCAGATTCTCCACCATCGGCCTGGCAGAGCAGAAACCATCGCTGACGCTCCTCTGACGTCATGCGGGGGGGGGTTGGGGAATTATTCGGGAATCAGTTCTCCCACATTACAAGCAAAAAGGAGAAGAAGAAAAGAACATTTACAAAGTTCAAAGGGGGCTGCAAGCAAACTTCTGCATCTAGTCATCAGGACTGGCTGCCAGGTTATTGCATTAAAAGCCCCGAGTGACAGATCTCCCAGCAGCCTAGTGTGCAAAAGCTTTTGCAGAGATAAAAGCAGAAACCATATCTACGTTATCCATCTACAAATCATAAACCCATATGCTCAAGTGACTGGTACCTGAGGTGCCCCCCTGCAGGAGGACAGGGGAGTTACTGGCATGTTACAGCCCACTGTCTGCTGGTCAGGGTCACAGACAGGCACAGAGGACCTTCAGAGCGCCGTGCCCCCCCCCCCCCCTGGAAGCCACCACGTGACCACCTCGCTCCATCGCGTCACCATCACGAACCACCCTTCCTGGGCTTGGAGACGGCGAGGATGTGGTGGTTGGCATCTCACCTCCGCAGGGGGGTTCGCGGAAAGGTGCGGGGTTTGGGTTATGGCAGCCGTCACGCAAACGATACTCTACGGAAGGCGGTTCGGGGTGAAGAATCGCCGCGGCTCCTGAGCTCTGGATGCCGCAGACGCGGCCCCTGAGACACGGCCCCTGGGCTCTCCAGAAGACCATGCTGGTTTCACTTCCCCCCCGCAGCTGAGCGAGGGCCCCACCCCCTCCGGGCGAGCGTCGGCATTCTGGCGGCGGCATGCCGGAATCCCTGGTCTCTGTGACGAGACTGATGACGGTTCGGGTGTCTGTGGGCCCCCTTACCTCGTCTCTGAAGTCCACCTCCTAGCTCTGAAAGCCTCTGCACTCACCCTGAGGAGTAGCCTGAAGATGCCTGCTTGCTCAAAAAGAAACCCCAGAGTCATTTGCTCAGCACTTATGGCCGGTCCGTGGCGTTGGCAGCCATGCCTGTCTTTTGGTGTTTGGTGAAAGCAGCACATTGTTACATTTATATATTTCATATTACATATATTTATAGAAATAAAGAAGTTGTACAATTGAAATGACAGTGATATATGATCCCAAGAGACTTACGAGTAACAAATTGCTGATTTCTTTTTCCCTTTATCTCTCGCGGGCCCAGATAAACGAAAACTAATCGCAGCGTCCCGCACTGTAAATCTATCAGTTTGCACACAGCACGCGTAACAGCATTACAAGCATTCTGAGCTTATTCGCTTAATTTCATCCACGTACGGAACTTATGACCAGCGAAATTCCAGGTTCCTTCTCGTCCATCTGAGCTCAGTGTTTGACTTTTACTGAGGCGCGTTTCTTTTTTTTCTTTTAAGGAAACAAGGTCAACTTGGATCGACAGGCGAGCTTTAATCAAATCTCCCGATAAGGAGAAACACGAAACGGAGTTAGGGTCAGCGAACGGTGAAATGGCTTGTCTGAGCCAGGCTATCAGATCAACTCACGACTATCTCTGCATCTGCATGGACTTGATGAAAATGTAGCTTGCATCAAAATTGGCTTTTTTCTGCTTATGACCTGTGGGGATTTCCTCACACCCTCACACGGGGTTTACAGTAATATGGTCTGGAGGTGTTTGGGGCGGAGTGACAGCCACAAAAGACAAGCATCATTCGTGTAGCCCCCCCCCCACCACACACAGTGCTGTCAAGCAGCCAAAAACCCAGTATTCCCACACACCCGAGAAACCAGAACCAAAAGGCCAGGTGTCAAGCAGCATGTCAGTCCCCAGTGCATTGTGGGTAGCTATCAAAGACATTTTCTCCCTTTGTTCTGCCCTCAGAAACACATTTGTGTAAGAAATATTCAGACTGACATTCGGGGCTGAAGGCAGCCATTAAACTCTGCATCAGATATGAAGCGTACCGCATTTACAAAATTGCCATACTTTAGCCCCACAATCTATTTCAGTGACTTCCCAACAGAGCAAGAATGCTTATTAATCGTGCTGCCACCAAAATATTTTGAAATTATTTGACAGATCGCCCTCGCTAATACACGCCAGCTTCAATAAATAAATAATAATAAAAAAAAAAACCCAGGGTGGAATTTTGCCACAATTAACTAGAAAATATTTTTCTTGTAACCAAGAGAAGGCCAGTTTCCCCGGCAACGTCCTGCTTTTCAGCAAAGATTGATAGCCTGAACCACTTACATTAAAAAGTGTCCTGGTCACATGACAGTGGAGGAGCTGGCTGCTCTGGTCACTGAACCTGTTTGCCAAGGTGTTAAATTAAGAACTATTAACTAAGGCGGGTATTCTGCTGAACTGTGAGAGGAAACTAGACCGTCGCCTGCGAGTTCTGCCGGGGGGAGAAAGGCATGTAGCCGAGCTCAGCAGACTGAAGCCAGAGGTGCTTAGGCTTAGTATTAGGGTTACAATACTCATGACACAAACAGCACACTTGGAAAGTACCACACAAGGATAGAATGCGGCTACATTCCGGCCCTCCTCAAACTGCAAATGTCATGGCCCCGCCTCTTCTGTGACATCACATTTACCTTGCTCTCACTGATTGGTCAATTACATACACTCCCTCACCTTGTATCCAAATGAGTTTTTTTTCCACTGTAAGATAAAAAAGGAGGATTATAACAATTACATTTTCATTCCAAAGTGAAAAGGTTATAATGCTGTTGCCGATTTGTAAACATATTTACTGCGTATTTAAAAAAGGAGAAATAGTTTCAGGCCCAAATCTGAGCGTCTATGAAATACATGAAAAGATATGTTTATATATATATGTACTCCTCTGCTCACAAAAAAAATCAGGAAGCAGTCCTAATGAACAGGAAGAAATACATTTGCTCTGCATTTACAGATGTCAGCAACAGCAAAAAGACATGTAGATGTTCTGCTACACAAGCATAGAGGACAGGCCACGAGAGGACAGCTGCCAGTCAGAGAAGCAGAGAGAGGAATAATTAATGGATTAATTAATGGATTAGTCAAAGGATTATGGGTTATGGGAAGGGTTCAGTTAATGAGCAGTTTTTGAAATGCGACTTGAGAAGAAATTAAAAACAAGAAAAGTAAATAGATCAGGAAAGGCAATCGTTTAGCGGAGCCGTGGAGCTAACCTCAGGTTGGCTGGCGCCAGTGATGGTTACTTCTCGGGTCAGACCACACACACAGAAGATGCACAATGAAGCTAAGAAACACATTCGGCAGTCATTCGCTTAGTTCCGAACCTCCCAGGTTGTGGGATCAATTCCCACGCTGTGTTTTTGTGTTTTTGTGTTTTTTTTGGGGGGGGGGGGGGGTTTCCTCCCACAGTCCAAAGACAAGCGGTTCTGGTGGACTAGTGTCCCATCTGGATCATCCTGCCCTGTGCTGGATAAGCGATTACGAAAAAAGGAATCGATGGATCATGATCCACGACTTAGGGTGTACATATTAGCTACATATGGCAGCTAACAGGTTTATGAGTGTATAATTACCCACATTTCCCAGTACTAGGATTTGGACTTTAGTTTAGGCTAATCTCTTATACCTACAGTCCAGTGCTTGTTTATACAAACGAGTCTTTAGTGTCTTGTATTGGAAAATGCTAGTTTCCTACACTTGTTTAAATAAAAAACATAAACAGTTCACTTATATAATTACCCGGACCCCACCCTGTTGATTACCAGCCATCAAAACCGTACCGTGGAATACTTCAAAGGTTTAACGGGACCCCAAACCAACAGGAAACAAGCTTGAAAGCAGCCAGGGGACACACACCAGTACAGCCACCTACATCTCCAGTAACAATATTTAATTAACAGATTAGCTTGGAAATATCACTGCAGTTCTCTCCTGAATATGACATGTATGACTACAACTGGGAGCTCTCCACAGACACATTTATTACCATTTTAAACTGTCAGGACACATTCATTCATCAGTGACCAGACTGGTGGCCTTCAGCTCATTCTGCACGGCGGAACAGCTCAATCCCATTGGGGCTCCTCGTAAACGGACATAAACATCGCCAGCCGGCAGGAATGGCGCGTGCCCTCGTGGTGACCTGCGATCGCCACTCACAGATGTGTGCACAGACGTGTGCACAGACGTGTGCACAGACGCACTCTGGGAGCACAGGAAGTGGCCTCTCAATATGTCTGTCTTTTTGTTTTTTCTTACATTCATTGTGTGCTTGTTAGTAATGATGAGGAATTACAGCATAGTGACTGAAAATGTTCATCACAGCCCCAGGTTTTCTTAGGAGACCTGGAATGACCTCAAGAACACTATCCACAGAGTTACAGAGAATGGGAGAGAGGAATGTAATATGTCATCAAAAAGGGGAAATCCCTTGTGCGATCAATAAGCAGCAGTGTGTGCAGGTAAAAAGTTTGCATAACCAAATGTCACATGTATACTGTAAATAATGCAACACACACCAGTTTATCACGCTACTAACATTCCAGCTCTCATTGGCTGCTGATACTATACAATAGCCTGGATACTGTTTCAGGAACCATATTTATTCTGCCCACAGCATCCAAACAGAGGTCACAGGCACAATGACCCTCAACAAAATGCTAAGATTTTGATGGCCAGTGCAAGCAATAGAGCACACCGTCCACCTATCCATCCATCCATCCATATCACGGAGTCTCTGTGAATATCTCTGCGAGCTTCATGACGGTAGGGCGATGCCGCCACTCGCCTGTGGGGGGCACAGTGGCCCCCTCTCGCCTCCGAAATACGAGCTGTAAACAAACAGCACAAATCTTCCCCGGGTAGAAATACAAAGCGCTGACCTGGAAAGCAGGGAACAGGCCACCGCCACTCAATTATTTACTGGCCTTACTCACCCTGCTTGTGTTACATGCAACACACTGCGGAGGTGTGTGTGGCGATTTTAAGGGGTCGAAAGGCCTAAAAACAGGCAAATGTAGGCAAATGTAAATGACATCAGCATCTGATCAGGAGGTAAGAGAGTGAAAGGACGCTGGTCAGCCCCAACTTACTCCAAGGCCCACCATGGAACTCTGTTAGAACGCTTAGCCCATTAGAAGGAGTTGGCTTGATACGGGCTGCCAAACATTTCACTATTCACTATTTCATAACTACATCTTTTCACAAAACAGGGTTTTTTTATTGCTGGCTATTGATCCCTGACTTAATTGAATTGGGCAGGGTGTGTAATACGTTAATTTGCTGGGAGCTCAGCACATGAGTTATTGTCCATTAATCAGAAGGTTATTTCAAGATTCAGCAGCTGGTCAGTGCAGGAACAGTAACGGACGGCCAGGAGTCAGTGGAGGCCAGCCCTTCAGATAAAATGTTACAGCGATCAAGTCTGAGAGCTTCACTTATCTATCAGCAGAGACTGGATACAGAACCTTCAGCCACCCAAATGATCATTTTAGTGAACTCATCTTGGGGGATGGATTAAGGGAGAGGCTCAGGGTTCGGAGGGGGGCTCTGGGGAGCAACCCGATCGCAAATCAATGTGCGGCACTTCGGGACAGCCAAGTCCTGGAGCTGAAAGCTGATTCGCTCTGAGTCTCTGAGCAGGGATTGGCTGACACTCAAGCCCAGTCCGACTGAGGATAGAAGCCAGAAGCCAAGTGTCATTTGCCTAAATTTCCTCACAGGTGCAATTTACCAGGCAAACAATTATGTGGATATTTGTTGGTTTTAGTATATCCCATCATGCCTTAGTATGAGACACACAGAGCACAGGGTCAGTCTTAGTTCCCCTGGACCAGGTTCCAGGGATTCTGTGTTTTGATCAATGATCCTCCACTAGTGAGATCATGGCCACAGGATTCAAACCTAAAAAGAGATTTACCAAAACATACCCTGATTGTGTGTGTTTGAATAGGAGTGGTATGTAAGGTCAGTGCCTGTCCGGGATTGTTGCGTAAGATCAGTGCCTAACCGGGAAATGTCGCATAAGGTCAGTGCCTGTCCGGAAATGATGCGTAAGGTCAGTGCCTGACCGGGAATGTCGCGTAAGGTCATTGCCAAACCGGGAATGTCGGGTAAGGTCAGTGCCTGTCTGGAAATGATGCGTAAGGTCAGTGCCTGTCCGGGAATGATGCGTAAGGTCAGTGCCTGTCCGGAAATGATGTGTAAGGTCAGCGCCTGACCGGGAATGTCGCGTAAGGTCATTGCCTAACCGGGAATGTCGGGTAAGGTCAGTGCCTGTCTGGGAATGATGTGTAAGGTCAGTGCCTGTCCGGGAATGATGCTTAAGGTCAGTGCCTTTGGCAGCCCTGGGCCCATGTGCTAGTTGCTGACCAAGTCAGGGTGATGCATAAACGCAGCCCAGCCCATTTCACACTGAAGATCCACCACTTCCCAGCCACATGCACTCACACAGATACACAGCACAGAGTCGCCTGTTCAGCTAACGGCTACTGAACACTGACGTTCAGGCCGGTGTCCCCGACTGAACCCAAGAGACACACGCTAACGCGTCTCACTGCCACCGAGAAAGCCTGCGGCCTAACCACCGAAACTAAAACTGAACAGGCGACAGCCGCACGGCTTTCGGGGGGGTTGCCCTGGGACTGCCGGCTGCACGCTAAGGTGGGAGCACTGAGGGCTCAGAGACACAGCACGTGAGCACCCCCCCCCCCAAATCTGGGGGAGATCGAAAGCAGATCCAAATCAAGGGCCAGAATCTGTCTGTGTGACGCCACATCGGGGGCCCTGGGGGGGCCTTCCCAACCTCAGGCAGCTCCCCCCACTTTGTAAAAGCTGGGCTGAGAACAGCCAGGGAGGAAATTCTGGGTTAGAAGCTTGCAGGCCCAAGACACACGCAAACAAGCAAGTTAAACGTTACAGACCCACTGATCCTAATCCTAACCTACTTGGCGCCACAACTCCAGCCCAATCTGAACAGCTTTCACTTTCAGGCTTAAAGTGAATCGCTGTGATGCGTTTCCACGCTCCAGCCCAATGTGGTCCGGCCATTATCTGCATCAAAAGTGACTCAAAGTGCTGCTTCTGCTCGCTTAATAAGCGTAGTTTCTAATGCGCCAGGACAGCACCCTAGCCTGGCAATGGGTGAAAACACAAACAGAGATTTAATTTCCCTTTCTTACTCTCCCAGGAACTGAATCATTTCAGAACCAGAGCCGTCATATTCCGAGTAGCTATGGTGAAAACTAAAAGGTCGCCGTCGAGGCGATGTAAATACTCCGCAGGCCCCCCCCGGGACATCCATACAATTTCAGATTTCCCACTCCAAAGTCACCAAAACACAGAGTATGCTGGTTGAATATTTATTCCGTGATTAACATATATCCACTGCCTAGGGACAATTCTTTCAAAATCGTGTCGTTCTCCGTCCTTAATTTGAAGGCAAAGCGGGGGAACCACCAGACACCCCACCACTACCGAAAGTTCCAGGAGGGGCCAGAGGGGCCAATTGGCGACAGCCCCCGATACCCAGGATGATGTGTAATAAGATGGTAATCTGACCCCCCCACACCACCACTCCCATAGAAAGTTGCCTGTAATACAGAAAAAGTTCTCAGTTCTGACATTATTTTTGCTTACATCTAATTTTAAAATGCCCGTTTAAAGTCTTGTATACCTTTAGCCATTCCCAAGTGACCTTGAAATTTTGTAATGTAAGCCAGAGCTGTAGGCCATACAGGACGATGCGAGGACCCCCAACAAATTTATTGAGACCGCCTCTGTATTTTAATGGGCAAAAGCCACTGTCATAACTTGAGGCGTGGTCGGACCAGCAACGAGCCAGGTGGCGATATCGATCCGTTCAACGTGATGTCATGCTGCCCGTTTTAAAGTAAATTAGAGTGCACAGAAGGTCAGAGTCAAACATAAGGTTTTTTTTTTTTTAATCTTGGTGGAATAAAATTCAAACAAATAAATCTGTCATGAGTAACAGCGGCAGTCAGTGTCCCAAATAAAGACCCAGAGGAAGACATTAGCTGTGAGAAATTACTGCATTTAATGGTTAAATTCATTATAAGGGCTTTTTAAGAACCAACATATCACAATGTGGAGATTGGTGTTGGATGAGAGCACCTCAGAGGTGAGGCCCATTTCATAACTACGGAAACATTAAGCTTTCAGACAAAGAAAGCCGGCTTTAAATTAACTGTCTGTCTGTAAAATAAAAAGTTTCTTGAGAGGTTAGACGCTCGTTATCGTTAAATCAAGGACTCGGGGAGTGACTCATAGATAAATGAATCTGACGAATCACTGTAGATTACCACCCAATTACGGAGCGCCGCGCTGATTTACGCCTCGCGGCCGTGACTCGCGTCTAGAGTGGGCACCTAGCAAACGCCGCGCCGGGGCCGTGCCGATGAAGATTCTCGGGGATGCGAGAGGACACTCCGGTTCAATCGAGGTTTCCGACGTGCGCTGGCAGAAAGCTCCACCAGAAAACAATATATAAAAAGGGCTCTTTTCCCGCCCCCAGCCCCCCCCCCCAAACAGCTGAAACAACAAGTCGCCCGAGGGGAGAGGGCGTTTGTGTAACTGGTGAGATTTCTGACCCTGAGCCAAAGAAAAGACCCGGAGCCGTGCGTCATGAGCTCACAGCTTTTCAAACGCACACGATGGCTTCTTTTCTGTATTCTCTCCACGTGCCCCCCCCTCACACCCCGCACCCTCCCGTTCAGCGGACGACAAAACCCGCGGGCACGTTAGAAGCCCCCCGGAAGGGTCTGGAAGGTCAAGATGTCCGGAAAGCCCTTCCCTCATCATTTCTAGTATCTGGCCTACAGGGGCGTGATGACATCTCAGAGGTTGTGGGGGCGCTCCCCCCCGGCCGTGGCCTGTCCCCTCGCAGCTGCACGCAGCTCTGTGCACCTGAGGGGGGGGGGCAAGCAAATGCAGGACACCAGATCTCCATTTTTCGGTGGAGTGGTCAGGAAGGGTGGGGGAGCAGGCGGCCGGCCCCCTGTCCCCAATGGCCCTTTAGCCCATTCTCGGCCCGGGACAAGAAACGGCCACAACATGGCATCAATGTGAGCGTAAAGGAAGGCTTTCCAAGAGGGTGGGGGAATCGGGGGCGCCAGAGCGAGGCATCGGACACACGCATCTCCACGCCGACCAAGAGGAGGCGCCGTACTGAGAACACAACTCTGCGGACAGCAGGTGGGGGCTTGGGGAGCAGGCTGGGAACATCCCAGCTACAAGATAAGCCCCGTGCCTGTCCGCCAGGCTACAGGCCACTCGGGCCGCTGCGTGGGTGAGATGCATGACACAGATAGGGAGCATTACATGTAACGGCCTCCCTGACAGCACCATGGCAGAAGCATGGGCGGACTGGACACGATCCAGAGTGGTACTGAGGCCTCGTGCACCTGGCTCTACATGAAAAGGAGCCGGAACATCACCACCTTCCCGTCTCGGTGAAGGTATAACAGGCAGGAGCCTGGTTCAGCACATACAGGGACACTAATTAGTCTGAATGCTGAGAAATGGAGGCCAGAGCCTAAAACACTGGTGCATCCCCATGACACAACAGCACAACTGCATTCCCAGGAGGTCTGAAAATGTGGTTAAAAAAAAAAAAATGAAGATCACAAAGCATTCTGTCAAGATCCCAGGAGATACCTGACATCCTATTTTTTTTTAACATTGCTGATTTTTGGCACAGTTGCACAATGAGCTTAATTTAAACATATTACATCACCTGAATGGCACAGATAAATCTCCAGCTGCATGCATAAACACACAAGGGGACGAGGAAGATGAGGAGGATGAGGAGCTATCTGAGCAATTAGGCCTCATATTATTTTGCCTGGCGGTACCGCAGGCTTCCTCGTGGCTGGCTGTAACGGTGTGCCCATTTCTTACCGAGGCTTCTGGGAGAAAGCAAAAGCATCTCACATCAAGTTACATCATGAGAAATCCAGCTGTCCATTTCTGCTCATGCGCTGGAACATGGATAACCTGAAAGAAGTCTAGGATGATGAAACCAAGGGAACCTTAGGTAGGATTGCAGTCCATCACAGAGTCACCCTGTGAAGTACAATTAATATCATTAGCATCAGCATACATTGTGGATCACATTATGAGGCCCAGTCTGTAACTATAGCAACAAAAAACTCCCAGAAGGCCTATCTGAACACATGGCGGCTCAATTCTCAGGTGGGATTCAGCTTCCCTTGAGGGAGATTCCTAATTTGGCAATTACCAGTAGAATATCCTTCTGAATAAACTGCACAGAAGTACAAACAAAGAATGAAGTAACAGAAACTATTTGCTTTAATAATCAAGCGTGCTGGGTTGTTTTGAAATAGCAGTTCAAATGATACAAAAAGTGCATGCAAAACCATAAGCTACGCGTCATGGTGAAAACAAAACAGCCTTCTTCAATATTTATCAGCCCGGTGGGCCCACTTGAAGAGCTAACTTTTAAGTCTCTTACACCACAACAAAGCCGAAATGCTAACAGTAAACAAAGGCGGATTTAAATACTGCCAGCAGTCAGAGAAAGCGAGTATCGTGAGTGTATAAACCATCTGGCAAAGGTTATACACTGTTCAGGGGTTTAATCAGATTTATCATGAAACTTATAGAGAAAAGAAAAATCTGTCATTTTTCTATGAGCACACATTGGTATTTTAAATGCAGGTCACTCGCCCCCAGTTGAGCTCGGGGACAGATTTACACTTCAGGGGCTGAGGATGGTTATAAATATGTGAGAAGCTTTTCGAACCCCAGCAGTATGGCGAAACATAACCATAAGTCAGGAGATGTTATTCCCCAGCCCTGCTGCCAGAGTCCTGGTGAGATGCTGGACACCAGTGATCTACACTGTTAATCACGAACACTCAGAGCACAACGCTACCAAAATGGACATTTAGATTCCACAGGGCTCCGACTTACAAAAACCTCAGCAACTTGTCAGATACTGAAAAACTGACATCAATCATTTATTTAGTATTAAAAAAAAAATCTGTTCTCGTGCTCAAAACCGCAAAATGTCTATTTAGCTAAATATTTTTTTTAAAAGTGAGTGCAATTAACTGCACTAAAACAAAATGTCTGACTGTACGTAGAATTAATGCAGAAAACATCTGATATGCATTAAAACTGAGAACACAAACAACACAAACTGTTGCGTTCTCGGGGTCCAAAAACCATAAAGTATACAAAAGTCTACTTAGGAGTTAAGAGAAAAACAGCCCTGCTTGCATGAATCCACATTAGGACATCCTGTTTTTGCTGCTTTAAACCCATCGTGACGGGACGATGGCCTCAATAAATGGTGTTATTGGAACAAGTTTCCACCAGACCCACCACAGGCGGAGATCGTCAAGGGTACAATTCTTGCTTTTTTGAGTCATCTTGAAAGAGGCGAGCTACGGAACAGCCTACAGAAAGATGCTTTGGAGACTCGGGAAGGGGATATCCTGACAGTGCTATCATAAACGGGTTGCCCAGTTGCACCGTGCTATGAGCCTCACCTTTCCATTCAATCCTCATCAGCTCACTGGCCATCAGGCTGTTTTCTAAAGCCTGTCAAAATCAGCATGAGAAAACCACTAAGACATCTTTCATTTGGCTAAGGCTTGGTGTTTATTCAGACCCATCCTTGAAAGCCAACGTTTCCCTGACCGTCCGTCTTATAACATCATAACACACCTTACGCCAGATTTACTCCTAACCTGAAGGACAAGATTACTAGGATGTTAATCTCACCTGGAGACTGACACTTGTTCATCTGCCAGCTCTTCAAGGCACAAAGGCCAGTTTCCTATAATTGTTTTTTTCACCATTGGGAAAAACCCTTTTGTGGAGTCATCTGGAAGGAGGGAATACATTTAGCTCCTCCTGTTTAATTCTTCCTTTTAGCCACAGGCTGGTCCAAATTAACTTACTGGGCCAGTTCAAGCATTATAAAAGTCTATAACGTATTAATCTCAGACAAAATTAGATTTAAAATATATTTCTCCTTCCAGTAATTCTGTAAAACAACCAAATAACGGCCACTTCGTAAATGGTTAGAGCTCGCTTTTCGATACTATGATTTTAGTCACTAATGAGAATGCTCCAGACCTTAAGCGACTGTGAGCAGTACATCTTTTTAAATGCCATTAATTACTGTAGGACCTGAGCTGCGTTCTATACAGTATTATCAAACACACCGTCGTGACCACAGTGAGCCTGAATATGATAAGTAAGCGTGTAACTGATGCACATAAGACGTCACGATCGTCCTTGACAATGCGGTGGCGGGAGGCTGCCGTCCTGTCACTCCGGCGTCCTTCTATAAGCGGACGGCGCTGTGTCCCGCTCGGGTTTCATGTGGCTCTCTGCGCAGCCCCCTCCTCGTCTCCTCCTTCCCCATAAATGGACAACACGCCGGCCCGTCGGCTCTCTGACACACACACACACACACACACCAGTGACAGTTGCTCTAGCTGGGTATTACACGGGCCCTAGTCTGTTAACACGTACACACACGGACGGTGGCATATGGGGGGGGGGGGGGGGCAAAAAACAACCGGGGGAAATAAGAAGGAAAAATAAACCCAAATTAGGAAAAAAGAA
>JAODKN010000044.1:15625208-15638844 GCA_026774425.1 Petrocephalus zakoni
TCTTAAAAAGTTACATAAAAGCAAAACCTAAGCAAACCCATACTTAGAATTTTCAAGAATTTGAAAAATGGTGGGTAAGATTTAATTATTCTGTCAATCAGTACTTGAACTAGTGAGGAGTGAATCAAGCCCATTACCACGAACACAGATAGTGTGGTAACATGGTGACTTTAGAAAAATCGAGTTACAAGTGTCTGTAGAGATGTCTTTAAGACCTTTCAGCACAGTGTCTCCCAATAAAGTCCTCATGGACCTATAGACCATTCACATTTTTGCTGCCTACCCGCTCCTGAGCAGTGACACGGCCTGCGTGAGGGTCCCCGAGGACCAGATTGGGAAACACTTTTCCGACAGAAACTCCCTTAAAAAAGGCACGGTATGGGATAACGTACCCAGGGACCCAGGTAAACGGGAAGAATGGCCTCTTTTCTCTGCTGCAGGAAGAAGACGACCATGAGAGAGAAGGAATATGAGGGAATGCCACCCTCTGCCTGGCAGTCAATGTGACAAAGCTGAAGGAGGGAAAAAAAACGAGAGGTTAAAGGTCACGGAGCACGGGCAGGAAATCAGCCAGAATGTCACTGTCAGGGAAAACGGCAGACTGAAGACAAATTGCTGTGACCTCTAATGAAAGTTATTCGCTCACAAGATCAAGAAAAAGGAGAAACAATTCAGACTAGCTGGCTTACCTTTGCCCAATACCGAAAGGCTAGGACCAGGGGGATAAGCTTGGGCTCCGTGCTGGCTAAGGCCGTGAGCAGGTTGGTGGTCAGACAGGCGACGTCATTCCCGGCACTCACTTTGCACATTAGACCACTAGGGGGAGACAAAGAGCTTGATCAGCTAGAATTTACTTGAATTGTTTTGTTTAGCTGACACTTTTTAAAAAGCCATATACAAAGCTGAATATTTTACTGGGTCATCTCAGGTCACGTATTCTGCTCTAAAATACAGCCCCCCCCCCCCCTCCCGGGCCCTGAGCAGTCCAGAGGAAGCACCATGGAACCTGCAACTCCAAGCTTCCTTCAGGTGGGACGAATTTTGATTCTCAACCCAGTTCGCAAATGACTCAGATTAAAATCAACCAATTAGGAAGACTTCAACTACCTGGCTCAGGATCAGGTCCACAGAATGGGATAAAAGTGCCAGTGGGACAGAGGGGGGTGCGAACTTGGTTTGGAATGCTTTATGAATAACTGCAGTTTCTCGACCCAGAGCTACAATTGCGGAAATGCAGATGTTCATTTTGTCACGATTAAATCCCCACCTGAAGCAGGACAAGGAAAGGGGAGAGGAGCTCACACTAACCTGCTGACGTCCCTACAGAACACTACGGGAACTTTGGCATGGAAATCAGACTCCACATCAGTGTACTGGGCTGCAAAATATAAGTAAACAGAGATCAATACGACGGCCACCTGTGATCTCCAGGGAGAGATGGTCAAGATCTCCTGCAGCACTAAGCGAGCAGGCCACTCTCACATTAAGACATTTGGTATGGATCTCAAAATGTGCCAAATTATGATCTCATCTCTAAGCTGGACATCCCAGAGGTGGTCTTAGATTACAACGGGAAAGCTGGCCACAGTACTGCGTGCTGACAGAATCGCTTACGGTCATTCTTCAGGATTTCCAGCACTTGGATGAGCACATCAGGTTGGGTCATCTAAGGTAGAAACAAAAGGCCTATCAGTAACAAGGTCCGCCTGCTTATCCTAGCAGTCCTGCTTTCACAAGGCCAAATCTTTTGGTTCCATCCTTTCTTTCTCCTCACATGTAATCCATCAAGAGGCCAGAGAAACTCCTAGGGTAGCATACATAAAAGAAATAGGCTTCTTGATGTATTACGTTTCAAGATTGGCCGTGTGAAAGCAGGCCTGCGCATAGGACAAATGGAAGACATACAGTATCCTAAATCAGGATTTCGCGCCATAATACCCACAAAAATACTCATATCAGTCAATATTTCTACACATCAGAAGTGGATCACTGTGGGCAGGTACATGGTAGGGCCGGGCGATATCACATTAAGATTATATTGCGCATGGCCAAAAATCACCAGGGCTTCAGGTGATGGGCGAGACATCTAGCCACACGCCAGCTTTTCGGCACTATACTGACATGTTTATTAAACATAAGGATATGCCAAATTTATACTGATTACTGACGTTTGGGCATCACAATATGCCTAATATTTTAGCAGTACTACTAATACACATCAAATTGTGGGTGTAAGTAAACGCCCGGATAATAGGGAAAAGCCGGCGTCCGGATAATAGGGAAAAGCCGGCGTCCGGATAAATGTTTCTCCGTCATCTAAAGCCCTGGTGATTATTGCCCATGCATAATATAAAGGAGATCGCCCAGCCCTAGTAGAACGTGATCTGTGTAAACTAACAGTTACACGCAGTTAAATTTATCTTCCCTGCAGCTGCCAAAACAAGTACTGGGTTATAGAACTACAGGGCACAACTGTGCCGAGATCAGTGGCACCAAAAACAGAAGCAGGAGGCTCTTACGGTGGGAGGGTAGACGACATCGATGTTGATGTCGCTGGTCTTGAAGGCGAATCGGGTGAGGCAGGAGCCGTAGAGGCGCAGAGAGCAGGCTGCAGGGCCGACAGAGGGAGGGAGAGCTTTAGGAGTTCAGAAATGGCAGAGCTCTGCCAAATTTCAGGCATCTTCACAGTCAAGCTGTCAGTTGCCTCCACCATCACTGCTTTCTTACTGCACAAATTAGACTGGAGCTCTCTCTAAAGCAGTTTCCCAATTCGGTCTTCGGGGACCCAAGGACTTTCCATGTTTTTGTTCCCTCCCAGACAGTCCACGTTTTTGCCCACTCCCAGCTCCCCGTAAACAAAAAACGTGGACTGTCTGCAGGTCCCTGAGGACCAGCTTGGGAAACACTACCCTAAAGCACCATAAGCAAATAGGACAACATTATATTTAAACTTATTTAGGAGAAGCTTTTGTCCAGTGACACCCCATTAAGGGTCAGAGGGCAGGGTCAGATGGTTCCAGGAGCTGCTGGGGTTAAGAGCCTCACTCAAAGTCCCAATGGGGTATTTGATCCCATGACCTTCCAGACAGGGACACTGATCCCCAACCTACTGCATCACAAATCCCACAGCGCTTTTAACAATTGTATTAAAATTATGATCACTCACTGGGTCACCTTTAGCCTTTTTAAGCTAGCAGCAGAAAAATCAGTAGGAAGTAGGGATGCACAATATCGCGATTGTATGGCACATGCGTAATAATTAGCAGGGGTTCAAATGATGGGGGTAAACATTTGTCTGCACACGGGAGTTCCAGTGCTAGACGCACGTTTACTTAAGCCCACAATTTGGTAAGCAGATTAGTAGTGCGTCTAAAATATTAATGAGATGTGCACTGCGGCGCCCAAAACCTTGTAATCTGTATAATTTGGATGTATCATTTTTTTTTTAATAAACATGCTGAACTTTAAACTGCAAAAAGTACTAACACACAACCAACATCTTTTTGCCTTATCCACAATATCTCCTCTTCTAAAAGATGTTGTGGCTGCTGAGCTGTCCCTTTCTTCACCAGCACTTCAGTGCTTATCGCTTCCATGGCATACTAAAACAGTAGCATGTGACAAGCTCCACTAACCAAATTTAACAAAGAAGCCCGGATGTATACAGATTAACTTTTGAGGGTCACAATGTGCCTCTCTAATATTTTAGATGTACTACTAATCTGCTTACCAAATTGAGAGTGCAAATAAAAGTCTGTGTAGTCCCGAAAAGCCACCACCCGTCATATAAAGCCCCGGTGATTATTGTGAATGTGCCATATAATTGTGATGTGACATCGTACAGCCCTAGTAGGAACACACACGGTTTAACTTCTCCCATTAGTACCTTTGAGCAGAATGAACACACAATGCCCACACCGACTGACAAGGCCTATCTAAGACATGGGTCTCCAACTCCGGTACAGGAGAGCTACTGTCCAGTAGGTTCTCTCTCCTACCTGCCTTCTGATGAGACCCGACTGTTCTCAGTAAATACCAGAAGCCAGGTGGAATAGAAAACCTACTGGACAGTAGCTCTCCAGGACCAGAGTTGGAGACCCATGGTTTAATGCGTCTTTATCAGTGACACCCAGGCGGCCTGAGGCTGAACACGAACACACAGCCGCACATACCTGAAAGCTGCTGCTGGATGACCGCCTCCATCCGTTTCATCACTTCCTGCCGTAACAGGAAGTCGTCCTCAGAGATGCCCTGCTGTTGGGCGACGTTGCTCACCACCGAGCCAACGGCCTGCAGCTGGGCCGGGGTGGGGGGCCGCAGTTCTCGCAGCTCATCCTCCTCCTGCTTCTCCTGCAGGACCCCCGCCCAAGGAAAAACACACACCCCAAATAATGCTCACATGGGCACTTTACTGCAGATGTCAGGACTTCTTAAAACAGAAATATGGGGGAAGAGAAACCTCAAATGCATATTTGTCATTCCTCTCACATAGCCTAATACAGGCCTAATAATGCACCCTGCACAAAAATCATTTATTAATGTTAAAGCTAGAGGACGCAACAGGCATATCAGTTTCTCTTAGAAATATTAATACATTTTGCACTGGAGTCTAGAGAATGAGAGAAAAAGCACAAGAAAAAAAAATTTGAAAACAGCTTTTTTAGTAAATGTCCATGTTTATAATGGAATAAATAAGTATAAGATCTTTGTTTTCAGTCTGATTAGTATATTATGAGTGCAGCCCTAAATGATCCATCAAACTGAATTGTGAATGGATTACATCGTTACACCACCTACTCCCCAATTAAACTGGCATGCTGCGCAAAGAACTTTAAAAACTTGGCAGCATCCCACTAAAAGCCAAATCATACTTTTCCCGGTAGCAGAGGAGACATGCTGTAAATTTTATTATCTGGGGATGGTTGCAGACGACTGTGGTCTGTGTGAACGCAGCTCAGATTTTTATGTCTAACAGAAGCTGTGCGCCACAACTGCACATGTGCAGGAAAATTAACTAGGTATATCCAGTAGCTGGCTGTGCCAACTGCACAGATCGGTGTGTCCAACTGGGCTCATTATATCATTTGAATATTACTCTGCATGCAAACTTTGCTCTTTCAATTTGTTGAGTACAAAACAAAGCATTAATAACTATGGCAACCTTGTGTCTTATATTTGTTCAAGATGCATTCGTTTTAAAAAAAACCCAAAACAATGCAGGTCTACTAGACCACACATCACCAGAAGCAAAAGCAGCTCACAGAGATCATTGTATCATTGTTGTTCTTGTGCTATAAACATGTTGCATAAGCTTCATTCAGACCAAGAAGAGAACATCTGCCCTCTGCTGTTCTGGAGGAATATAAATGCAGTATGCAGGCACCGACAGCAACCATCCACAGCTAAAAATAGTATGAACACAAGCTACCGTGCAGATGACCATCCCCAGCCTGCAAGCACACATGGAAGGTGTAAAGTATGAACTAGGCTTAAGGCTCATCTAATACACCTGCAAATGAACATGCAGATGGAACACAAAAAGCTCCCAAAGCCACTCAAGCTGGTATTACTGGTGATAATTACATAATTAGCATAGCATTTTATCTAATTTGGCCGTTTTCCCCCACCATGAACTTTTCTAGGCAGACTGCCCGGGAGGTCATCTCGGTACCGTCTATTTGCGATTACCACCACGTCTTTCCCAGAATTGATTTGTCTCAGACCAGAATGTTTAAAAATGAGACACTCGAGTTGGCAGATTTGGGCGATAGCCCATCTGGAACAGATACAATATGCACTGTGAGCGATACGGTCGACTAATCAGACTGACAACACAGTCAGTGGTTTACAGGGTTTTCCCTCTGCAACGCGTTACGCCCAGAGCAGAGCTGGGAACATCTACTCCTCACATTTGGATTTATTTATTTAGCCAGTGCTTTTGTTTAACTTCACCTACACGTGAGGATTGGACAGTATGGTCAGCCAGCGTCCCTGTGACTAAGAGCCTAGCTCAAGGGATTATTGTGCCAGTTACAGGATTTGAACCCACAAGCAAATATGAGCGCAGACCCCAACCCTAAACCAGCAATGCTACGCTCCTCAGTAAAACTGGCATAACGTTACTTTTTCTAGTCTGATCCAGACACTGATATTAAAATTTTGAGTACCTGCTGATACCAATCCAATTTTTCCCCTTTACCAACCACTGAGCACTAAATGTATCAATGCATTTCACTTAATATGGCAAACTAACTGCATTTTGTGTTGCAGTGGCAGTGTTTGAGTATGCCAACAATATTACGGTCATGTTGCGCAAGGAAAAGCCTATACCACTATGCTACAGGCAGATATCCACGGCAAACATGATTCGTCGCTTGTTTTATTCACAAAAATGAAGACATTTGTGCAAATTCAAGTGTAAATCTGTTGCCAAATAAGAAATTAAAGACCATAAAATCACTCATACCCCATTATTATTATTAACTACTATCGTATTATAAGTTGTGAGAAATGCAAGATTCCATGGTCACCAAGGCAGCTAACGCAAAGCTGGTTGCTAACGCAAAGCTGGTTGCCAACGGCGCATGGTATGCCCAAGCAAACACGTTTCATAGTAAAGATATAGTAAGAACTCGCAAATAGTACAGATTACTGAAGTTGATACATTGCATGACTTAGTGAGACCCAAATTTTCAGTATTTTTAGCTTACGAGTTTACGAGATTTTTCGCAAAGCTTCAAAATTATTTCCCCTTAAATTGTTGCGAAAAACTGACAGCAAATGCCAAATATGCAAAGGTTAAGGGGTTACCGTCTTTCCTCAGAGCTCACATGACAGCATTGACAGACACGCGTGACGGCTAGTGGTTCCGCAATATGACCCTCACTTCTGTTCAGTATTTCTCATGCCAAGGTTACAAGAATGCTCAAAATTTTTCTGGGAAGACCCATCTGTGATGGAAAACGGGATTGGCTTCTTACTGCCCCCACATATCCAACCCAACATTTTCTGTATCGGCCTGGCAGCGTGTACTGGATCAGTGTCAGCTCAACTCCTCACCATGACGTTCTTCTTGTGCCTCTTCTCCTTTATGTGTTTGTGAGCACCCTGGATGTTCTCGATGCAAGCCGAGCAGAGCGTGCATAGGTACTGGAAATTGGGGTATTCTGGTGACCTCTGGAAAACAGAGGGGACAGAAGATGAGTGACGGGATCACTTGGGAAACATCACAACACCAAAAAAAATAATAAAGGAAATGGCCACCAGCTCTGAACTCCTAGTTACCCCCAGGCATGACCCTGGAAGGTGTAGGGACATCCTGCTGACTCCATACTGCCATTAGATCCTTAAAACTTTGGACATCGGGGGTGGTTGGTTATTTAAAAAACTTCTTAACTGGGATTTGATATTATGCAACAGACCTATGGTTCAGTAGTAACTTTAGCCACACCCCTACCTCCAGAATGGAACAGTTTGTGCTTCATTTGAGTCCTGGCAATAAAGCCAGCTCGATCTCACGTCATCAGTCAAATCTTTACACCATTCCCCATGCTTTGCCCAGTCAGACAATGACCCAGTGTGACAAGACCCACAGATTACCATTTAGATTTACTATGGGGACTATCAGCTTTTGTTGAGACATTGTAAGCAGGCAGAAAATGAACACATTTCAGAATGTGCAGTTACACAAGAGCGCCTGCCCAATAGCGAATGCACTTCCTCACGACCATACGCCCTTACCGGCCCTCGGATCTCCACCCTGCCTCTGCCAGGATCGTTTTAACAGAAATGAAAATGAAACCTAGAGAGAGATACTGCATTCCGGCTTGCTGCTGTTGCAATTTTAAATCAAGGCTAGTGAAATCACCAAGGACACTTTTGTGTGGGAGTTATTAACACTTTGCTTCTGGTAAAATGTGGAAAACCAGGGGAACAACACCAGCCCTTATGGTGTGCGCACACATATTTTAAGAAGGTCAAATAAACTAGAGAAAGAGGCTGGGGTCAAAAATCTGGTGGTTGTTAAACTAATAATGCTTAATTATTTACACCAAACAGCAATAACTTATCATTTATGATGCCTTTTCTAAGAGAACCAGGGTTATAACTCCTCTGCATGAGTAAAGTGTTTTAAATTATCTGAATTCATGCATGAGTAAGTATATTTTGGTCTGGAGAGAAGAGCTACATCTGAAATGCCCTGTAAAACCAAAAGATGGGGCACAGCAGTGGAGAGACAGGATATGGGACCCCATCCCCCCAACCCTAAACATGTAGCCCTCAAACTGTAACCACCTGTGCCACCACCGTAAGCGATACGCTCGCAAAACAAATAAGTGAATAAATAACCTCCCAAGCAGCTCTGATTAGTTGACTCAGGTGTGAGACCGCAGGGCTGGAACGCAAACATTCAAGCTCCAGGTTCTAGGGGACCAATTAAAAACAGGACCCAAAAATGCAAGCGATATATCCGTCACACAGATGCACGCCTGCAATGCAGAAACTCCGGAATCTCGGCGGGACTCGGGAAACCGATAAGTGTGGCACCTTGACAAGTCGGTGTATGTAGTCCCGGACGAGTCGCTCTTCTGCCTGCCTGAGGCCCAGCTGCTGCTCCGTGGTCAGAGCCACCTCACTCGCCGCTGCCATCCCATCCACAGGCTCAGGCACGGGATCCTCTGCTGCCAAGGGAAACACCTTGTCTAATTAATCCCCACCTCAAGGTCGAGTGGCTAGGAACACACCGCCCTCAGCCCTGGTACCAAGCCCCGGAGATAGTCGTAGGGGGGACATTGCAGATACCAATTCCCTGTGCTGCCGTGGCAACCTCAGAAAAATCTCCACGATCTTCTCTTCCACATTTAATCCACCTAGTTTACTTCTGAGGTCCCTTACCGACAATTACACAAAAACTGCACTTAACTACACAAAAAGTTCAATCCATTTCTTCCACTTTCAACACAACAGAGCTGGCATATTAATATCTTTGCGTTAGATCAGAAATATTGCAGCACACAGCCACAAACTGCTATTTTAAGTCGATCTGAATAAAAATGCCATACCTGAAACAGCAGAGGTCTCTCTAAGAGACGTCACGGTGACGCTGGTGCTTTCCAGTTTATGTGAATGCGCTGCGACTTCTGCCTTGGCTCCTGTGATCGCAGTGACATCCCGACTAGATCCAAGCATCCCATGCGCCCCTGTATCACCGGACTGGGATGCCGGCTGCATTTCGGGCCTCCCTGCCTTCCCTTTGCCCCTCTCTCCAGGGCTGTTCCTGCCAGTAATTCTGCGGGGCTTCCCTCTGCCGTGGTCCCTGCCCTGCTTTCCCATGTCTCTGGCATCGTCAGCTGGCAGTGACCTGCCCTCACCGTCAGTCACCGCAGGTCTGCTGCCGGCCTTCGTCACTGTGGCCTCTTTGGGATGCTTGGAGGATGGCCTGTTTGGCCCCCTGGCCTCAGTGCGGGATGACTTGTTCGCCTTCCTGGGGCTCCTGGACTCCTCCATATCACTTTTTCTGTCTCTGCCCCAGGCAGAAGATCACTGCTACCCTTCTAAATGTCCAAGCCAACCAAAACTGCACACTAACAAAAGCACTGGTAATATACCACAGTCAGCAGTCTACCTAGTCAAGGCAATACAGATTAAATGGCTCCCCAAACCTTTGACTCAAGGCTTCAGACTGCTCCCAAAAGGCATGAGCTTGGAGGCATTATTGCATAAAAACTACTGCCTGATCATCCAGCACCCGGAGTTACAGCCAGCAGTGCGGGAAAAACACCCTTACTCCTAAAACGATGTCATAAAAAACACTAACCTTATCAGACCCGCAGCTAGCCCTACGATCGCGCTGCCCACTAAAGGCAGAGTGGGAGTTTCGCAATCGGGGGCAAAACAAAGTTGCCAACCTGTTACAGCAGCCAACTACGCGGGCTTCCCATTAAAACGCGACGCGGCCCCGCGAAGCAAGGCGACGCCGGCCGCCGAGGACACGGTTACCGCGGTTATGTGTGTCAGACACCTCGGGGGCAGGTACCCAGCTCCGGGGGTCTCACTCCGCTAAAAAACAAAACAAAAAGCAAAACGCTAAAATATTTAAAACAAGAGCGAAGGGGCCGGCGAGCTTCCCCGGGAAAGGCCCCGGCGCCGGTGTGCGGCCAGCGGGCAGCTAAGGCGGCGGCAGGTCTCCTTCGGGAGGCGGAACCCGAGACCAAACAGACGACGCGGCTACGCCGGAGTTAGCGGCGCCCCCCTCCCCGGCCCGACTAGCGGCCGTCCCCGCGATTACAGCGCACCAAGGCGGGTCAGTGTCCCGGAGGAGCGGAAGCCAGGTCTGTTCTTTGTGAGCTAGCTGGTTAGCTGTTTAGCCGGCTAGCCGACGTAGCGCTGGCTGGGCGAAGCGGACCGGTTGGGAAGCGCCGCCGCCGAGCGCTAGCATGGCTAACGGCGCTAGCGAGCCGTCCCTCCCGCAGCCGCCCCCCGCTTCAGCCCGCTTCAGCCCGCTTTAGCCCGGCTCGTGCCCCGCTAGCCCGCGGCCTCCGGATCCCCGCCGAGCTCGTGCGCCGGGCCGACTGCGTGCGTCCTCGTGCTCAGAAGGCGCGGCGCGCGGCCCCCGTCTGCATGCCGCCTTCGGGATCACGTATCCAAGGCCGTGTCACAAACAGCAGCCGCGAGCGCCATGTTAAGGTCCGAGCGCGGTGCATTGTGGGCCATGCCCGGGGTGGGGGCGACGAAGCTGCACACCTCGCGCGGCGGGCGGGCGCGCGCGCCGCTACCGGGGCACCCTCCGCGCGCATTAGGGGGCGAAATATGAGCAACTGCGGTATTGACCAATATAACCAGTAACCAGTCCGTTCGTAAAGATAACCAGCTCTAGGGCTGCTTTGGTTGGCATTCAAGCAACGGGACGTAATGTTCTGTGCAAGCTAATTTCTAACTTGTATTGAGTTTTATAGTGTTGTTATTGTTCGTTTTATACGAGTAGAATAGGTTAGTATGTGCAATTTGGGGTTTCTTATGTAAAAATAAAGAATACATATTGGCGGATTCATAACAACGACTCGATGCCAGGAAAATGTTATATCTTAATCAGTCAAAATACATTTATCATTGAAAGAATTGTGTTTCTACATGGATACACTTGCTGATACCGAAACATATTGAATACGCTTTCACGAAAATTGGGTTGAATGAATATTAGAAGTCGCAAGTGAAATATAATAATAAAAAAGTTATGCAGGAATTTGTTGACTTGCGTCAACCTGCATTTGGAAACGCGAAGTGCATGGACATGTTTTCCTAAATTGTCTGATCTGCCACATATGCAAAGATACGCAAATTTGGCGCGATAATGAGCTTGTGACCAGTTAACAAAATCACCATAAATGACATAAACTATAACACCGAGACCACCGGATGCAAATCATGCAAATATATAATCAAATATAATGCAAATATATAATCAGTTTAGTATATTCACCGGTCAATCATTGTGTTAAGTTACTTTGTGTTTGTTACTGTTTCTTTGCCTAGTCCTGCTTCCTGAGTTACTAAGTCCCCTTGTTGTGTTACCATATGGTTTTTGTAGTTCATTCTTGTCTTTTTGCATTGCTTTTCTGACCCCCTGTGGTCTTTTATTTTGTGCCTTCCCTGGCGTTGTATGTTTCATTAACAAACCCATTTTGTCTTGGAGCCATCAGTGGGCCTTTTTCTCACCTGCACCATGCCGCAACGCAACAGCCGCTCATTAAAGATGTCGCTGTTGAAAATGCAGCGCTAACTCGGAACATATTCTGCAGAATCCCCAAATCAGTTTTCACAAAAGGTTATTTATATGGTGGAAAAAGGAAAGAAGCAAGAGATTTGAATCGGATGACAAGCCTCGATTTAATAATTTAAAATGTTTAGCCGCCGCTGGACAAAGTACAGAATCAACTTTCATTCATTAGCAAAGCCAAGCATGTTATTGGAAATAAGTACCAAATTGTGCCGCTTGCAGTCTTATGAAAGCTAAACCAAGGTGTCAGGGCTGGCTGTACCTAACCCTAACCCTAGACAAAGCTTTGTTTAGGGAGGGAAAAAAAACTGATAACCATTTCACTACCTGCACAACACAGGTAATATAGGAGCCCTAGGCTACTGCCTATTGTGCCTTTAGCTATATGATTTACAATGACAACTTGTTTACGAGACTTTAAAAACCCAAGGGTTCCTTTTCAGTATATACCTGAGCTGGGATGCTGTAAGGTGTGGGGGGGGGGGGGTTTGGACAGTTCCATGGGCCCCTGTCAGTTTGGGTTGGGAGCCCAATATGATGTGCATTCATGGGGCCCAAAATCTCTAGTGGCACCCCCGTACCAGAGGGTTACTTTTTGACCGTGAGACTGCAATCGCAAACCACAGTAATAAAAATGCATGAGAAACGGAGGAAATAAAATAAAACTAAAATTTAAAGCTCCGACTGCACATGGAATAAGTAATGGAGACATTGCTGACTTTTCTGTGGAGACTACTGCATAAAACTGAGGTGATGGATCCATGCTGAAAGGCTTTTCAGCAAAAATAGTTTGTCACTTAGAAAAACATTCTGTGCCCTCAGTTTGCGGAATATTATCTTGTATTGTGTAACATGTAGTAGTCCAGGGGTGTATCTATCCTGAAGGCCACGCTAATGAGCTCTGTAGCTTATCTCCACAGCCACAGGGAGTGTTAGGCCAAGCATCAGGTGGCTGGCCGGTTGAATCCACCAAGTGCTCTTATCAAGAGTTAGGAAGATACTCCACTGGGCCTAGAAAGAAATGAAGGCCATTTTAAAACACGTGGGAAAGACTCTAACACCACAACTATTCTTTACAGAAAAACGTATTACCAATGGGTGTGGATCAGGGAACAATAACAATGATGGTGAATAGCTAAAGTAATGATTGGAAGATAAAGTAATTATTGGAAGATCAATGAAAATCAATGTCAGACACACTCCTGCAGGGTGGCCGGGCTTGCCTGTAACCTCTGTGTCACAATAAACGCTGAACTGAAATTCTACTCAAGCGGCTCCTGACTTATCGTTTGGCGGGGAGGAAAAACCACGACACGGTTACGTCCCCAACTGAAGAAAGTTGTGTTTTTCAGGGTGTATGACCTCATCAGTTCAGGTTAAATAACTTTGTGTCAACTGAAACGTATTAATCACTGCAGTACTTATGCAAGGGAAGGCTCTTATCTATTTGCTTAATTAAATCCAGGTGGTTATTTTCTGGCCAGGCAGACTATATTTTACTTATATGACCCGCCACATATTCATGATTCTTGTTAAATCTGGCCAGCAGATCAATATTTAGTTTTCCACAGAATACGCTGTAACGTTATCCTGGTAACAAGCTCTGGCAAGTTTCAACAATACCAAATTTAATTCCATCCGTTAAATTTGTGCTCCACTACAACTCTTTTTCTGCACTACCACATAACTTCCAAGTCAGTGACAGTGTTTGTGGTCAACCAATCAGCAAGCTAATACTGTAAGTGCCAACCAATCAGCAAGCTAATACTGTAAGTGCCAACCAATCAGCAAGCTAATGCTGTAAGTGCCAACCAATCAGCAAGCTAATACTGTAAGTGCCAACCATCAGCAAGCTAATGC
>JAODKN010000044.1:15675836-15689837 GCA_026774425.1 Petrocephalus zakoni
TACCGCCCCGCCCCGCCCCCCTAAACAGAAAAACAGACCCTGATGGGCGGCCACCCCCCCCCCCCCACCCCTATCCACACCCGTAGTGACAGCACAGTTCTCCTGGGAGCTCGGAGGGGCGGCCTGGTGGGCAGGGCCTCTCACAGCTTGGCTTTGCCAGGCTGAAGCTGCAGACTCTGAAGCTTCATGGCCAGGCCCATGTTCCCTGTGATCTTCAGCTTCCCCTGGAAAAACGCCTAGAGGGGAAAGGCAAAGCACAAACACATAAACCCCCCTGCAGTGAAGCCCATGCAGAAGTGACTCATGTACTGCCAATCACTGGCTCGACCAATCAGTGATCGACAGCTCATATTACTTCCGCCCAGCATAGGATTTAAAGATGCATACCCACTGGCCAGTTTATTAGCTAAACCTGCTTGCTAATGCAAACGGTGAACAATATATACAGCATGCAAAACAAGGTCAGGAGGTTCAGTTATTGTTTGGCTTAGCATTGCGGTGAACTAGTTGCCTGATCGAAGCATTTTTGAGCGCAGTGTGATTTTTGGTGTCAGACAGTGGTTTCATCACCTCAGAAACAGCCACTCCGGATTTTCACACACTACAGTGCGTGGAGTTTAAAGAGAATGGTGAGCAAAAGAACAATCGACCAAACAGCCAGTCGATGGCACTGCTGTGGCTGAAAGCACCTTTTTAATGGGCGATCACAGGACAACGGCCAGATTCATTAAAAATGACAGGAAGGCCACATGTGGAAAAATAACAGCCCGGTACAACAGCGGCATGGAGAAAGGCTTCTCTTTTCTCTTCTAGAAAAGATACTTATATCTAATAAAGGGGCCTGAGTATTTCACCCACTGCTATGGTGCGTGGCAAGCGCGGAAGAAGTCCATTCCCCGTGAACTGAACGGGCTCCCAACGAGGCCACACAGTCAGCACTGCCCGGTTTTCAATGACAGTTCGGCATTTTTGCCCTGGTTCTGGCTGGCTAGTACTTTGTGTTAAATCTCACATCCACCAAATACTACATTTCTGAGTGAAATCATTTCTGAATGTAAGTGCATATAAGCACACAAACGCAGAAGTGAGACGGTACCTGACACCTAGCAGACTGCATTTAAAAACAGCTGGGAGTGCATTGGCCGGCTTATTTGACTTATATTGTGTTACAATTTCAAATTTAAGAGCCAATAACACATTTACTAGTAGAAATACTTTCTTCTACTAATAATGAAACATTTCCATGTAGTTTCTGTTCATTTTTAAGTTCTACTTCAGGAATTTTTAGTTAGAAAGATTATAATTACGCATTTTGATTTACTACTGTGATTCGGGTGGCTGGCACCGGCTATGCAGATAAAAACCCTTTCGACCAATCAGATTCAAGAATTCAACAACACTGTGGTATAAAACAGAATGAATCAGCCCCCCCCTCCACCACAGACACATGCTATGTGCACATTCACACACATGCCTTGTCCAGTACAGACAGGGGACACATGAGAAATGAGGAGAAACACAGGGACTTGTCACCACAAGTCTGTGTGTGGCTGATGGCTCTCCAGAAGAGTTGAGCGAACACCTAGAAGCTCGGGTTCGCCGGGTTCGGCCGAACTTTGCCGCAAAGTTCGAGTCCGGGACCCAAACTTGACCCCAAACCCAAACCTCAGTGAAGTCAATGGGGACCCAAAGTTTGGGGCACTAAAATGGCTCTAAAAAAAGTCATAGAAAGGGCTAAATGGCTGCAAAATGGGGGTAACAGCAGGACAACTGCCCTGCAAACAAATGCAGATAGGGAACAGGGTTGCCACACGTCCCTTAAAATACGGAACCATCCCTTTTTTTAACAATAAAATTACGCGTCCTGTTTGTAATCACGCGGTTTGTCCCGTTTTTCAGAGTTGCGATGAAGGCAGCATCATCCCCTCCACAGTTCGTATGATAACGCCGTTGGATTGATTAATTAAAATAATAATAATAAGTTTTATCTATATAGCGCCTTTCATACACTCAAGGACACTTTACAAAAAACACATTTAACAAGGCATAATTTGTCTTATTTATATTAATAGGTTATGGCTGAGTTAACAATGTTTATCCTGAAGATTAATTTGATTTGTTAAGTGTTATGCACCTTAAGTTTTGATATAAGCGAATGACTTTGTATGTCAGGAGTTTATAACTGAAACGTTTTTTGTCCAGTTTATTTTTATGTCCGTTGTCGGGTCCGGGTACCAAAAACCGTAAAGTTCGGTACGGACTTTACAGTTCGGGTTCGCTCAACACTGCTCTCCAGACTCACGAACTGATTCAGGCCAAGTTACAGAGAGTGGGGGCAGAGGCTCAAAGGGAAGAACAGCCCGTTCTCCCTTTAGATAAAGCTTTAGCGCTTCAAAGAACACAATTTCTGGCTGACGCTTGAGGGAGAATGAGGTGGATGTTACAATCGCGGGCTGGCTGTAGACAGGTACCCTGGGGTACCTGGAGCGGAAGTTACAGCTGGGAAATTAAGCTTGGCGTCGCATTTTCTGCTGTACAGCCAAATTGTGCGCAATGACACTGACGTTGCCTAAACAGACTATTCAAATTAAAATCTAAAACACAGACATGCAATTATTACTGTCTCCTAAGCTGTTTTTATTTTAAAAAATAAGCAGACTGCATTATGTTGCTACCGTCATGGATAATTGGTGTTTGCACGGTCAGAAATCTAACAGGCAAAGGTGTTAAACGGGATCGTGCGTGATCTGATTGTGTACTGCACTTGACTAACAGCTCTGTCAGAGGCCGTGGGCGGGGGGGAAACAAAAAAAAAATCACTCCTCTATACAGTTACTAGTAACACAGCAGGTGTGGGCACTTGAAACTGGTTTTTCTGGTTGCTGGTTGAGTGTAACCGTCTTTTTAAGCAAACCACAGACATGAACCTGCACTTAGTTTTACTTCCAAACCAGATTTGATAGCCGGCGTCAAGCTCCCTCTAATTCCCTTTGATCCGTTTTCCAGGTCTTCCGTCTGTGGGCTCAACCAATCAGTGACTGATAGCTTATATTAATCCCGCCCACTATGGGATTTAAAGACGGTAAGAACCCAACTTACCGTTTGCGGGTTCATTTTCCCCGTCATCAAGGAAAGCAGGTCGGCGTCGGTCATGGCGATGGTGCAGTCGGCTTTCTTTGCTGCATGACGAAGGAGATGGGCACCAGTTCACCCACCCGTATATTTAAAATGGAAGTGCACCAATCATAAGGCATGGTCAGGCTAACACAGTTGCCAATCAGAATCATACTACCAAGCTACAAACAGGCCACCCGAGGTTATGATACATTTTACTATAGGAGAGAAACCATTAAAGGGCAGCCATTTTGGATTTAATAACAGAGGGGCAAGAGGCAGGGAGACAAAACAGGGCATACGGACAGAATGTGTGGTCTGGTCTGTCTGGGCCCAAAGAAAGAGAAATGATTGGCTATACGTTACATTACGAGAAAATATGATTGGCTTTGCCCCACCCTCAGACAGCCAGGCCCCTCCCTCATATGTCATAAGGAGCCTTGCCTAAACCACACCCACCTGTGTCATTGTCTACGGACCCCTTTCCGTTTTTCACATCGACCACCCACATGGCCTCCTTGCCGTCGGGTCCGTCTCTCACCTTGAAGGCAAATACCCCCCCGATCTTCTTCACATACTGCTCCCCTTCCTATAAGGTGAGGTTGGGGGGGGGGGATGAGATTAGACTGCCGGAGTGCAGGCTCCCAACACTGGGGGCCCGGGCCCCCTAGGTATAAATAATTACAGGAGTTCCCGTTGCTTCGGAGCAAAGCCCCGAGCATTTCGATAACATCAGGAAGGAAAACTGGAAAGTCTTCCATATTCCTCGAGGAATCTAATTCAGACCACAATAATTTGACCAAATTTCTCTGAAATAAGGTATGTAGTCATGCGTGTTAAAATACCAGTCTTCAAGTCTAAAGCACTTCCATCCCTGCATATTTAAGCATGTCCGCTGTAGGAAGCAGATGTCTGTTACCTTCTGCAACATCTTCTCTATCTCCTGGAACACGGCATATGCCTTGAAGCCCTCCAGGCTGCCGGAAGCGCTGGTCGGTACTGCCTGGATCCGCTCCGATCGCCTTTAAAATAAATGTTGAAAATTTCATTTCAGTCAGCGAAATACGCGATTACTTTGGGAGGACATTGTGAAATTAAAAATCTGTCACTAGTGGTGGAATTAGTAGTGGAAGACAAACAGCCAACAAAGTCACTGATGGCAGTTAATTGGTTATTTGACTTTTGGTTAGGAAATGACATGGGAGTGAGTATTAATTAGCCCCCTAAATACATTATGCCATGTGCCACAAAAACAGTGAGTAGCAGCAAGATAGTTTGCAGTAAATCCTACTTGGATATAATGAGTGTCTACACTGTTCCCGGACTAGTAACAATTAGAGTCAGATTTAGAATAATACTCCATTTGCATTTGAGAAGAAAACAAGCTTTTTAAACCACCTCTATTTTACCTTTAATTTGAACAAAATGCAACAGAAACGGAACGTTAAAAATGAGACCTGTAACCTGAACACAATGATGGTGCAAATAACACCGTCGTAATGCATAATACATAACCCATAAACGGGGTCAAGCACGTACTTCCACGGATGGCACTGACGGGCATACCTCCGCACTCTCGCAAATGCAGAGGTGTCAATTTCAGGTCCAGAAAGTAAAAAACCAGACCAGGATTCTGTTTCAACCAACTAGTTGAGCACTCTGTGACTCTTTATGCTCAACTGATTGGTTGAAACAAATTCCTGGTCTGGGTTTTTACTTTCTGGACCTGAAATTGACACCTCTACGCAAATGCACCTTTTCCGTTTTATTCATATTGAGATACATACAATTGCATGGTAGAAATCTAGAAATCTAGAAATCTAGCTTTCCAGATCTCCAAACTGCAGGAGACAGATTGTCGGAATGGACGGGAAAGGCCGAAGATAACAAAGTTTAAGGTGCAGCTCTTATATCCATCACTATCTGCGATCAGAAGCCAACGACCTACAGGGCACCGGCCGTAACCGAAGGAGGATGAACCAGAAATAGCAACCGATTGTGCTCGTAATGCATCAATAGGCATGAAGGAATTGGCATTTAAGACATTTTAATCCCGCTACACACACATATAGATACAAACGACCCCACATCGAGTTATATTTCAGAAGGATGTCCATCATATTTATAGCATGCATGGATGGAACCGGTTTGCTTGCATAACACCCGGAAAATGGGTCTGAACGTCGGAGGTCAGCGAGTAAGATCGCGTTTATGCGAGTCCGGGACTCCGCCATGCCGTCCCCATTCCGCGAAGGACGGGCGTTACCTTGCGTGCTGAGGAAAGCCCATTCTGTAGAGAGTGACGACCACCGCTCCTCCGAGGCCGATGTTGTGCTGCAGGGCCACCTTTGCACCCTGAACCTGCCTGCTGGCGGCTTCCCCTCGGAGCTGCCAGCACAGCTCGGCGCACTGAGCCAGGCCTGGCGAGCCGAGCGCAGAGCCATCGATCAGTTAGAATAAAGTCATTTCATATACAATAAATAACTAAAAAAAACTCTCCGAAGCAATGCATCTTGCTTTCTAAATATAAACTGTATGATTTGACGTATGCATGGTAATCTGATGCCTAAACCCAATATATGTCTATAATTAATATAGAGATCCGTGTTAGTTTAAACGTGACCTGTGTGGATAATTCAGAGTCCGCTCTAACATTGACTGTGATAGCATTATCTGAGTTCATAGGGCACGGAACTTATTTGGCCTTCAGGCAGACACGACACGAATGCAAGATCGACTTCTCCGTACAAGTGTAGTACCCAGGTTCACAGTCTGTATAATTTAGCTTTTCCAATATCTCATTGTCAGGTATGATTTCCTCTTTGTGACCTAGACACCTAGCTACACCACAGAGACATATTTCCACTACTATTTAATGCCTATGGAAAGTAGCTGGACCCCATATTCTTTCTGTGAATCTTTGTGTAACTTGTGGCCCCTATATATACCTATATACTTTGTGATGCTAAACACCAGTCTGAACCATCTCAGAGCTACCAAGCTAGATATTTTAGCAAATTGTGATAACAATCTACTTCTTTTTAGTTATCCTGAGAGGGACTTGATAAGGGCCTGAATTAATGCACAGAGCTGGAATCAGAATCAGGTCTTAGGCAGCTAAAGGACATGGTGTTTAAATTATCTTTATATCTTTATAACAACATTCTGCTGTTGTGCCTGTCACAATGTGTTAGCTTAGCCATTTCAAAACCTCTGCTAAAGTAACCCTATTATTTCCAGCAACTATACAATACACCCAAGTATTATCTGATCGTGTAATTTTGTTCTGAGCAAATGTGCACTTACTACACAGATAAATAGCTTTAAACATTACTTTTGACTACCTAAGACTTTTGCACAGCGCTGTACACCCACCGTCAGCCTGCCTGCAAATTCAAAGGAATGGAATTGTATATCATTTTGCCTGCGGTCATCCTGTTTCAACATATAGTGCTTGAATGGTAAATCTTGAAAGCTGTGCTTAATCCAAGGAACTGGAAAGACAGCAAATTATTAACTGGTGGGATTTTACGGCTCCTGTGTTGGACGGACTTCCCACGTGCCAGTACTGATGATACGAGCAAAGACAACATCTGTTAGATGTGACAGAAATAAAGCTGCCATGTCTATAAATCCACTTTAATCTAAGGTTTTTTTTATGTGAACTCTTTGAAATTAATAATTTAGATACCAGTTGCAAGCTGGTCATTGAATTACCAAATAAATTAAGCTATTAGCCAATGGGAATAATAAAGAAATGACATGGTTTAATTTTAAAGTAGCTAATATTTGAGGAGGACAAACACACCTAATCAAATTAGAGCAACATCCATCCATCTACTAATAATCTATTCCAATCTGATTTGCTGGGGGGGTTTGAAGCCAATCCCAGGCAGTACAGCGCACAAGGCTAGGGCCAGAGGTAGGTAATTCAGGTCCAAAGAGTAAAAATCCAGACCCTGGATTTTGTATCAATCAAGCAGTTGAGTATTAAGATTTTCAGTCACAGAGTGCTCAAATGGTTGGTGGATACAAGCAAAATCCTGGTCTGGATTTTTACTCTTTGGACTTGGATTACCCACCTCTGGCTGGGGCACACCCTGGATGAGATGCCAGTCCATCACAACACAATGCACTGATGTAAATGTGTAGATGCTAATTAGACTACCTGCATTGTTTTGGACTGTGGGACGAAACCCACAGCACAGGGAGAAGATTAGTGGAATAGGTTAATTTTAATATGCACTAATTAAATGCATACATGCATGCGAATTTTAAAGTGTGAGTGTACCTTAATATTGCAGGCTAGTATTTTGTGGCAGTCTAATTAAGCTTTCATTTTTAGGAGCTCAGCTTGATTAAATAGCCCGAAACACAGGAAGCAGGAATTGACTGGAGTGATTACTCCTGTCTGAGATTGTAAGGAGTTCAGAGAGGAGGAGGATCAGCAGTGTGGTTTATTACTCTTCATAATTGGAGACCCCATGAGTCACCTGTCCCAGGAGAGCCTGTGCAGTTTCAACAACCTCTCCTGATGTGAGCAATGACAAAATGAAGTGTCTACAGTACATGAGCCTTTGCTTTGTGCTGCTGCCCTCTGCTGGCCTTAATTATACACACAGGAACACGCTACACACTTGACTTTGTGCCTGCTAGTTTCTTAGCAATATACACGCAGGTCAAAGGCCTGTAACAGGCTGGGTCCATCCGTCCATCCATCCATCCGTCCGTCCATACATCCATCCATCGCTCATCTCCGTCAGAGTTACAGAAGGGCTGGAGTCTTGTTGTATTTTAGTTTAAGAGAGCGTAGCACCAACCTCACACACAGTCTGTCATACTATGACATTACTATAATTTATTTACTAAACACCCACTAAACTGCTATTTTCTCATATATATTTTCAAATGGAACATCTGCATTATGTTGAGTAGTACATTCCGATAGCCTGCAGCAGATTCCGTCAGTCTGCCCCTTTCCTGTGCTCAGATTTACATTTATCGATTTGACATATAATACCAGATAGAATTGTGGTTAAGTTCACTAGCTAGTGTTAGTGTTTAAAGGCTTTTGTTTTGCAATGCAGATACAAAACACATTTTGTAAAAGTTATAAAAACTGATAATGCATTCTATTACAGTACACAGTCTATTAATTAGAATAATCCCCTTTAAGGGATTTTAAATATGGCTATCACAGCCATTGCAGCTGTTCTGAGGTTAACATCATCTGCATAATAATAATAATAATAATAATAATAATAATAATAATAGCAGTAGCCAATAAGGCAAATATGAAGTTGAGCCTGAGGGAAAGTTGTCATGAGGTCATATTTACCTGTTGCACCCAGTGGGTGTCCCTTAGAAATGAGTCCTCCACTTGGGTTGATAACCCATTTTCCCCCATAAGTGTTGTCTCCTCTGTCTATGAGCTCGCCTGCTTTACCTGGGGATACCATTGAGTCCAGTTAGCAAATATCAGCAAATCAAAACAACATTCATCACCCGACACGGCATTTTAACTTTCAAGGGCTTACGGATGACATACACTGCCTGGCCAAAAAAAAGTTGCACGCTTTAGTTTTTCATTGGACCACCTTTCCATGTGTTTATAAAACATTTCAACATTTTTTTTTCATCCAAATTTGCATTGATTTCTCGTCAAGATCTTGTACTGATAGGTGAGCTGAACCACTCCGTAAAGTCTTCTTCAGCACATCCCAAAGACTTTCAGTGGGGTTAAGGTCAAGACTCTGTGGTGGCCAATTCACATGTGAAAATGATTCCTCGTGCTCCCTGAACCACTCTTTGACAATTCAAGCCCAATGAATCTTGGAATTCTGGTCCTGGAATATGCCCATGCCATTACTGAAGAGAGAATCCATTGATAACTTTGATAGATATCCACTGATAGCCAGTCAGTAGATTAGAGTACTCAGCTGACTTCACTTTATTGCTGCATAACGTTGCTGAGCTGTTATAATGATCCAGTCATTGGCTCCTAAGTACTAGCTGATTTAAATTTAAATGGTGACTCTTGTTTGGCCAGGCAATGTATTGTATAGCCCAATACAGGTATGATATTTAGCATTAGAGAATAGGGCTTTGGATTAGCCCATGGTTCGAGACTCAGCAACTCCATCAGCTGTTAGGCTGGGTTCTGCAGAGGTGTCACAGTCCCACCTCAGTACTCCTACAGTGGGACCCTTTATATATGCTCTACAGGTTCCCAGCTGCCACCTCCCAACCTGATCAGTGTAGGAATTCCTAAACGGCACCATGTGATACTTTAGTGTGAGAATAATGAGTGTGGCAGAGGAACCTACAACTTGCTCTTAAAGAATTCAGAGTTCCAGAGGCAACCAGAAAGAAAACTGGCCAAGGTTGGTAAGAGGATGGCGACAGGAGGCCTGTACTTGGAGGGCCTCACCTTCGGGGCACAGCCCCAGGGCCTCGTACGTGATCAGCTCATTTGCAGAGAAGCAGTCGTGAAGTTCGATGACGTCCACGTCCGCTGGCTTCAAGCCGGTGGCTTGGAAGCACTTCTTGGCGGCCGTCTTGGTCATGTCATACCCAACCTGTAGGCAACAGTCTGCCGCTCTTCAACTTGCCCTAAGTATCAGAAACCTATCATTTTTAAAGTATGTCTATGAACTCTACCAATTCCTCCATAATGGAAGATCAGCTACGTTTGTATTCGGTGGCAAATCAAATCAAGCTTGTTTACCATCTTAATGCAACTGTTGTCTTGGAAGGTGGAGGCGAGATCCGTCACCATCTCCTGCGCCAAGATCTCCACGGCCTTGTGCTGCAGGCCGTGGCGTCTCACGAAATCCTCGCTGGCTAACACGGCCGCCCCTGCCCCGTCGGAGGTTGGGCTGTATCGGGCACGAGAATAGCCACGTCAAATACGCGCCGCGTTCGTAGCTACAGATTCTGCTACTCATGAGTCATATTCTCCTAAATTCCCCCAGCAGGAAATGGCTCCCTTACCAACACTGCAACAAGGTAAGGTATTCAAAGACCTTCCTCGACCTCAGCACCTGATCCAGAGTGTACTCCTCTTGAAACTGAGAGTACCTGGCACAGAAGCATAGAAGATAAACTTTGATGTTGATCTTCAGATGCTGTGGACAGTTTGCTGAACTGCGGTTAGCTTCACTACAAGACCTGTGCAACAAGATCTATCCAAGTGAAGAAATATGGAATCTTTTGCACAAATGCTGAGAGGTTTACAGGGCATCTATACAGATGCTTACGGGTTGTTGGTGGAATGTTTGTGGTTCTTCCAGGCAATCTTGGCAAAATGCTCAGGTCTGGTACCTGCAAACACAAGTAAAATCTTGATGCTCAGCTGGTCTCAGACAATACCAGAAAACCAGCTGTAACCAGGCTGAGACTCTGTGTTCAAGGTCATGAGTATGGGAATCACACAGACTCGGAAATCAATGAACATTCTCAGAAGATTACATCCACGATAGAGACGGAAAAGTGGCCCATGAAGACGTTAAGGAGCGCATTTGTTTTACCGTATTTCTCGATGTGCTCTTTGCCTGCGTTGCCGAACATCTGGGGAGCAGCTGGAGCTGGCGCCATCCCATAACGGTTCAGCATCACTTCCATGTGCTTGTCCATGGGATTAGTCCTGTCCATGTACTGCAAGGGAAAGCCAAAGAAACACCATGCAAAGTCGTGATGCACGACAATGCCCTAACAATACAAAGGAGGCCTTAATACCTTTGAAGACAGAGAGCCCTTCTCCATCTTCTCAAACCCCAGGGCAAGCACACAATCGGCCAGACCTAGACAGGTGGGGAACGGGTGGATTAATGCAAGCGGGAATTTTGCTCCGCCATCCAGCAGGAAGGAGAATGCAGGAGGTCAGCTTCCCTGTGCTTACGCCTCCATACCTCCCCGCACCAGCTGGCGCGCCATGAAGAGGGCGGTAGAGCCCGTGGAGCAGTTGTTGTTGACGTTGATTATGGGGATGCCCGACAGGCCCAGGCTGTGGTAGATGGCCCTCTGCCCACAGGTCGAGTCGCCTGGCAAAAATAAGGTGAGATTAGGCCTCAAAAACGCAGCTCCTGTTAACAGAATGAATCCTGTAGTTTACAGAAAGAACAGGTCAGTCCAGTCAATCTTCGATAAGCCCACTTTAGAATCGCGAAAAAACCAGCAGGGAAACTGTGTTTACTCTCCATGACTGGGAGCGATTTTCACCCAGATGGCCCAATTCACAAAAACATCATTATTTCATAATTCATTATTAAGAAATCCCCAAATAATTGAGTCAAGTTATTTTCCATAGTTTACTGTACCAACAAAAACAAATTCTTACACATAAAACAACCATATGCTAACAAATTATGAGACAGCTGACTTATGATACAATACAAAGAACTGTATTTCCCTCATTGGACATAGTGCTCTACGAAGTTACCGGGATGGGATCATGTAGGTTACCCATGGACCTCATTACAGACAACCACAACCTCCATTCATCCCAGAGGCAAAGGGGGCATGTTACTGGTTAGCAGACTGCAAACAGGATGGCTTGTTAGCTTAGCATGCATCACATTTTACCGCGCTAACGTCGCTTCTGGTGTATCAGGTCTAAGCAACAGTTCAGCTCTGTCAGCTGCAACGTCGTCAACAACGGCGACGGTCTGATGTGACACAAAACAATCGAGAAAGGATGACATGCGCTGGAAGCTTACCGTAGACATAGCCGACGCAGGCCTGCTCTATAGCGGAGTACGGGATAGCGGCATCCGCCAAAGCCTTCTGGCCTGCGGCACGGAAGAAAAAGCGCACAGTGAGTAGAGGAACTTCAGCCGTTTATTTAATATCTACTTTGCATCCAATAGAGAGAGGGCTGCGTGATATGGCAAAATATTTTCTTGATCATTTTTTTCCCCTATCAAATGATATTGATAATTAACAGGATATAATTCAAGTCATTACTTCATTACTTCAATGCTTAATTTTTGCTTAACCTTCCCTTAGAATTACTCTTAAACAGAATCCGAATGAAAAAAGGCAAGAAATTGGACTGCAAATTAAATGTTAATTTTAATAAATGAATCATATGAAAATAAACCCTTTTTGTGTAGGGTGCAACAGTAGAAAAAGCCAACAGAACATTTTTTTTAGCTCTGACTGCCTTCCTGTTTGTTCCAGGGCAAGGATTTGACTAAAACGGGTTATATTCCCAAACAATTATATTACACTGATTTCAGAGATTTTAACAATATTGATATTTGTCACAATATTGTAAAATAATATGTAGGAAACAGTAAAATATTTTTCTGATTATGATGACCAAATTATTTGATGGAGCATGCGACAGGCATGATGATAAACTATGCCGACAGCAGACTCATGCTTAGTGCATGAATCTGTAAAACAGTGCATTATTTTTTATTAATTACTGTCAATTATTCAAAGAAAACAAGTGTTTGGGCTACATCACGAAACTGAAAATGATGACAATATGAATGTTCATAATAATCACAATATGATATTTTATGGATATTTCATCCAGCCCTAAATATAGACTGGAAAGCATGTGATATCTATCCATGCCTCTCCCATAACTGCACAGTACATGATGCATAGTGGCAGTGACCCTATAGTCTGTCCCGGGAAGCACAGAGGCCGAGGCAAGGGACTCCCCAATGAGTGCATTGCACTCATTACCACTTACTTACTTCACATAATTCGATCTGGGTGGTTGGCTGGTTAATGTTTACCTGCTTCTTTGGCCATGTCTGGGTAGTCAAACTCATCTCTTACTCCTGGCTTTTCAAACTGAGAAGGCAAACAACACAGACTTTCTCTAAAAATGGGTAATGATTAATTGTTTACACCATCACAATAATAGATTTAAAAGAAAGAACCTTAATCAACAAAGTAATAGCGATGCTTACCCATATTAGTGTAAATTACTTAACTTAAATCCGAATTCAGCTCTGTTTTACATAATATCACAGCCGGCCAGAGACCTTGAACTTTGTATTCAGATAAAGAACTTCAACTAAAACACATCAAGGTTACGGTCATGGGTCCAATTATTGTGGGCAGATGAGTTTGAGATTAAGGACGTTTAAGCACTGCTGAAAATTCTGCAAGAAGCAAAGGTGACGTTTATTCGATAATATGTATTAAAAAAAAAAAAAAAACTCAGAATACCACTTCTGCAGCCAACACACTTTTAGTGAGCACCAGTCAGTGCCTGTGAGGGTGCAGGTACCCGTCACCGGGCTGTACCCCAGGGGTCTGCCAACTGTTCCCAGCTGTACAGACATGCACTGTGGGAGGCATGTTAGTACCACGGGGGAACACTGATGTTTGTCCCTTGGGGCCCCACACCGTAGCAGGCTGCGCCCCCTCTCCTGACAGCGCACCAGCTTTTACACGCTAGGCAGGTAGCGTTACCGGCTAGTACCCCCAGATACGTCCATCTAGTTAACTAGTTAGACCTGTGTTGGGTTAACATGTCGCCTAGAGCCGCCGGCTGTACCTTGGTCATCCCCACGCCGATGACAAACACCCTGTTGTTCGCGGGAGCCATGGCTGCGTGCTGCGGGACCGCGGAGCGCCTCTGACCGGAGGCTCGGTGACAGCCGAGCCGGTCCCCGTCACAGCCAGTGACGCTACGCGTCCCATAATGCACCGCGCCACCCAGGAAGGGCCTTTTAAAGCGCCGCCGCGTCCGTAAATGGTGTTATAGTGGTGTTTTTTTTGGCAGGGAAGTATCTCTGCGATATATAAAAAGGTGATTTCAATAACATGAAAGCAGAAGTGCACAATTTTCTCTTCGGTTTTATACTTTGGAATTTGGTTTCTCTGGTTCCCCGACTCTGGCACAGATTGGTCAAGGGACGA
>JAODKN010000044.1:15751238-15761265 GCA_026774425.1 Petrocephalus zakoni
TTTTTGGGGAGACGGGAGCGCGCATGTCGTCACTTCCGGCCTCTAGGCTCGTAATCTGACTCGGATCCCGACCTCCCTAGAGTAAAGGAACGCACGATTAGGCTTACCTCCAGGGAGTCATCCTGCAGCAATGTCACAAGCTCTTTGTGGATGCAGTGTACATTGGACCCTAACAGTTTGGCAACCTGTAAGATGAAGGAAGGAATTATGTCCCCGCTTCCCAAGTACATTGGGTGACCAGATAATTCATGACAGGGAGGACACTTTGACTTAGAACAGAATTTGTAAACTACCATTCCAATCAACAGGCCCTGGAATCAGTTATTACTGTTGCTGATTGATCCGTCTCCTATAATCATGCATGTGTCACTGTTATAATCATGTTAATGTGAAATGGCTGGATGAGTCTTTCAATCAATGAAACGAACCAGTAAAAGCACAAGAGGAACTGAACTACTTAGCCAAGCACAGGAGCCGTTCAGTTTTAAAGTAGTTTGTAAAACCTGATCTAGCTCAAAGTGTCTTCCATGACATGGATTATCTGGTCACCCTACCAGTACGGTATCTAGTGCTTTTTGGGAGCCACGACGTCCAGCTTACTTCATGGAAGCTAGCAGCTGTTGTGCGGCGCACAGAGATCTCAGGATCACGGCACAGGCTGGAAAAGGTGGGGTACAGCTCGGACAGGAAGTGCTTAGGCTCCACATACACCACCATGGCCTGCAGGTGACGAACAACATTGTCAGATTAAACTGTAATCCTTACTCAGAAACCGCCAATATATGTCTAATACCATGAGACTCACCACAACACTCTAACACAGCAGGGATGGCCAATCTTATCCAGAAAGGGTTGTTGTGTATGTGGGTGTTTTGTTGCAACTCCCTAATTAGATTACTAATTAGAGGACTGACTGGCTGAAGAGTTCTCACACCTGGGTTTGAACTGTCTAAATGGTTATCCCAAAAATCCGCATAGACACTGGCCCTTTGTAGATAAGACTGGGGAAACTGGGGAAATGCTTGGAAAAGTTTTTGCGTTCCTCTGAGTGCAGAAACTTTCAGATGTATAAGCAGTTTCAAAACTCAAGCGCACACAAATGTCCTTAAACATGCATACAGTGAAAGGATCCTGTATGTGATGTTTATGTACATTTTGTGATTTCAATTTCTGACTTTTTTTCTTCATTCCTAGTCTATTACAACTTCACCCAAAATAATGACACACATGCAACAGTTCTTAGCCATTCCAGCCTTATGCAAGTTGCAGTTAACATATCAGTGGAATATAGTACCTCCTGTCCATTAGGGGCTCTAGCTTTATGGAAAACAAACTTTGGTGTCCTCTGTTTGGAAAATGTGGTTACCTTGTTCATTCTGTAAATACTTGGTGGTTGAATTATATGGATGTGTATATGGTTAAAACGTAAGGTGGACAGTGGTAAAATTCTGTGACTCAGTAAGGGAGTGTGTGATAATAATAGAATTCACCTAAACTAAAAATATTACAGGACAATTGGGATGAGCGAATAATGACAATGACAATACTGGATTTTTAGCTTTAGTTGCAACCATTTGTTAAATACAAGGACTTTATCTTCTGAATGTCCTAGCAAGTGCCTTAAAAGCAACAGGGAAACTATCAGAGGTTTTTTTTCTGCCTTCCTCTGGTTGCACACACACATTCAGATGATGTCTTAAATGAGTTAGCATGTTTGCTTGTGTATTCAACAACATATCGGCGTTCAGTATAACAGAGCCGACAGACACGCTTGGTCTTACCAACTACTCTCTCTTCAGTGCTGCTGTACTTTACTGGAAAACCGGAATGTTCCCAAACTCACAACCACAATTTAGGTTCCATCCATGTCAATAAATGTTTTCACTCATTTCATTGTAAATTCCAAACTGAAAATGATGTACAGAACATGAAAAATACAGGTACCGTTACGGCCCTAATATTTAGCTAAAATGACATTCTCAGACTAAATGTAGCTGCATACAATCAATGGGAAAATGATTAAATTATTTAGCTAATAATTATCTAGGCAAGTTTTCCTTTCGAGCAGGGCCCCCTAGAGTGTAGGGCCCAGTGCAGCTGCAAGGGGCGCACTTCCCTAATGATGGCTCTGATTGTAGTTATCCCACAAACTTATTGACATTACTTTTATGTGGCAGGTGTTTGTGACCTTAGTCTTGAGTAGGCAGGTTTTCCCCCGTGAGTGAGAGGAGATACTCACGCTGACCTCTCTCTGCTTATCAGGTGCACATGCACAGATACACAGTGCACAGTGTCACCCAGCAGTGCAATGAGGACTCACGGGGAAGTTGTAGGCACAGTTCTTGCGCACTAGCGCATACTTGCTCTCCAGCTCCAGGGGGTAAGTGGGGGCCTCACTGTGTCCGTTCTCCTGCTGGAGGCCCACGATGCACAGCTTCTTGTAGAACTCCAGGAACCACAGATGCTGCTCCTCCGTGAAGCTCGCTATGAAATACGGGCACATGCGTGATCATGGGTCTCTTCAAGAGACCAATACCAGCACTGTAGGACACAATGACTCACTCTTAATCTCAAAATAGTCTGTATTGATTATGTAAACTAATCCTGCATGGTCACTGAAATACATCTGCAAAAACAAATTTACGATGAAGCTCGTAAAGATTCAGCAGTTTGGCTTGTGACGCGTATCTTGGAGTGCAGCCCTAAATTTACTTTGCTTGGGCCAGATTACAGATTCACATTAAACGAGAATCGGAGGATTAAGGAGGAACTGGAACGAAGGAATGAACACCAGAGGTGACTGTTTCAGCTCATATAAGGTGACTGTCAGTAGAAATACAGCTGAAGCCCCCCCAATCCCCTAAGGATTTTTAGTACAAGAAGTAGATGTACTGAGGATGGCCAGTAACTGTCAAAGGGCTGCCTTAGGTTATGTTTACCTCACTGACAGCACTTTACTTATTCTTTGTAAAGTTATTGACACCTGTCACAATATTGGCATTCATGCTGCCAGCAAGATAAGGTACCTTAGAGGACAAACCTGAGAGGCCATGGCAGAGCCTTCCGTACTGGAATGACAGGGAGGCCAGGACGGCTTCTTCAGCCTGGAAGCACTTCTCACAGAAGGCCTTCACCAGGGGAAAGATGACGCGAGTCCGATCCTCTGCAAGCAAAGGTGGAGATGCTGCCGGAGATACTTTTGCACAAAAGAGATATGCTGCGCGGGATGGCCTTACAGCGGTGAGTGGGACTTGCCTGGTTCAGTAACAGAAATGTAAAGCTTGCCCAGGCAGGGTGCGAGAAGCTGAAGCCAAACAGACTCAGCAGCTCAGAAGAGCTGGTGACACGACAGGACCTGAAGCCAAACAGACTCAGCAGAGCAGGTGAGATAAGAGGAAGTGAAGCGGAGCACACCCAGCAAAGCAAGCACGATAGCGGGTAGTGAAGCTATACAGAGCTGTAAGGCAGCTGGGGAAGGGGAGGCACGCTCACCACTGTCAAACATCTCCAGCAGGCTGACAATCGTGTCGAAGGCGGCCAGCCGCACCATACTTCCTTCATCCTGAGCCAACTCCACAAGCTCCGGCAACACCAGAGCCTTGGTGGGCTCCACCCTGGGAAGACAATGGGACCTGGGAGTTGAGAGGTGCATGCAGGCCTCACACACACACAGCAGGCCTAGGTTCTCTCCTTCCAATTATACATGTTGCTGCCCCCTCTTTTCTGGGATTGGCCAATGGTGCTGTTGCGGCATTTTTCTATTTGGGGGATATTGACCTGTACAGTTTACACTGCTCAAGCAAATTTTTAGACCAGAATCAGCGGAAACCCAAGTGACTGACCAGAGGAGACTTACCCAATTCCCCGGGCAATGCTCTCCAGCTGCCGGCACATGCAAGATCGCACTTCAAATTCCACGTCTTGGCACAATGACAGGACCACGGGCAGCAGCTCCTTCTTCACCCTTCACCCAGACAAACCCATTCCAGGATCAGGCAACTCAACGGCTAACTAATATGTCAAAAACGTTGCAAAGACACGTCCATGCAACTTCAAGAATTGCAAGTTGTTCTGACATAAAAACAACGTAAACCATGTTCAGAGTCATTGTTGGAAGCCAAAATCGTAACTGAAATTGAAATTGCCCTAGTGCAGAGTGGTGATTGCAGAACCCAGGGGGGTATAAGGTGCAAAGGATGGGCGTGGCTGGAATGATTCGGCACAGCCGCACTCACAGTGGAGACTCAAACTTCAGTGCCACCTTCCCCAGGATACGGCAGCTGGCAAGTCGGGCCTGCAGGGTCTGTGAGAGCTGTATCTTCGACACCAGTGGGCCCAATATCTGTGGTTAAGAAAAATGGGAAATAATGTTGAGCCTGAGGCTTTTAAGAGAATTTTGGCCTCAGGCCATTCAGTCTCATCATTACTCTATTACATTTTATAAATATTAACAATTTTATACATATTAAAAATGCCTTACTTGGTACATCACTATAAACAAATTTATCTAAACTCATGTCAGCAAGCATTTATGTATGTGTGGTCATGTTTGGTATTTCATATACGTCCCCACAATGTGATAAAAACCTGTTGTTGATGTTGTGGGGACATGCTTTTTGGTCCCCACAAGGGTAACCTATAATAATCTGTGATGGCAATAAAAAATTGAAAATGTCAGAAGTCTTGTATTTAGTTTGGTTACTTATGGTTAAGGTTAGAGGTTAAGGGTATCATAGTTGGGATTAAGGTTATGCCCATAGAAATGAATAGACGGACCTCACAAAAGATATAATTACATAATCTGCGAGTGTGCATGTGTAAAAATAGCGGTGTGCATTCACACGTGCGTGCTTAGCTACCTCTTGCCTGATCGTCTCCTTCGGCAATGTGTCAATAGCTGAGAGCAGCGTCTCCAGCCACGCATTGCTCACCACTGAAAAAGACTCACATGGCATAAGAAGGACACATAATGTACAGGTAACGTCTATTTGACTTTAGCTGCTTGGATGCCAAGGATTATTCTGTTATCAAAGGCTTCTGTAGTGAAAGATAATCGATGTGCGTGTGGACGCCCACCCCCAGCAAGGCGCCCCTGGTGAGAGGGTTCGACACTGCTGCAAAGACCACTTCTGAAAAGTTAATCTGAATGCAGGTCCTGGTGCAACAGATATGTATATTTATAGCATGCACTAATGTAACTTCCACCTACTTAGCCAGGACTGAGCAGTTTTTGGGCATAACCAGTTACATGTGACGGCATTATGTAATGAAATCACAAAATAAAAAAAAAAATATTGGACTTTTCAGCTCTATTGCCCAGTTTAAAATATTTGTTAGCAAAGTAATCAACTGTAACATTACTTTGATGAAGGAATCAAAATAGTTACATTTCTTATTACATTTTATCAGGGTAACTAATAATCTGTTACATTTCGAAAGTAACCTCATCAGCACTGGTACTGGGTTCCAGTCAGCATGGAGCTTATTCCAGGATGCAAATGGAACAGGGCAGTAAGCATCTTTGACTAGATGCTACAGTACATTGCAAAAGTCTTACACAGTCAAAGAAAATGATGTTTAAATGATCTTCTGGTTTAAAACTATGATTTAATGCCTGTCAAAATGTGTCAGCTTAGCCATTTCAAAGCCAAAGTCACCCCTGTATTTACAGTGACCATCTAAGATGCCCATGTATTGTGTGGCTAATCAATTGAGTTATTTAACTAATTAAATTCATTAATTAAATGAGCTTGTGGTCAAATGTAAGAATACATGGAATGGCTGAGGTGTCCCAGAGGAGAGGTTTGGGAACAGAAGTAGTGCTGTTTTAGACATCTAAGATATTAGTAATGTTTTGGAGAATGTAAGGAATTCTTGCTAGTCATTATTGTTTCTTTTAATTTGCATATATTCTAATGTTAAGTGTGCTTTTTTTCTGGGCAAATATACACTTACTACTCAAATAAAGAACATTAAACGTTTTCTTTGACTTTTGCTCTGTACTGTACAAGCTAATTATTTTACAGAGTAAATATTTCTCATATACATATCCTGTTGTCTTGTTACACTGCAGTTCATTTGAAACCTTTCAGAAGCTCACAAACTGATCACAATAAAAGGATTGCATTTAGCCCATGGTCTCTAAACTAGACCTGCACTGACCTGCATCCCGGTGGTCCAGGTGGAGCAGGACAATCTGTAAAATGGAGTGTGCATGTGTCTGGATGAGGACAATGTCATCCTGCAGGATGGTCAGAAATGAGGAGGCCGCAGCCAACTGAAGCTCCATTCCACCCACATGGAGCACTTCCTGCATGTGCGAGACACAGCTCAAATTACCGGGACTGCTAGTGGAACCTAGCATGCTCGGGTCACAATGGTACTTCAGCCCACCCTGACTTTCGGCACCACCCTCCGGAACGTCTCAGCGGGGTTCTGCCGCACCAGGTTTGGTAAGTTCACAACCACGCTGGCCCTCTGCACTTCCTGGCCCGAGCTGGAGTTCGGGACAAGAACAGGCACAGTCAAGACACAATCATAACTGTACCGTGGATGCTTGCACTGGAAAAACAAAAACAAAAATCCTTTCATTCTAGAAACAAATACTGTTAAACTAAGCTTCAGTGGTACTGCTAGCAAGACTGTAATATATGAATTGAAGACTGTTGACAGTCTTCAATCACTACACCTGCAGATCCTAACCTGACTGCAGTAAGAGGGTAATCATGAGCCAACTAAATTCCCATGTTGCCACAGTAACTAAATTTTGGGTGCAACGTGACTGTAAGATTTTCTCTATGAGGGAAGGTCAACAGAATCACGTAAAATGGGGACAAGAGGATGGAACAGGGACAGCGTTTGGGGTATAGGTTTGACAAAATGGAACGAAACAAAAACAAAGGACAGCTGATCCTGAGAATCGGGACTGGGTCTTGGGAAGGTAAACACCTGGCTGCTTGAAGATGTATCAGAGTCAGGGTGTGTTTTGGTTCAGACTAACCAGAATGTCTAAGCTCTCTGTTTCACAGGAGAATTCTCCGTACGCAAGGTCAAGTCAGGTTGGGGAGTACAGCGCACCCACCACATGACGAAACACCTCGGGATCCAGGTTGGCAACCCCCCAGGCCAACACGGATTCCAGTCCCACTCTCCAGACATGGCTATCTGTTGCAACTAGTTGTTAAGTGTTAGGCCTGGTCCAGCAGTGCGGGTCCTCACCAATGAGGATTCTGCGAGCTGGATCACCCTCAGGGAATTACGCCACATGGCCATATTGCCATAACTGAGGCTCCTTCACAAAAGGATTCCTCCAATCTTCGTGTCAGGTCACTGGATAGCATCCATGTCTCAGAACCATATAAAAAGACAGGGAGCACTATGACTCGGACCTCTATCCTCTAACAAAGATATCAAGACCTCATGACCCGCCAGGCTCTCACAATCCATCTACTGACTTTGAAGGATGAGTCACCGGAGACATGAATGTTGCTGTGAAAGTAAGTAGACCTTTCGACTTGGTCAACATTTTCTCCCCAGACAGACATGCTGCTGATAGTTGTGCCTAAGAGATCATTAAATGCCTGGATATTGGCTTTTATCCAGGACACCTGCAAACCCAGACACCCAGACTCCTCAACCAGTCTCTCGAGAGCCCCAATCAGAGCCTCCTCTGACTCTGCAAAGATCACCGAATCATTGAGTCAAGATCAAGATCAAGCCAAGATCAGTGAATCTTGCTTCACCAACAGATGCTCCACAGCCGTTGGACCCTACAACCCTGCCCAAAATGCAATACATGCAAGCACTGAAGGTTGGGAGCAAGAACACACTCGTGACAAACCCCAGAGTTAATTGGGAAGAACTCACCCAATGGAAGTTTCATGATCCACAGAGCCATCTTGTTGAGAGATTGAGAGAGAAGCCAGACAAAACAACGACTCCAACAAAGACCCACATAATGATCCAACAAAAGTCAGAATGTCCTACTTGGACTGGTGATAACAGGATCCACTCTCTGAGCCAGACCCGGGGGACATGTTAACGAGTTTCATTTTGTTTCATTCCAGTGGCCGCTCCAGCAATTTAGGCTGAGCCCAAAACATGTACACCAAGCCCTTTTGTGGGCCCATCAGCTGCAGGGTGAAAGATAGGCTTGGCTGCATAGCGCACACAAAATCTGACCGTTGCGACTGGAAGGGGATTTGGTATTGAGGGATAGAAGTGACATTCCTGCTATTTTCCTGTTGTCCTCATCTCACCAGGACCTCCAGCAAGGAGTGAGTAAAGACTAAAGCAAGAAGATCACCAGTACAAGTGGTTGAAATGATGTTTCTCCACAGGTTTAGCAGACTCACTCTCATGACAGGGTGAGGAACTTGAAGATCTGTGTGATCGAACATCAGCTCACATGGTAGAGGCACCTTCTAAAGACACCACTCTCTGCTGTGGTGTGTCAACAATGACAAAATGAATCACCTTCAATTGACATTACATGTTGGTCGTTGCTGTCGCTAGTGCACTCACTGTGGGTCTTAGAGTAATGTAATTTCAAACCTCCATGTGTTCTGTACATATTGCAGGATTGACGATTAAGACTTTTAGACTTTTTTTTTATTCTAATACTGACCATTATAGTGCATTTTGAAGTTATCTATAATTATCCATAATTATAGATGAGAGTGTCAAGTAAAGTGTTACCCAAAGGACAAGTCTGATCTGCTCAGCATATGCAGCATATATCCATAGTGACCCACACCAGGAAAAGTGGTGCAAAGAGGAGATGAGCTCATAACCCAGTTAAAAACTTTCAAAAAAGACTTGTCATTTAATTCCTATATTTACTCCATATCTAGAGCATTCCACATACAGGACAGAAACATTTCTAAACTGAGGTTTGTTCTAACTAATTCATGCATTTATATTTAACAGATTAGACTACTGAAGGAGAAAATATGATCATATTATTTCTATTCAGTTCCACTAATTAAACAGTTAGTTAAAGTGTTTGGTGCTCGAAAGGCACTAAATCCTCAGGCCCTCTTATTTATTAGAAAGAACAGACAGCAAATCAAACAAGAAAAATTTATTGCCACAAACATTCCATTCCCACCTCAGACATCCCCATCCTAGAAATTACACAAGTAGCACAGACAGACAGGCAGATGGATGGACAGGCAGACAGGGAAGCAGACAGACAGATGGGCAGGCAGACAGATGAATGGACAGACAGACAGGCAAATTGATGAACAGACACTCATGGGCAGACAGACATATGGAGGTGTGCCCATGATATCTGACAGGCTCAAGTGATCAATCCAAAGACTGTTTTTAAGGAATCAATACAGGCAATAAATTGTTGCCATTTCTTAAGACACCAATCAGGCACCTCTCTAAGGGGAGGTCAGTTAACCATGCTGATAAACTTTAAGGATTTGGAGACTATAAATTCTGCATTGGCCAAAGCGGAGACAAATGCAATAATATGTACCTGCCTGTTATTTAAAGACAAAGGGTCAGCTGTAATACCAAAAATGGCAATCAATGGGCATTAACTCGAGTCAGACTCCCAGAATGACAGAAACGATTCTGGAAAAGGAGATCCAATGCTAAGATTTGGGGCAGAGGGCAAAAAAATTAAACATGATCACAGACTGAATGATCACGTGTTTGCACTGCTTTGAATGATACTATATACGGCTCAGTCATGCTTGTATTCTAGTAGGTTAACAGTCTACCGATAGTCTTACCAGAGCATCCTTCCCTGAGCTCCAAGTCAAACTACGGCTTCCAGGTCTCAAAGGTGTGTAAGCAGGCTGTGTGTCATTTGACAAGACAGATTATACAATCATGAGATTTGAGCATTCTCAAGAGGACATAAACCTCAATGAGGAGGAGCAGGCAAGGAACTAAAATGCTCAAGAGGACATAAACCTCAATGAGGAGGAGCAGGCAAGGAACTAAAATGCTCAAGAGGACATAAACCTCAATGAGGAGGAGCAGGCAAGGAACTAAAATGCTCAAGAGGACA
>JAODKN010000044.1:15768282-15781882 GCA_026774425.1 Petrocephalus zakoni
AAAAGAGATGAGCTATCGTCTCTTCCTGCCCACAGAATGGACAGGCACTGGACACAGTGGGATCGATACGCGCCACAGAGACAGAGATACAGAGAGAGAGACAGAGACAACCACAGAGATACAGAGAGAGACACAGATACAGAGTGGGAGACAGAGAAATGCAGAAATACAGAGAGAGAGAAACAGAGATACAGAGAGAGACAAAATAAACAGAGAGAAACATCAAGAAAAACAGAGATACAGCAAATAAGACAGACATACAAAGAGAAACATACACACACACAATCACAAACTTGGAGAAACAAAGACACATAGAAACATGCACCTCCAAGCAACAGCTCAACACTCATGAATTCCTCTACAAACCTCATGTCTTTTTACACACCCCGATTGTTCTTATGTAGCATTTATGGTCCTTGAGTTCTCACTTAGGTTCTTATTTTGTAAGAAGTTGTGTAGGTCCTACTCCGATCCTGCTTACACCTGTACCGGACTATTCCCTGGAAACTCAGCCTAGCTGCACTTATGCCTAGTTGACAACTTGAGAGCTGAATGTTAGAAATGTGCCATTTGCCACACTTATAAGTCTCTTTGGATTTGTAAATGTAACAAACTACAAACACACACATATGCATCACTGGCCCAAAACGCCTCCTAAGTCACCCAGGAGAGATGACATTTTAGACCATGGTACTGAACACATTTGTTAGTGCTGCATTTTCTGCATGTCTCACGTAGTCTGCAGCAGCCATAATCCATGACAGCTTTTCACAGCACACATCTATGCATCGCATGATGCAGCACTCACCTCCTGTGCAGTCTTGCAGGGGAGGCATTGGGAGTGCAGCATCTCATAGAGACAATAGCGATCAGTTCCACAGTCCTTATCGACCCGGCACTCCTGTGGAGAGTCAGCTGTTATGATAAAATCTGCCAGCCCATACAGCACACCTATCCCAGCCATATCCCAGGCTGACATCTCACACCTTTTTTAACAGAAATTAATATAGGATGAATTCCTGGGGCAGGGAATGGTTGTAGGATAAAGAATTTCTATGAATGAATATTATTATGCAACATGAAATGACATTTGCTGAAATGATTTTCAGGGTCCTGTGCTTCTCTCTTTCTCTCGTATTTTTTTCTCCTGCCCGCTACCAGATTTAGGACTCACTGATCCGTCCTGCACACTCCCTGATTCTGTCCCAAAAAGTCGACGCACCCCAGATTCCCAAGTCAAAGCTTCTGCCTTCTTAAATATAACTATTTGTCTGCTGCAGAAAGACATCGATGGGCCAGTCTCACAAACTCATTACTACAATATCAATTTTCTCCATGGTTTAAAAAACAGCAACTAATTACTTTAACTTTAATATACCTAAATAGTTAAGGTGATGTCCAAACAACATTTCATTACATTTTTTTTAATTCTCAGGTTTGTGCGAATGACCTTGGGATTTTCATGGCGACTATGTAACAGTGTGACCAGATTTTGGTTCTAAGGATCACAAGTCAGAGAGTGAGCCCAGGCCAAAAACCTGATAATGCATCATATATTTATGCTCGCGCAGCCTGCATTGCAGCAGAGCCACTGAAAATGTAAGACCTGCCAAAAGCTGCTTAGCTTTTGATGAAGAGAACAAATAGTGTAAGAATCTGGAGACAATCCAAACTTAAATGATAAAGAAGTGAAGGTATTTCTGAAGATTTTAGGGAGCTAAAAGGAGACTGACTGAGCAACAATCCAGTGAAGGTAAAGAGTCAGGTCTATCAGAGTTGTACACACAGAAAGATCTTCAAGTCATCACCAGACCTGGACGAGAGAATTCCCCACGCTGTTATGCTGCCATCATAGCCTGAAGACCTGGCTCCTTCAATAGGCTAATCACTGGAGACACCCTTTCAGAGTACACCTAAACTTCAAGAGTAAGACTGATCAGCTTTACATGAAGCAAGTATTCACAGCAGGACATTAGGGATGAAGATGAGGATGGATGGATGGATGGATGGATGATCAAGGTGATTGAATGAGAGTGTGCACGTTCTCGCTGTGTCTATGTACAGTCTGCATATTCTCCCCATGCCTATGTAGAGTGTACATGTTCTCCCCATGTTTATGTAGAGTGTGCATGTTCTCCACATGTCTATGTAGAGTGTGCATGTTCTCCCTGTATCTATGTAGTCTGCATATTCTCCCCATGTCTATGTAGAGTGTGCATGTTCTCCCCATGTCTATGTAGAGTGTGCATGTTCTCCGCATGTCTATGTAAATTGTGCATGTTCTCCCTGTATCTATTTATTCTGCATATTCTCTCAGAGTATCCCCGAGACTGTGCTGTCTGGGATACGCTCCAGGTTCCCCATGACCCTGACCAGCATAACAGGTTGGAAGATGGATTCATAGTACAGCCATGTACATTCAAATTAAACCAGGATAACCGCATGCACAAACTATGTCTTATCTACTAAATTTGTCCTTTCAGGCTGCACCACATGACGCTCTCAGCTCCAGATTATCTCAGCTTCAGATCATCATGTGCCCAAACACATTCCAAAAAACAAACATACTCACATGGTGGACGGCGTTTCTGTGTAGGGTGACCCGGGTGAGGTTTCTGGGGCTGTCTGTTGTGCCTGTCCCATTGTCTGTCACCTGTGGCCACATTGTACAGATTGGAGAGGTTTATAATAACGTCTCTGCTGTTTACTGCTCACTAGTTAGACCCTCATCACCATGCATCAAGAACCAGGACTCGTGCCTTTTCTGAAAACATACATACAACAGATTAATTTAAGCATAGACACCAAACAGGAATCACCCTATCATGAAAACCGACAAAATATTTAACACACACACACCCATCATGCAGAAACATGCATGCACATATGAACCAGCATACAGTACACTTAAACTTACTGAACCCATAATACAGTATGCAGACACCTGTTTATGCAATACACACAGGAATGTGTTTAATGCACTCAGAGAATGATTGCGGTAGTGAGTTTATGGCCTGATCCAAGCCTTCTCTGTACCTTGTCAAACTTCTCCATAGTGTGCATCGAAAGATTTCCAGCTTTGCTGTCAGAGACGCTTCCATTGCGGTGACTAGGAGGGAGCTCCTGTGAGTATCCTATGGCTTTGGGGCTCACATTGTCCATCTGTACAGCAAAAGAGTACAGGCAGGCATCCTTAAGCAGCTCACAAATTCCCAGACACAGCGTCAGTCAGTCAGCAATAAAGAAGCTCGGATTTTTACCTTCGGAATTCCAGACATTTAAGGATATCTAAAGAGCTCATCATTATGAGTAATCAATTAAACTAAATATAAAAACTGAATGCCACTGTTGCATTGAAATTCTAATGGTAAGAATCTAAGACATGTATTGTTTGAATGAGGATGGCTCACTTATCCAATACGAACCCTGTCTTACCTGTTTTGCTGGCTCTTCCAGTTTATTGCGAGGGTCCTCCGTCAGCCTCTCCACCTCCCGAAACACGCCGTTTAAACCTGCGTCGGGCGGCGCAGGCAAGCCCCATGTCGGCAGCAGAGCCGGGATCAGCGCGGCCAGATGCGCCAGGCTCACTGCGGCAGCGACCATCGTGCAGAAATCCCCGAAAAGAGGCGTGCAACGCCACGGAAACCAGTGCGCAATTAGGGAAGAGGGCTCAAGTCCTACAGAAAAAAGTGTGCAGTCCTGAAAGCAAGTTTTAGGATATTAATGGAAAATATTACGGTTACACCCAGTGCACACCAGTTCTTCTCCTATAATAAATGGCAAGGGATGATTAAATGGTCGCTGTCGCTGCGCAGCCCGTATTGCCCTGCGAAAAGGGACAATGTAACCTTAGTGTGAAGGGCGCATCGCGACGCAGCGACCGCAGTATCCATAGGGGGCGGGGTGGCTGGGGGTGGTCAGTTACACGTTTAATTAAGAGACCACTTATGTCTGTGCAATTTTGGGAGACTTTCATTTGCTCCCTTGTTTCATCCTGTTTCATCGCAAATTACTCTAGGAAGGAAGAGAATGCTAGTAGATCAGTATAAAGGCTTTTCAGTCAAGTGTATGCGAATCAGACGTATATTTAAAAAGTCCATGCACGTTTAAAAAGGCGATAGGTTTTTAGGGTTGCTATATATACTTACATTTTAAAACGGTATAGGACATATCAGAAGCGTTCTACGAGAGAGGAAATAAACCATGACTCATCGCTACGAAACAGAACTACCCGGTTCTATTATCAGTAAACGTCTCCCCCTGCTGGTGAAGTGAAGCCTTGTCGGTCTTACTGCGAGTCGCGCTGTGCTGCTTTACCACACACAGAAGGCATTGAGGTATCCTACGGTTTAAAATATCATACTCTACGACACGTATTAGATCATTTTACCTTCGTTCACTAGATAGAAAAAAGAATACTGCTCATATCTGCATAACGCTGGATATTTACACCATATTTCTGTTGGTTCTACCAGTGGGTGTGACATCCATGTGATACCTTTATTTACTGCCGGGACTCTACGGCCTAAATCTACAGCAGGTACCAGGCTCTGGGTCATATTTAGCTTTGTCTTCTGGTCCAGTTTTTGTGGTTCCTGCGTCCTAATTCTAGCCTCCAGGTTCCACCAATCATCCACAATTTAGTCCTCCTCCTGCACACCGCATTCCAGATCTGCCCCATCCAGTCATTAGCCCCAGATTTGGTCAGTCACCCGTTTGTCCAGATTCATTGAGAGAAAAAGCTGGCAGGTCTGGTGGGGAAGTCTAGTTTGGGGTCTTTTCGGGTGTCTCTATTATGTCACATCTTGAATCGTTAAAAAGTAAAATCCTTGATAATACTGTAGATTATGGGAAATATAAACCAGAACAAAAGCAACATGACATTAATGGATCCTGTGGTACTCAACTATAGTATAAGTATATTTTCTGATGTAGATTCACCCAGAGGAGCCAGCAGAAATTTCAAAATGGGGTGGCCTATGATTTTCATGGGATAAATTGGGACCTTACTAACTGGACTTCCTCTACCAGCCCCAGAAGGTTTGAGTCTGGTTCCTAGGGCTTCAGATGATGGGGCAAAAAAAAGCCTTTTGAAACTACAGTATATGGGTGTTTACTTACACCCACAATTTGGTCAGCAGACTACTAGTGTACTTAAAATATTGTAAGAATTGGCATATTCTTATATTTAATATACATGCGGGGGGACTTTAAACTGCAAAAAGTACCACCACAACATCAACGTCTTTTTACCTTGTTTATCCACAATCTACTCTTTTAATGACGTTGTGGCTGTTGAGCTGTCCTTTCCTTCACTATCACTTTAGTGCTTAAAATTAACTATATAAAGTAATCCATAACAACAACCATCAAGAATACAAATTACAATGTCTATTATAAACATACTGATCAGCCATAACATTAAAACCTCTGACATGTGCCGTGAATAACATTGATCTCATCACAATGGCACTTGTCAAGGTTGTCCGTATATATTAGCCAAGTGAACAGTCAGTTTTTGAAGTTGATGTTTTGGAAGGAGGAAAAATGAGCAAGTGTAAGGGTCTGGTTGACCTTGATAAGGGCCAAATTGTGATGGCTAGATGACTGGGTTGAAGCATCTCCACAATGACAGCTCTTGTGGAGTGTTCCCAGTATACAGTGGTCTGTACCCACCAAAAGTAGTCCAAGAAAGGCCCCCAAGAGTCATTGATGTACGTGGGGAGCGGAGGTTAGCTCCCCGAGTATCCCATGATGATCTCATTGCGGCAGAATGTTATAATACAACTTACTGCCTCGAGTTTAACGACATTAGTAACACACTATACAGCATACTTTTCGGCGACATTGTCATCAGCTGTGTCGTTAATTTCTCTTTCTGTTTTATATTCAATACACATGTATATTGGCGTGGGGCCTGGCGGCCCCCGGGATTTGGCAGCCCTGTGCAGGTGCACAGTTTGTACATGCCTAAGGCCACCCCTGCGGGCACCTGCTAAACCACCTATGGTTTTATCTGATTTTACGGTGTGTAAAAATGTCGCTAGAATGAGGAAAAATGTTTGCCTAATCAGTGATAATCAGTGTCTCAATCACAAACAATAAGTTTATCAGTAATGTGATTTTAAAAAGCTGCCCGTGTAGCAGTTACACAGTGCAACAGGGAGAAGCGCTAGTTCACATGGACACTGATATTCAAATGCATTTTTCCCAGGTAAACCACCAGAACATTTCTTATTTGGGTGAAAATCAAATTAGATTTTTTAGATTGCTCCCAAAAACTGTTGTTAACCTGTGTTAACCTGATCTTAATTGTCAGTTATTTATATCTGTTCAAATTTCACTACTTCTCCTACAAGCTGGAAGAGGTCCACAGAATGATGTAATGTTGCAGTATAATTTCCATGTTTACCTAGTGTTTGACTCCTGTTTCCACCTGATGTCTTTCACACAACCACATCCTTAAGCACAGAATTCCATTGCATTAGCTGTGAACTTACTCACATAGTATCACACCTACAAAAAAGCCAAAGATGCAGGGATCAAAACTAGTCTTCAGTTTAGTAAACTTATCCAAAGATCACGACAGTTGCCTTAAGGCTGAAAAAAAACAAAGCCCTCATTGGTAAGAGAGACAAACCAAATTCCAGAAAGATTTCAATAGGCTGCTTAACCAGACAACGCTGGCTGCACTAGCCAGTAAAAATCCCATAACAATTCCCAAACAGGGTGGTGAACTGGAATATGTGAATCTGATCTTGCCCCCTGGTGGCCACAAAAAGACATGACATCGTCATTTATATCCCATTGTTTTTTTTTTTTATTTTATTTAACCAGGTTTGTCCCATTGAGATCTCAGATCTCTTTTGCAAAGAAGAGCAAAGGTAGCAGCAACACAGTGTTAGTACAAAATTTTACATAAAATTACATAAAAAACATACATAAACCATACACTTGCACATAGACATCCTAGACTCCAAAGTTTTTACTAAAACTTTAAATTCATTCAAGGGTATAAATTTTTGCAGACGAAGTTCTACCTGAAGAGTGTTCCATGCTTCGGGTGATGAAAACTGAAAAGCTTTCTTACCCAATTCAGTTCTTACTTTTGGAACAACCAGTTGTAAAAAGTCCAGTAAACGAAGACTACGACCTCCTTGCTTCCAGATCAAGAGTGATGATAAATAAGAAGGAATTTTACCCAGATTGGCTTTATATATAAACACATACCAGTGACTAAGGCGACGAGCTTGTAAAGATCACCAATTTACTTTAGTATAAAGCACACAATGATGAGTAAAAGAACCAGTTTTAGAAATGAACCTCAATGCCCCATGATACACACTATCCAACGTACATAAACAATGAGGAGTGAGAGAACCAGTGTTAGAAATGAACCTCAGTGCCCCATGATACACACTATCCAACTTACGTAAACAATGATGCGTGAGAGAACCAGTGTTAGAAATGAACCTCAGTGCCCCATGATACACACTATCCAATGCGTGTAAACAATGAGCAGATGTATGCATATATAGTACATCACCATAGTCAATAACAGGTAAAAACTTTGATTCAACTAGTTTTAACTTTATGTAAAAGGAAAAGCAAGATTTATTTCTATAATAAAATCCTAAAAGGGACGTCAGCTTTTTTACTACATTCTTAATGTGCCCCTTACAAGACAGGTGGTCATCAATTAAAAATCCTAGATATTTAAAAGTAGATACCATTTCTATTTGTTGACCATCTCTCGTTAAAAATTTCTCAGCCAGTACTAATCTGTCTGTTTTTGAAGTAGTGAAGAACATAAGTTTTGTTTTATATGCATTTAAACTAAGTTGTAGATGACAAAGTTGTACCTGTACTTTGTCAAAAGCATCTTGAAGATACTCAAAAGCCTTTGCAGGAGTAGGTGCAAAGCAGTAGATCACGGTATCATGGTATCATCAGCATAAAGGTGAAAAGTTTGAAGTTGATGTTCCGTCCCAGGTTATTTATATATATAGTAAACAATAATGGGCCAAGAATCTAACCTTGTGGGACCCCCTTATGAACTTGCAATAAATCGGAGGTAAAACCATCTGAACTGCCTGGGTTCTTCCTGTCAGATAATCTGCAAACCACCGAACTGTTTGTTTAGAAAACCCAATATCTATAAGACGATCAATTAAAGTTATGTGATTAACAGCATCAATGGCTTTAACATTGCTTATTATCAAGGGCTTTTATAATATCGTTTATGAGCAGTGGTAATGCTATGATTTTTACGGAAACCTGATTGATATGATGAAAGGACAGAATTAGTATATAAATATTCTTTCACTTGTACACTGATCAGAGATTCAACCACTTTTGCAACAACAGAGAATTTGGAGAAAGGCCTATAGTTATTTAAAATAGTTGGGTCGCCCCCTTTCAGCAGGAGGATAACAAAGGCTGATTTCCAATCCTAGGGAATTTTGTTTGATGACAACGTTAAATAAAAAATATGACACAGTGGTTCAGCTATTATTTGCAATGCCAATTTTAAAAACCCTCTAAGTTATCTGGTCCAGGTGATTTTCTATTCGATTTTCTTTTACGTGCTGAGGTAAAAGGACTAAAACTAAAGACCTGCATATTTTCACAGATACAGTCTGTAATGTGATTCTGTAGTTAAGTTATCAGACTGAAACAAATAACCAGAGGAAATAAAATGTCTATTAAAATAATTTAACATTGCTGTCCTATATTGGGAGTATTGTAAAAATACTCCTACTACACGACAGAAATTTCAAGTTACACTTTTACTCTAACACCTGGATAACAACATACCTTAATATTTTGTCCATATATAATATGTTTCCTACAACTGAATTACTGATAATTCATAAGTTTATGTAGGGTTGCCACACGTCCCTTAAGATAAGGAATCATCCCGTATTTGATGATAAATTTGTATGTCCCGTTTTTAATCAATACGAGACACGTTTTTTTCCGTATTTTAGAGTTGTGATGGAGGCAGCATCATCCTGTCACGCTTGCGGTGAGATGAACGACCCATGACTGCGGCTGCTGGGTTTGAACCCCTCCAAGGGGTGTTTATTCACAAGAATCGGGGGAAACACGGTAGCAAAAGTGGCAGCAAGCTTACAAAGCATTGACAATACCCAACAAGAGAAATAGGACACAGAGTCAAAATAGGGCAGGACATCAAGGGTCAAACACAAGGTAGCTGTTCAGGGCAAACAAGCGGAGAAAAACACGAGGCAACGCACAACGAGGGACAGGTGCGGCGAATCAAGCCCCGCCTGAGGGCAAAACAGGAGAAACGACACGAAGGGCGGGGCTGAGCACGACACATCCTGTCCACATTTAGTATGAAAATGCCGATGGATTGATTTCATTTGTTTTATTTATATTTAATAAGTTATGGATGATTTAACAATGTATATCATGAAGATTAATTTAATTTGTTAAGTGTTATGCACCTTAAGTTTTGATATAAAGCGACTGATTTTGTATGTCAACTATAATTTCATTACCAGTTGGAGTTTATAACTGAAAAGGTTTTTATTCAGTTCATTTTTATGTCCATTGATAATAAAGTACTTCAAATATTAAGTATGAATCAAATACTTCCTTGAGACCATGGTTTAAGTTTTGATTTACCACCACTGGTGTGTCACTTGGCACATTGTGACAAGGCCCCACTATGGTAGGTGTCTTTTATTTTTCAGCATGAAATGTGGCAACGCTAAGTCTATGGTAGGGCTCTGATCGGTCACTAAGTAGCTGTCTGTCCCCGTTCTGACTGAGTTGATAACAGACACAACATCGTGGGTCCATGAAGTCACTTTCCCATGGTTAGAGGCTCCAAAGGCTGCAAGGTGGCTGCATCTTCACGTGTACTGTAAAGTGTAATGTCGCACAAAGAAAACCAGATTCACGTGTAACATTGATTCAAAAGTAAAAAAAATAGAAAAGGAATTGTTTTTTATAATACCTTCCACATACAAATCATTACATATAGCATAATGGCACATATACCAAAATACAAACGTTCTTGTATTATTTTTTTAAAAGGCCAGCTAAGGCATAACTGAAAGCAAAATTATTTGAGCGTTTAACGCAACAGTGCAGCTGATTTTCAACATAAAACCTCGTTCAAATGAAGAGGAGCAATTCCAGAGCGGTAACGTGGACAGTTTCAGAGACTCACACACATATAATAATGCATGTGATATTTCTTCATATGCATGCTATGGTGTGGCCAAACCTTTCATAACACGCGTGCCGCTTGTGATAAGCCATCGCATTGGTGTCACGCCGGCCTTTCGGTTTCGGTCAGCTGATTAATCATATCAGCTTTTTCGTGCCTCCGGTGTGGCAGCGGAGCGGCCGGCGGCTGGTCGTTGCCGCATATTTGCGCTCCACCTCCGCGCACATACCTGGCCGGTGCGGCGCGGTACGCGGAAGTCGCCCGGCGCTCCAGCCCCCCCACTCCCCTGCACCTCGGAGAAAGAGCGTCTGCAGCTCCTGTCCGTGAAAACCCACCGCAAAGGGCAATGAGCTAGGCAGCAATAAGGCGGATTTGGGAGAAGAGTCCACCTTAATTTCTCATCTGAAGTGGAATGATTGTCAGTTCTTCACCGGCATGTTTTACAAGACGCAGGTAAGGGGAGAAAAAAATAGAGATTAAATTTTGTATCTTATCCGTGTGCCCGTTTCAGAGGGTGAATTTATATAGTTACTTCTGCGATTAGTTTTTTAAGCTTAGGAGGTTTGCTTAGAACTTTTGCTGGAGGCTGAATCACGGTTAAAACACTTGGCATTAAAATGCCACATTTCAGGCAGGTTCCCGGAACGCTGCTGGCTTCATTCGTTCGCTATTGCGGGGAAGAGAAGCCCGAAGGCTTGATTCGTCACTATATTTTAAACTTTATTTCACTTATTTGTGGTTATTGCTACACAAATGGACACTGTCCATTATCCCAGAAACAACACTACTGCTTTCAAAAGACTAAAATATTAATCTGCACATTTCATTTGGCTTTTAAAATTAATCGCTTATGTAAGTATTCCCGCGTACGCCACGTTATACTTCTGGCAATTAATAAAATAATTATAATTAAATGTAATGTGAAACATGACACTACAGATGCCAGTACTGGGAGAAGTCCCGCATAATAACAAATGTACAATAGCTGCTCATAAATCAGGGCTGACTCAGAATTTTACAAAATAATAATAATTAATTACAAGCTCATTTGTCATTCGCAGCCCAAAATCGAGTAGTAAGGCGCATTTATCTTTATACATTTCCTATAGTGAGAGTACTTGTCCAGCGATGCGCTAGTATCCCATTCAGGGTGTACCCAGCCTCGTGCCCTATGATGGACTGGCATCCCATCCAGGGTGTACCCAGCCTCGTGCCCTATGATGGACTGGCATCCCATTCAGGGTGTACCCAGCCTCGTGCCCTGTGATGGACTGGCATCCCATCCAGGGTGTACCCAGCCCTGTGCCTTGGGATGGACTGGCATCCCGTCCATAGTGTAGCCAGCCTTGTGCCTTATGATGGACTGGCATCCCATCCAGGGTGTACCCAGCCTTGTGCCCTGTGATGGACTGGCATCTCATCCAGGGTGTAGCCAGCCCTGTGCCTTGGGATGGACTGGCATCTCATCCAGGGTGTAGCCAGCTCTGTGCCTTGGTATGGACTGGCATCCCATCAAGGGTGTACCCAGCCTCATGCCCAGTGATGGACTGGCATCCCGTCCAGGGTTTACCCAGCCCCATACCCAGCTTGGGAGGGGCGTCTTTGCTAGGGGGAGATCTGCAGTTTGAACACCCATTTCTCCATCTATCTTCAGAGTGCTTCTTCTGGTGGGGCTTGGAACAGCATGTATGAAATCTTACCGTCTTCAACAAAACACAGCGCTGAATATTAAAAATGATCATATCATAGAAATCTGCAATGCAAATAGTCCTGTGTGTGACATGCACATTTGTTACCTTGCCTTTGACGTGTCTGATCTGAGCAGTAAATCTGACAGCCTTTCCAGGTACCCAACAACATTTATATTTGTTTATCTTCCTTTATAGACAGGTGTGAATAAGCGGGAATGCTGAGATTGTAGTATCTTTACCATCATGTAGTAATGCAGTAACCTTTGCTCCTCTGTGTATGCTGATCAATTTGTCATGATTTATGTCCCTGGTAAAAGTCTCAAAGGCTCATGAGAACCAGGCCATGGGGGTCAACATCAGTCCTGAGGTTTATTTCCAGAAGTATGTCACGAAAGGAAAGCAAAAGTTCACGAATCACACTGCTTCACACTGCATGCTGCTGGTCGGGCTTTGTCTGATATGCTCACTGAACACGGAACAGGTGGAAACGGATCAATACGGATAATCTTGTGCTTCCGGGTTCCTCTCCAAGATGTCTGGCTGCCAGGCTGTTGCGTTCTGAAACAATCAGGCTTGCACTATGATCTGACAAGCAAGCGGAGACTCAGGGCTGCTAACTCTGGTAAAAGTATCAAGTGGGATTTGCCGACTAACAGCTCTGCCCTCAGTGACAGCGGTGTGACAGGACGTATAGGACAGCAGTGAGTCAGGAGTTTGTCCCGGGTGGACATCCTGGACAGTAGACCCAACCCGTCACCGAAGAGTATGAAAATGCCATACGCTGCAAGCAGAATAACCCGTTTGGGCACAATCACAGGCTGGCATGAATTAATGAAGTGCCACAGAAGGCATTACAATGTAGTGACAGATTTCAGCATGAATGTCGTGCCACAGCATGTGACTGCCCCCTAGGGCCCTTTGGGGGGAGTGACACTGCGTCCTCTCACCCCAGCTGTCACAAAGCAGTGATGGGTGCTTAGCCAGCAGCAAACTGCTATCCCCAAAAGGGACCCTAGCTGTCCCGATATCAGCACTGCGTCCTGATATTCAGATCAGCCACATAATCACCCTTAGCATGTAAAGTAGTGCAGAGACAGAAAAGGAGCAGTATCTATTGGAAACCATTAAGAATTCTGCTGTGTATGGACTCTCTGAACTGCTTTTATGACATGGGTCCAAGTTCAGGCAGGAAAGAGAAGTTAGACTGAGGCCTAGGGTGGGTTTATTACATAAGAAGCTCAACAGAAGAGGAGTCAGAAGGTTGCAGACAAGAGTAACATTGACCCACAGCTTGAGCTAAGTGACTTAATCTCGGCTGGGATCTGCTCAGGACATCGCTGTAGGCGAATGGTAGCACCAGCCCCTGCTGGAAATAATCTTCGATTGTTTGAGGAGACCTCCCTGGCTGCTCTGGAGTAGCGGGGCGGTGTGATCCGGAACACGCAGTCCCAATCAGTACCCTCAGGCGGCAGGTGTCAATGCACTGCCTCCACTGTGAAACACACATCCCAGATGGGCCCTCCTGCGTTCTTAGTGTCCTGCTGTTGACTCTACCCGGAGGAGGATCTTGACAAGGGCAGGATGGGAATATTCTGAGGGGGTGCCCTCTAGTTAACAACCTTTACTATTGTGACCACCTGTTTGTTGGGGGGGGGGGGGGGGGGGGGGGGTGGGGGGGGGGTGGGGGGGGGGGGGGGGGGGGGGG
>JAODKN010000044.1:15789900-15805580 GCA_026774425.1 Petrocephalus zakoni
GACTGCTGATATGGGCTGCGCCCGGGGGGCCGTTTGAGACACGAGGGGGCATGACTGCGCATCTTGGCTGCGCCTGGGGGGCCATTTGAGACACGAGGGTGCATGACTGCGCATATTGGCTGCGACTGGGGGGCCGTTTGAGACACGAGGACGCATGACTGCGCGTATTAGCGGCTCCGCTCCGTGTCTCCCAGCGTTGGCGATTACTGACCTCATTCCGAGTCTCTATCGGTTAGTGAGATATTAATACCCCGTAGTCAGGGGTTACGCTGCTAGTTACTTTCCAATATAATTAACTAGCTTTTCAGGCTTTTTTTTCCCTTCTCTGCAAAAGCAGGTTTTAGAACAAAAGGTTCCAGAAACAGAAGTAGGACAAGGACTTGGACCTGTTATTAAGAGTTATTCACACACGCACAAACACACACACAGACACATACCTACACACACGCAGAAACACACACACACAGGTACCTACATACACGCATACATGCTACATATACAATTCCCAATACATCATCCCAAGTGGAAAACCTCACTGCAAGGGGCTTTTAAGTCAACGCAGTAACATTTTCTATGAAGCCCATATTCATAAAGTCTAATGACTGTTTTTATAACTCATTGTAACACATTCATCAAGTATTAGAAACACAACACATTATAAACACAATACATTATAGCGATGTTTCTCATGCATTCTGTATGCTCTATACCTTTATTATTATAATGGGATGTTTGATACAGTATAATGACTGCATTAATAGTGTTACCATCAACACCTTGCTGTTTGGGTTGTTTGCAGGTGGTATGTGGTTTTGTGGGTTGTGGGGTACTGTCTAACCTATAAATAATAACATGTGAATGTAACTCCTGCAGTTAATGTTCACATGGCTTGGGATCACCTATGTGAAGACAGGACGTCCTCAGCCTTAAGAAAAATGATCCCGCTGAGATCTGATGGCTTTGATATCCCGGAAGGCTGCGGATCGATGCCACGGAAGCATGGCTGCTGTTTCACACGCGGTTCTGCAGGGAGATCAAGGTCCAGATGGGGGCGGAGCCTTCGTTACAGATTGATTATGATGTGCTGTGCTCCTGAGTGTGTGTGTGTCTCTGCATGCTTGTGTCTGTTTGTGCGCATGCACACCTGCATAATTAATAATGAATTACAGGTGAGTAGATCAAGTTGCAAAAAATTGGTTTAATCCTTATAAACTTTGTTTAAATGTAAAATTATCCACAGTATGTGAAGTCTTTGTTTAGCCATCACAGTGCAAGTATAGTTTGGGTTTTAAATTTCCCTGCGTTGCATAAGTTATTTGATCCAGTATGATGATATAACCAAACACATGTTTGTGCTACTCAAACTCCAGCTCCCATGATTCCCCGAAGGCGTCAGGAGTGGTGCTGGGGATATATTTCTGTTCAGCCATGGTTCCCTTGGTGTTCTCTGTGTGCTGGTGTTTTCTGAACCGTTACATGCTGTGTCTCCAATTATTGCGGCCCATCCCTGTGTTAAACCCCAGGCCCAGAAGGATTTTGTAGGAACGATGGTTAATGGGCTGTTGGTGGGTACAGAAGAGGACCAGCACCTGGGAGAAATACCATTACAAAAGCCTTAGACATCAGCTTTTTTCCCCAAAATGGCTACCTTAGGTGTCACTTGTCAAGATGGTGGGGGTTCTTTTGTTTTGGCAGTACAGGAAGTGCCCCAGAACCCATATTATTTTTATTATTATTGTTATTATTATTATCAGTAGTCATAGTAGTAGTAATATAAGTGGCAGTAAATAAAGTATTTAGTGTAATAATAGAACAACAAATGTTGTAAAATTAATAATATATAATCAATGATGGCACTAACCCTCTTTTTAGAGTTTGCACTATTTTACATATCAGGTTCACAAGGCATTTTCTTCCTTATTTAGATCATCTGCATGGCATTAAAAGTTGAGATATTTCTCAGGAACAGAAACTATTCACGGTTTCTGTCCCAGTTTTCAGTAATTGGGGCCTCAGGTGCGTAGACTGGGTAGCATACTTACTAAAAAAAAAACCCTGTATATATTGTGGTGAGTGTGGTAAATGACAGAACTGGACAGATCAGGGTCAGGTGACATGGTTTTATTGGAATGAGAGTGTGTAAAACAGAATTTTGTTCCCTTGGGCTACTGGGACCTCTTCCCACACCCTGCTCCCAGCCCCAGGCTCCGCCTTTTCATCCACTGGCCCCACCTCCAGGCCCCGCCTCCCACACCCTGCCCCCAGCCCCAGGCTCCTCCTTTCATCCACAGGCCCCACCTCCAGTGCCCCGCCCCTAGGCCCTGCCCCCAGCCCCAGGCTCCTCCTTTTCATCCACAGGCCCCACCTCCAGTGCCCCGCCCCTAGGCCCCGCCTCCCATGTCCCACCCAGGTTTAGGTGTTTTTTTTTCTTTGCTTCACTGCACAGTAGTCAGTTACTCTCCAATGCTAGATGGGGATTTTCAAACAAAGATATTCATGGCCTCCACAGTATACGTACTTTACACAGTACGTATACGTATAAAGTACGTATCATAACTGAGCCTCACCACGTTTGAGGGCAAGCTGATTAAGTGCGATGTCTGGCTCCTGGATGCAAACTCTCAGTAAATATGAGATGTTCCACCAATTTGTCCAACAAGGGGTGCTCAGCACTGCTGATCAGGCACAGGTCCTCACTACAGGCAACCCTGCATATTTATTTATTTACTAATATATTTATGTATTCATATTTATTTATGCCCCCCCCTCAGGCCGCTCCCATTTTGCCGCAGTAGTTAGGGTGTGTGTGTTTTGGGAAGGGAGGAGGTATTTAATCCTCGTTCCCCAGATGGGATGTGCCTGGGGCAAATATGTTTGCTTGGGGGATGGGCAGGGGTGGGGCTTACAGGCTCCCATTCATTTTCTGTAAATCCATGCCTGGCTTGCCTGTCTGTGATTGGCCAGCTGGCTGCTAGTGTCTTAGGAGCTGGAGCTCACAGGAGAGAGAGGAAGTGGGAGGGAAGGAGCTGCTCTGTTAGCGGAGGGGAGGGAAAAGGGGGGGCTGTAGCTGGCTGAGCGGGAGGCGCTTTGTGAAGGGAAGCCGCACCCCATCAGCAGCCGTCCGAATGCCGTGCCGACCTGTCTGGGGGTCCTGGACGTGTGGGGGTGCGGTGTAAGGAGGAGGGGCTTTTCACGGCGGCCTGGCCAGCTCTCTCCTGGCCAGGCGCGGTCACCCCGCGTGCCCCTCGCCCACGTGGCGGCTGCCCCCCTCCTGCGGGGACCCCTCGCTGCCGGCCGGGGCTGGAGGACACCACCATCCACCTCTGTGCCTTCCTTTTGGATGCCGGCAGCCGTGAGTGCTTCTGAGGACGGATCGGACCCGGATGCCGTGCCCCTGCCGGTCTGCTGAGCCCGGAGCAAAGACCACGTGCTGAGAGCTGCCCTGGAGCTGCGGGATCTCCCAGGTGGGAAGCAGGCTTATGGGTTCCTATCAGAATAAGCAGCTTTTAATTAAGCCTGAACTAATTTAAAGTACTGATATTATTCTTACGTGCATAGTAAATGTACAATTAAGATATATATATATATATATATATATATATATATAAGATTATATATATAAGAATATATAAATATATATAAATATATAAATATATTTAACATCTGCAGTAGGTCCTGGTGGCCGTTAAAATTACAAAGCTGCAGCATTAAGACAATTAAGCCTTAACTAATTGCAAGTATTGTTATTTGCAAAGTTAATTTGGTGTGACTGATTTATCATTTGTGTCAATTCCTGCTTGGCCTTTAAGAATAAAAAACTGAAACAAAGGGGCAATTAAGCCTTAATTATACACTATCATTGTTATTTGCATGGTCAGATTTGTGTGTACAATTAATATGGATGCTTTTCATTTGTGTCAGTTCCTGGTTGGCCTTTAGGATTAAAAGCCCTGAAGGCAGCGAACAGTCATAGTGACGGTGGCATCAGGGGAATCGACTGATAAGGACATAGGAAGAGGGTCCGGAGGCCTGTGCCCCCAGCAACGAGTCCTAGCACGCCCAGCAGGGGGCGATGTTGCGATCCCGTTGCGGGGGGAAGAGCTACAGGAATGATCAGCCCACCGAGTTCCGGGACACAGAGAGAGGGAAGGAGAGAGAGAGAACGTCAGCTTGTATGTTCTTGAGTCACCGAGCCTGCCCTCTCACTCAGAGCCCAGGAGACGGAGAGACAGTGTCACTGGTGGATGGACACCCCCAGCCCCCACCACGTACCCCCCGCGGTGCTCACATCGGCCAGCAGGACCGTGCACACTGCAGGGGAGGGGAAGACATGGTAGCTGAACAAGCCATCAGAGCCGTCACAGGGGGCGTGGAGAGGACCTCCACAAGATGGATCGTCACCACCAGATGGATGTTAAGAACGTCACAAGTGTTGCTGCAATGTTTAACTTCCTAAAATAAGAATAAGAATCAAGCTCAGACGTTATTTCAAGTAATAGGACCCCTTTTTGAGGCTTTCACAAGAGCAGTCATACCAACACAGACTTGACGCTACAGACTGGAAAGTGCAGACCAGCCCGGTGCAGGTGGAGGCCTCATAATCTGTGAATGTCGGTCCCTGAAGAGTCACACCACCCCACCCCTAGCAGGAATCGCGTGTCTTAAGAAGGTGGACTGGATTTTGTGGCAACATGGACGACTCCAGCATCCTGAGACGCAGAGGTTTTCAGGTAAGCCCTGGTGGGGGGAGGAGGGTTAGGTCGGCTCACACACCTCCTGGGAGCCTTACAGATCAACACAGTGAAAGCTCAGTTAAGACTTCAACACTTTAGTCTGTCTCTTCACTATCGTGTAAAACAATCCATATCATCAGCATTTAAGGGTGTGAATCATTTCCCTGTGACTATGGATTGGGAGACTCGTGCCTTAGCTGGTCATTTGATCCACTTGGAGCCTCAGACTCTAACTCTTTATTTAACTTTTACAGACTCTGTTTGGTTAGATGAACCCCAGTACAGATTCTGTTCGGTTAGAGGAGCCCCAGTACAGATTCTGTTCGGATAGAGGAGCCCCAGAAAAGACTCTGTTCGGATAGAGGAGCCCCAGTACAGACTCTGTTCGGTAAGAGGAGCCCCAGTACAGATTCTGTTCGGATAGAGGAGCCCCAGAAAAGACTCTGTTCGGATAGAGGAGCCCTAGTACAGATGCTGTTCAGTTAGAGAAACCCCAGTACAGACTCTGTTCGGTTAGAGGAGCCCCAGTACAGATTCTGTTCGGATAGAGGAGCCCCAGTACAGATGCTGTTCAGTTAGAGGAACCCCAGTACAGATTCTGTTCGGATAGAGGAGCCCCAGTACAGATTCTGTTCGGATAGAGGACCCCAGTACAGATTCTTTTCGGTTAGAGGAGTCCCAGTACAGACTCTGTTTGGATAGAGGAGCCCCAGTACAGATTCTGTTTGGTTAGAGGAGCCCCAGTACAGACTCTGTTCGGATAGAGGAGCCCCAGTACAGATTCTGTTCGGTTAGAGGAGCCCCAGTACAGACTCTGTTCGGATAGAGGAGCCCCAGTACAGACAGTACTGTCTGAATAGAGTTGCCCTGTACAGGCAGCTTGAAAAGGCCCATAGTTCTGATCAAGCAGTACTTGTTTAATGGACCGTACCGATTGTTTGGTTCCTGTACTGGCCTGAGTTGGCATAACAATCGCTGGGGAGACAAGTGGCTGGCTGCCCAGTCCCACTGGGTCCAGCGGTACTGTTCTTTCCGGTAGAGCGGGTAACTAATGTGAGTCCCACCATAAACCCGCGTAACACGGCTGGTCTCTCCCTGCAGGCAGGACCCAAAACGTGCGCCTGGGAGCGTTTGGGGCGGGCGCGTGTCCAGGAGAGGGGGCCTGTTCATGCTGCTTGATGATTCAGAAAGTTCTGGAAACTGTTTACGGGAACAATTAGCCTACCACCTAATACCACAGAGCCCTTCTTGTGGTGCGGTGCAGATGGCATGGGCCCATTTATTGAGTGTCCAGTTTGACACGGCTCCTGTGAGATACTTAACAGTGTAGGCTCACTCAAATCTTTTCTTTGGGGTCTGGTCCATCCTAGACTGAACTTGATAGATGTTTATTGTTTGTTGTTTGTTTATTGTTTGCTAAGTGCTGCTTAGCGTGGCATTCACTCTGGGTTGGGTCGGGTCTCGGTTCGGCCCTTAACCCGGTCCCCCTGCTGATCTGGTGTCCTCATCCTATCAGAACCATGGAGGTTTTCTCCCAGTCATTATTTTACAGTTTCTTTTTTTTTGGGGGGGGGGGGGGGGGTACCCGGCTCATGAGGTAAACAGGGGACTGGAATTTGGTGTGGTGATTAGTTATTTGCAAGTGCAAATATTTGTGTATAAATTTGGTGTTAGTAATTGGGAGGACTGAATTGTATTACCCTCATTCAGAACTTTTCCTGTTTGCCTGGTGCTCGAACCCTAACCCTCTTTATTGTCCGCTGCGGTCCCATGTCCCTCCGTACAGTTCTCCTTCCTGATCAGGGACATGCTTGATCATCAGACATGAATTGAGAACCTCTCAGAAAAGGGTAATACTGCCCTCGGTGTGATTTGTGAGATTTGGTAGAAGTTTACCTTATTGATTTGAAGAATGAATTTGGAGGTTGTCTTTTCTGTACCAGTGAAGCTTTTATGCTGCTTTTAATATTAGTTGACTACAAAAGTCACATAAGGTTTCCTATTTTAAAAAGTAAATAAAATTGTAGTTAATTGTAGTTAAAACGAGGGGTGTGAGAGTAGACTCGGGTCTTCACACCTCCTGGGTTGTGGGCAGATGATTGTGGACGACTATTAGATTCTTATACGTCTTACAAACCAGTAGTTAGCTCTCCGATAAAGTTATAATAAAGGGCCCCCCTTATACTCTCTAGCCTGCTCCAGGCCTGTTTTGGCGTTAAAATAATGCAAACGCAAGCGCTTAATTGATTGTGGAATTTCAGGGAAAAAAAACATGTAATCTCCTTTTGTATTTATGGGATTAGGAGTTATTAAAAGGGCGCTAGGCGCAGGCGTCCAGGCCCGCGACGCTCAATGTGCGCGGAGCGGAGAGCCGCGGGCGCCCGGCGCTCGGCCAGCTGGTACGGAGCGCGGCTCGGCTCGCTGCTGGAGGCGCAGGGCGCCGCGCTGCAGGTGAGGCGCTTTCCTGTGGGGGGGGGGGTTCGCATCAAGTCTTTGGTATTTAACGGAAGGAAAAGGGGGGCGTCTAATCAGTCCCCGTTAACTTTTTTTTTCTATTGCGAAGTGATGATCCCTTTCAGTAATTTATTATACATTATCGATCTCTCATGGACATGTCGAGTCTGTAGATCCTTTTCCATTTATTTTTGCAGGGGGGATTTTTTTACATTGCAGCAATGTGGGTGAGTTAATACAGTAATTAGACTTCTTATAAACTGTTCTAATCATTGCCAATCTGGGATTGGCTTTCCCGAAAGTTTCGTAAGGATATGCGTACTTCGTTATCTCGTTCGTAGATTTACGTTATTTTTTACGTCGTTCGTTATTTGAGCTTTTGCCTGCCGTCCTAGCTCTCACCGAGACGCAGATATCGGCCGAAATAGATCACAAATACACATCGGCGGTCTTCTTTGTATAACGTAATAATGCTGATGATATAGGCCTAATAAGAGATCAGTATTGCAATAAAAACTATAACGCAAAATGGGCACGGTGTAATGCCAGTTTGCAATTTGAGTATATTACAGGGTTGTGCACCATTCTGAACTGACTCGAGAAAGACCTTGGAAATCAAATTCAGTTCAGAAAATTGGTTGAAAACGCGGTGCAGAATATCAGAGTGTTTGAATATAAAGAAGTAGAATTAAATCTGGATTGATTTCACATGAATTCATATACACAGTGAAGGCGCGACTGTAATAATACAATGTAATATTTCAATTACAGTTACACAGCATGTTAATCACAAACAACATTCACTTAGTGCCCCCACCCGTGACATAAACCCAATGCATATTGTTAGAATAGACTAAAACAATTACACAATTTTCTCTTACAATCATGCAGATTGAAGTTCACTTAACTCACTATTACTAGTACACTGACTAGGGAGGCCAATATGTATCTTGAAAGTAGCTGTTATATCCGTATTTGTTTTGCTGAATAAAATTACACCCCTGTGTTGTGTTGGCATTGGATTGCTTTGAGCTGAAATTAATTACATTGTTCTTACTTTCATTTTAATTCAACATCTTACAAGGTGTGGCAAATTCTATTAAAATTCTAATTTATGAATGGGATGGGGCATTATTACAAAATTGTGAACTCCCTGGTAGGCTACATAATGAGCTAACCAATCATGCTATGCGTACAGTCACATCCTTTGAATTGGAAAGGTGAATCACTCCTCACGACCAGCAGTGGCTGTGAACTGTGCAAGTCAACCGAAGACAGCGGTTGGGATTGTGCCGTAACGGAAGCCACGGCGCTTGTCTAATTGCTGCCTTGCCGATAACCATGAAGCCCATGGACCATCTCCGTGATGAGCAATTCATAGAGAAATAAGGGCTGGCCTGGGGTGAAGTAATGGGCCTCCTTGGTCTGGTGCAGGATAAATTGGAAAGAGGAACACACCGGCAAAGGATGGTGTGTTTGCTGGTGGCCGGTTATTGGGAGGCACCAGTCAGCCTCTTAGTGAACACCTGCTGACTCCAGGGTTGAGCCCCCAAACTGTAGCTGAGGAGAGGTATATCACCACACACCAGAGGACACACACTGCTATAGAGTGCTTTGGTCATGTAGACGACGTGCCTACTTGGAGCTCTATGACGTTCCCCAGAATGCTGCTCTGCTGTTCTTGTTGTGTGTAGAATGCCACACAACACTGCAGTAATCATTTTATTACTGGCCACCCCCTCAATAAGTTGTTTTAAGGCTTCTTTTGAGATGTGTCATTGATTCCTTTTCCTGTTGCCGCTCACCATTGTGCTTTTTTGCAAGCAAGCAGCATCACATTTCGAGCCCATTTTTATATTGTCGACAAATATTTTATTTGCTTCCCTGTATGTTTATTGATTTTCTAATTAGTCTATGCAACTTTTTTTTATATTGTCGACAAATATTTTTATATTGTCGACAAATATTTTATTTGCTTCCCTGTATGTTTATTGATTTTCTAATTAGTCTATGTAACTTAATCTAGCAAAACATAATTACATAGTAGATTTACTAAATCTTTTGTGTCGTCTGTGGCTTTTGCAAAACTAGCAAAAAATCCCCATGTAATTTCTTATGCTGACCCCGAGATGCGTTGCAGAAGGATTCACTGTATACTACTTAAATGCTATATTTAAATGTAATACATTATAATCTAGCTATTATGATATTGTGTGCCCTTATCAGTATCCATCTTTGTTCGCAAGGGAACGTTCTCTGTGCTGTATATGATATATACCCATGATGCATTGCTGCTGGTGGTAGGACCTGCAGATGGAAGATAAAGCTGGCTTCTTGGATTATCTGATGGTGTCATTTGACTTGAGGTGGAAGACACACGCGAATGTTGCCTAGACACCATGAAGTCTCACTGGATTAAGCAGCCGAGAGGGCAGGAACCCAGTGAAAGACGGCTTATCACCTTTCAGATATCACCTTTCTGTGGGCCGGCAGAGGTTTCGAAAAAAGTGCTTTTTCAGCAGGAACGATGCGGTCTGGGGGAATGACGGCAAAGCCGCGGGGTTTTGCTGCAGTGGGGAGGAGATACGATATCGCGGTGACAGGAAGGGGGAGGGGGAGTCGGGATGAGGGTAGGGGGCGGGGTATTCAGCGCTGAGGAGCCTTTATTCACATGTGACTCTCACTCCCGAAGGCTGGGAAACTTTGAGAAATCTCAGTCCGAGTTGCCCCCCGTATGAATGCTGTTCTTAATCCCGCTCTGGAATTAGAGATTTATGGCTGAGCCACTCAAGGGCCTTGAATACCGTCTGTTAACAAGAGCAATCTTTTAACACGGTCAAGTAAATGGTTGCGCTTGTTAAAAGTGAGCCAGGTAGAGTGCCACCTTGTGGCTGCATCCAGGCAATGACAATCGACTGGGTGTAGCCCTTCCAGGCTCTGACCTTTGACCCTGGTCCTCTCGGAGTGGTAGTCTGCAGTTTGGCAGCGGCCTGCTATCTGGGACTCAGTAGCTATTTCGGTCCTGGGTTTGGGCCTGCTTAAGTAGGCCATGGAAGTATCTGGAGCACATGGTGTGGGTTGTGCCCAGGACCCATGGGTAATGTAATGTCTTGAATTTGCATGATTAAAACACTGACCTTAGGCTGCCCCCTCAATACTCCATTATTTTAGCAGCTCCAGGGGGTGCTTTCGGGATTAAACACATACTAGTTTTGACTCGGGTACTTAAGGCTATTCAGTCTTTCAGGCACAGTGGCCCAGTGTGGAGAAGTGTCCCCTCACGCCTCAAGGGTTGTGAATTTCATCCCCACCTCCAGCTGTGTGAGTTTGCCTGAACTTCTCTGAAGGGTCTCTGAAGTCTCCTGCTAGAGCATGCAGACTGGGAGGTGCCCTGTGCCCTGTGCCCTGTGCCCTGTGCCCTGTGCTGTCAGATGTTTTGGGCTGCCTTGTCTAGTTGCTTGGGCCTACCTTCTTCACACTGTGATTGGTTATCTCTTTGAACTAATCACCTTTTTCTGCCCTCAGAACATTTTTGTGTAAGGATCTATGGAACTGTTATGGTATTTTAAGATTATATACCATTTGGGACAGGCTCCCTGTGACCCTGCACTGGGCAAATTGCTGTGGAACTGTTATGGTATTTAATGGCATTATAAAGCATTGCTAACCGTAGTAGGCCAGTAGAAACGGTATGCAATATAAAGAATTATTTAATTAAAATGTAGTAGAGTTTTGGCCTCCGAGCTCCAGGGAAGGGGAATGAATTTCGTCGCTGGTTGCACTTCTATGTGGGAGACCACGTCAATGACCTGTAATCATCTGCCAGGGTCATGATTGACCGTTAACCCTAAATTGCGATTGGTATGCTCAGCATTAGTCTCTCTGGTTACCTCCATGCTGCCAACAGTGGTGATCAGATTGTGTTATTGTGAATTCACACAATGGGCTGCACATGTGATTCAGACTAAGCCAGGGCTCATATGGATTTATATGCAAGATGCACAAAAAATATGGAATAATTCTACCATTTGCAATCCTGTGCTCACAATAGCACTGGGGGGGGGCTCACACTGACATGAGATGTAAGAGGCTCATTGTGCCAGTAAATTCGGAGGGGTCTGTACCTCTGAATGAGAGAGCGAGCGATGCAGGTGGGACTACCCCCTCCGAGAAGAGAGCGACCACCCTGTCTGCTCTCAGCTTTGCTCCACTTTTGTGTGTTTGCTGTGTTCTCTGGTAACAGGAAGAGGAATTTCTCCAGCAATGTTTCTGTTTATTCTACATTAATATCCCTTGTTTGACATCTGGATGCTGGTTGGTTTTAAACTAATCGCACTCCTTATTGAGTGTATTGATGGAGTGTGATTTATATTTATTTTTTTAGCAGATACTTTTATTCAGAGAAACATATAATTAAAAGCTGGGTCAGCGTTGCGGTTAAGGGCTGAAGGCCCTAAGGCCCTAGCAGTGACATCACTCTGCTGACCAGGAGATTTGAACTGGAAACCTTCTGTTCAGGGCTACAGAGCCCTAACCCAGGGAGCCACATGCTCCATGGGATTGATTTGGCCAAGCCTGGGCATGAACCCACGGCAGAGTCGCCTGCCAGTCTGCTTATAACTGCAGTTTCATTTTCACATTATTGAAAACAGGGTTTTGCGGGCGATTGGCTGGATAGAAATGCAAAGATGGCCTTTATTTTAATTATGTCGACGTCCTTGGTGTGCAGAGCTAATGCTAGATAAATGTTAAAAGTTGTCATGGCAATTTAAAAAGTATTTTAGTTCAGTGTTTTTCTTAGGTCTGTGATCAAGCGTGTAATTATGTGTAAATCACAGGGGATGAGACGTGATTAATTCAAGAAATTAATGCATCTGAAATCTTTCGCTGGAAAGTGATAGATTTGTGCTGTATGTGTCGTGGAATAATGAATGAATATGGGAGCTGCCAGGTCACCTGTCGGTTCTAGGTAACCTGGATCTTTAATTCTGGTGGCTTTGTGGCAGTCAGAATTAAGGCGGGTCACCTGCAGTTCCTGGCTTTGTCAGGTGCTGTTGGCAGTAAATTAGTTGGGGTGGTTCGGTTGTTAACCTTGTCACATCACACCTCTGGGACCAGGGTTCTTGACTCCAGATGTGTGGAGTTTGCATGTTCTCCCTGTGGGGTTTCCTCTGGGTACTCTGGATCCACCCCACAGTCGAAAAACATGCTAAGGTTAATTGGAGTTCCCAAATTGCCTGTAGGTGTACATGTGTGAGTGACTGGTGCGAGTGGGGTGTTCTGTGGTCTGTGTGGATCCAGATGCCCCAGTGCTGTGCAGTAGCAGATGGATGGACAGATTTGTAAAGGACAATTAATGTTTTATTTCAGACACAGAACAGTTTCTCACAGTATAGAATGAGGAACCACCCTCCCAATTGATTTTCAATACTTTGGAAAAACATACCACGTATTGACAGCGGAACTGGAAGTGAGAAAGTGCTGGGAGCCTAAATAGTGAGTCTCCGAAAGGAAAAAAGCCTGCTCTGTAGCCCCCCTGGGTCATCCCCCACTCCCAGCTTACACACCCTTTTAAACCCCACTGAGCAGCCTTTCCCCCACCACCTGTGTCCGCAATACTGGATGATCTTCTTGCATCTGTACCAGCTAGAAAACGGCTCTCTTGAGTTTCTGTGCAATGGGCACCAATCTGTAACTAACAGCCAGGAGGTTGAACCAATCAGTGGCGGCTGGCACGTGACTCATCCCGCCCTCTTTTCCTTCATGCTTTTACAGTGCAATCGCTACCTGTCCGCCCAGGTGGTATTATGGCCCCCTACTCTCATCTGTTGGAATGAAGTTAAGCAACTGCTTGTTTCCTATCAAGGAGCAAAAATGTGGTCTGTATGGCAGGGAGCAAAAATGTGGACCATTTGTGGGTCAGGAAACACTGAATTACTGTGCTAATTGGGTGCTCCAGGTGTTGCTCTGTAGTTTCTGTACAGTGGGTCTGTAATGTCAGATGTTTAGAGGAGTTGACACAAGTTGATTGGGGAAGCATTGCATTTACATTTATGGCATTTAGCAATCTCCCTGGAGCAACTTGGGGTTAAGGGTCTTGCTCAGGGACCCACTGGTTGTAATAGATGGGATTTGAACCAGCAACATTTTGGTCCATAACCCAAGCCTCATACTACTAGGCCACCACCATCCCCCATTGCCATGTGTACTCCGAGGCTGTCCTCTGGGGCGTGGGCCAGCAGTGCTTTCAGGCTCCCTCAGACCTAAAGGATTGCAGGGTGTAACATTTGGGTGTTCACGTTTTATTTTCATTCAAAAGAGACAGCTAACAGGTGATTTCAAATGTGCATGGAGCTGACGTCTGCCCAACAGCAGCAAACTGGCACCACCTAGTGGTGATGTTTAATAATTTCATCGGCTTGGAAAATGATTTTGTTAGTAGGACATAATATTAAATGACAACCACAGAGTGCTATAAAAGTTTTGCTTGGGAATATTAAATATGCAGTACAGCTACTGATATGTTATACTAAGGTCATCATTAATGCGAAACACAAGAAAGTCTTTGAAGTTATGGATAGTAGCTTTTAAAGCAGGATTGCATGGTGTATGGGTTAGTTTGCTGTATGGGTTATGGGTATGGGTTAGTTTGCACTGCCTCTAGTGGCCAGTTAGTGGCTCTTTGATTAGAGTATAGTGACGCCTACTGATGATTCCGGTCTGGATGCTTTGATATCTCTCTGCTTTTTTCTCTCTTTCAGAAGGAGCTGAGTCTTCCCAGGAGAGGCAGCTTGTAAGTATCAGCCAGGGTTACCACCTAATCCGTGTCAGGGAGGACACTTCCAGCTAGGACAGGATTTGTAAGATACCATTTCAATTAAAAAGGGCCTGGATTTCACCTAAGCACCGAGTTCTTGCTGCGTGCTGATTGGTCAGTCTCCTATAATCATATGTGTCACTAATGTCAATGTGAAAGAAGGAGTCTTTTAATCAAGGAAACCAATCAAAGCACAAGAAGAATGCAAGCCTTTCAGTTTTTAAGCAGTTTGTCAGACCTGCCCCAGCTCGGAGTGTCCTGCCTGGCATGGACTGGGTGGGGCACCCAAACCCCCCCCCACCATGCTTGCTGTTTAGAGCCTCTCACTCTGTGGTGTTTGTGATTTTTGGATGAAGCTGTCCCTACAGGATCACTGCGAGTCCTGCTGCAGTTTGCCTGGCTGATTCTTCTGGGGCGTAAGCCTAAACACAGCACGGACACCTTTCGGCTGTAATTCTCCTTGTTCCTGGCAGGTCTCAGATATGTCAGTAGTGACAGTTCTGACTGATGGTGTCTCTCCTGCATCTGGCCGGATAAATTCTGTATTAAGTTCGGACTCATTTCCTACGGTCTTGGTGGCCCCGCTAGATGCCGAGCAAACCGGTTACATGCGCAGGCAGTAAGGCAGGTCTGGGAGGATTATCACTGGATCATCATGACCTTTCACCCTTCCCTCCCTAGCTATTTCCTCCGCCTGTGCTAGAACCCAGCCAGCTGTATGAGCCTGTTGCTATGGTAACAGGCTCCACCTTCCCATTGCTTCCCCTGGCATCATTCCCTGGCAACATGCCCCATGTGCATGGAGGGCGGCCGTTCCTGATTAGCTGATAGCTGGGGCTGACCCATGACTCCTCCCTCGGCTAATAGAACGGACCAATTGCCTCCAGCTTTATCCTTTTGTGTGTGTGCTATTTGTTTACCCTGTTACTGGTGTCCTGATGCGTCTTCTCCCCTGCCCAGTAACTCTGAATGAGTATAGGAATGGTTTTGTCCAGTGTTCTTTCGGTGATAGGTAACTGCATCTGTATACTTTGTTCTGATTGGACGATACCAAGTAGGATTCCTGAATGTGGTCGTGCTCTAAATGCTAATGGTCACATTTATACTGTATCACATAGGTCGGTCGCACACCGTAAAGCTCTGAGAAGCAGCAGTGAGGTGCGTGTTCTCTCCATGGGCAGTGAAAAGCTGGTAATAGACTGACAGGGTCCTGCTCCCAACCTATCAGCTGTTGTTTGTAGGGGGTGTTTAAACATCCACAACCTGCATTTTTTAGGGTTAGCCAGACTCTGCCTGTATTGAATCTGAACTGGAACATGTGCCATAGTGACATGATTTCACAACGCAGAGTAAATGTGTCAGTATCTGTCCTGGCCTTATGTGTGATTTCCCTGTTTGGCCAGCAGGTGTCGCTGGCCAACCCATTCTGTGTTACCCTAGTGCCCCTCGCTTTTAGCTCCTGATATGTTCACCTGTTCCCCGGACTGCCTTGTGGCTAAATTGGCAAAGCGGGTGCCTCTGAACCCAGCAACCACTCTGCCATGGCTGGGTAGAGGCCTGCCTCACCTGTTTGGCTGTTTTATGCCTTTGATCCTGTTTCCCTTTAGCTATGTCCTTATGTTAATGTATTTCAGTTTTGGTCTTTGTTGATACCCTGTCTGTGTCTAGTTTTATTA
>JAODKN010000044.1:15828942-15838947 GCA_026774425.1 Petrocephalus zakoni
CCCATGGTGTGTGTGTGTGCCCTGCGATGGGCTGGCCCCCCATGGTGTGTGTGTGTGCCCTGCGATGGGCTGGCCCCTCAGTCCAGGGTTGTTCTCATGCCCGTGGTTTCTGGGATTGGCCCCATACCCCCACCCTGAACAGGACAAGCAGTTTTGGAAAATGGGTGGATGGAAGTTACCCAGATATGATATAAAGTGTCTGGGAGGCTGTGCGTGAGTTATATGCAGATACTACATCATTTTGTATAAGGGACTAGAGCTTCCATTCATCTTGATATCTGCAGGGGGTCCTGGATCCAGTCCCCCATCGATAAGGAGGGCTGACTATATGCACAGTAAATGACCCATTTGAGAATGGCATGTATGCACAGTAAATCACCTTATGACCTTTGCAGCAGGCAGCAGGGGTAACGTGTCAGACTGCGGGGCCACCAAGGGGCCGCCCGGGGCCATCAGCGACCTGGCGGCCCGCCGCGCCCGCCACAGGCTGCTCTCGGGGGAGCCGGCAGAGAAACACGCCCTGCGGCCGCTCAGCAGAGTCGTCAAGTCAGCCTCGGCTACTGCCTTATCGCTCCTGATCCCAGGAGGTAAGCTCCTCCCATGGCATGGCTCCTCCTGTGGCATGGCTCCTCCTACAGGAGGTAAACTCCTCCTATGGCATTGCTCCTCCCACAGGAGGTTAGCTCCTCCCATGGCATGGCTCCTCCCACAGGAGGTAAGCTCCTCCCATAGCATGGCTCCTCCCACAGGAGGTAAGCTCCTCCCATGGCATGGCTCCTCCCACAGGCCCATCGCCGCACTTCCTGTCACATGACCTAAGAGCCGCTATCTTTCTAGGAGAGCAGCACGGCACCTCGCCGCTGGCCAGCCCTATGTCCCCCCACTCGGTGTCCTCCAACCCCTCCTCCCGGGACTCCTCCCCCAGCCGGGACCTGTCGCCTGCCATGTTCCGGCCCAAGCCGGCCGTCACCATCCATCGCTCTGGCATGAAGTATGGCTTCACTCTGCGCGCCATCCGCGTCTACATGGGCCATACGGACGTTTACACCATGCAGCACATGGTCTGGGTGAGTGGGCTCTACAGGAGGGTGGAGACAGCACTCCTCTGCTTTACCCCATTCCACATCCCGTCAGTGTTTCCTACCTGCCTTATCCAGTGCAGGGTCATGGAAAGCCTGGAACTTCTCCAAGGGATTGGGGTCCTGGGCCAGGGACACTCCATTGCAGAACAGGCACTTCAGACACTCCAGAAATACCACTTCACCTAACTGCTGGATTTTAGGCTTTAGGGAGGAACCTCGACAGGAAAAAGGAAAATGAGAGAACTCCACCTGCATACACACACACACACGTTTGTATTCATATCTTTGTGGGGACTCTCCATTCAATTCTATGGGCATAACCCTAATCCTAACAATGACAACCCTAACCCCTGCCCACCCTTAATCTTAACCATGAATAATCATATAAAATGTAAGACTTTTGGCATTTTTAGTGTAATAATTGGTTATAATCTTTCATAAGATCCATTGACGCTCTAATCTGTAATACACTATATACACAATACCTTCATAATGCATTATAATGGCAGATAGGATTAAGGATGCTTTGTGCTGCATTATGAAGGTATCTATAGTGCATTATTGATGAAAGCTTCTTAAAGCATTCATAGTGCATTATAAACATGACTATACAGTGTTAGGCCTTTTTCTAAATATTTATAGCCATGAGAATAATGTATTATGAGTGTGTTATAATATTGTATGAATGTGATCATAGAATCTTATAGACATGGGATGTTACCCAGGTTGATATATATGATATATACATGACCCCCCCCCCCCACACACACACACACACACACTGTTGTGGGAATCAAGCCCCCAGCCCTGGAGGCCTGAGGTTGCAGTACTGACCACTGATGCGCCTCCTCGCAGTACTTAACCCATAAATCACACACATTGCACATATTCTTACAATAAATCTAGATAATTTGACATTGGTGACTAGAGGGTTTGGTTAGTGTAGGAATCGGGCTATGCAGTGGAACATGCTTGTGAGGGTTTGGTTAGTGTAGGAATCGGGCTATGCAGTGGAACGTGCTTGTGCAGCTATGGCTCTGGGTCTCCCCCCCCAGCACGTGGAGGAGGGGGGCCCAGCCCAGGAGGCGGGACTTGGAGAAGGTGACCTCATCACCCATGTGAACGGGGAGCCCGTGCATGGCCTGGTGCACACTGAGGTAGTGGAGCTAATCCTGAAGGTGAGGATCATGCAACCACAAGCATCCACTCAGCCATGCTTTGGGAAAACGCACTCACAGCCACCCCCTGCCCCCCCCCCCACAGAGTGGCAGCAAGGTATCTATCTGCGCGACCCCCTTCGAAAACACCTCCATCAAGGTCGGGCCGGCCCGCAAGGCCAGCTGCAAATCTAAGATGGCACGGCGCCGAAAGACCGGCCGCGCCAAGGAGGCCCAAGACAGGTGAAGCCTCACCTCCTGATGTACGCCAGTAGGTGGCCTCTGTGTCGCGCTATGGATAAATGTGTTTGTTATATCGCTAATCGGCACGCTTTTGCACGTGTTTGCACAGCAATAAGAAGACGACGTCCCTGTTTCACAAAATCACAAAGCACGCCTCCTTCCTGCACACCAGCCAGAGCCTGAGTTCCCTTAGCCGTCCCGTGTCCTCCGGAGAGGGCGTCCCCCGCTCCTCCACGCTGGCCCTGTCGCCTCACTCCCCCACCCCGGCGTACCGCTCCACCGCTGACTCGGCCCTGTCAGGTGAGCGCCGTCCTAGCCCCAGGCAAACTGCAGCTGATATGAATGTACACGAGACTGACTAGTGAGGAATCTTTTTAACATTAATGCTCAAGACCAGGGCTGCCCAACTCCAGTCCTGGAGGGCCGCAATCCAGCACAGTTTGCAGATTTCCCTTCTCAAACATACCTATTGAATTAGCTGTTTAGGGTGTGTTTGAGCAGGGAAATATGCAAACTGTGTTGGATTCTGTGTTGGCCCTCCAGGTCTGGAGCTAGGCATCCCTGCTTCAGGAGGATTTTAGGGGTCTTTTATTAATCGTGCTTGTCCTGCTCTCTCCCAGCAGGGGGCACCTCATCCCAAAGCAGCTCTCCAGGCTCCAGCGTTCCCAACTCGCCGGCCAGCTCCGGCCACATCCGGCCCAGCTCCCTGCACGGCCTGGCCCCGAAGCTGCAGCGCCAATACCGATCGCCACATCGCAAGTCCGCCGCTAGCATGCCGCTGTCGCCGCTGGCCCGCACGCCCTCGCCTACGCCCCCCGGGCGCTCGCCGCAGTGCTCGCCCCCTCTGCTGACCGCCCAGCCCTTCCCCGCCAGGCTGCACTTGTCACCCCCCATGGTCCGGCCCATCAGCCGGCCCAAGACCGCCGAGTCGCCGCGCTCCCCGCTGCTCCGGCGCGTGCAGTCCACCGAGAAGCTGGCCACCTCCCACTCCTCCTCCACTTCTTCCTCCTCCTCATCCTCGGTGGTGCCGGTGGAAATGGGCAGTCTGCAGAAGCACCCGGCCCGCAAGCTGGCGCCCCCAGAGGATGTGGAGGTGGGGTCCGGTACCGCGAGGTTGGGCCCGGGAAAGAGCAAGCTGAAGGACAAGCTGTCGGCCATGCGGCAGGACCGGGCCGAGTGGCGGGAGTCCTTGCCCAAGCAGGACGCCATCCATGAAGTGGACTCCTCTGAGGACGACGCAGACGAGGCCCCCAGGGACAGCCAGGCTGGGGGACCTACCTTCCATCCACAGAGGCCTGCAGTCAAACCAGAGGACCAGCCACTAAAGAGTGGGCCACTGTCATTTTCTCCTGGGTTTCCTTCTCCTGCCATGCACAAGGTGCAACCCTACGCCCCCCTCCCTGAGAGAAATGCAGGGGCAGCAGTCGCATGGGCTGCTGGGAAGGGCGTTGGGAAGCCGTTGGAGTCTGCTGTCAGCGCTCGAGTTTCCCCGTACGCACAGCAACTGCCCCATGACACCTTCTCCTTTATTGCCAAGGGTGCCCCCTATAGGCCACTCCCAGCAGACCAGAACTCCTCCATGAATGAGATGAAGGTCACCCAAGAGGTTCCGCCCAAGAAGAACACCACATCCAGGGATTGGATGCCCTCATCAGGCACCAAAGAGGAGAAGAAGGAGACAGACAAGAGGAAGCAGGCTATGAGCATCGCAGCCACTCAGCAGCTGGAACAGTTGGTCTCCCATCCAGTCAGCATGGCCAAGAGCATGATGTCACCGGTCCGTATGAGCATGCCCAGTATGAGGGCTTCTGAGAAGTGCAAGGACCTGCAGTCAGTGGAAATGTCACACTCAAAAAATAAGGAGCAGAAGCAGGGCAGGAGAATCCCCGCTGCTCCGAGCGTGTCCCTGTCCTGCAGGGACCCCTACACCCTGGCTGAATCCTACAGGGAGGCTCCCAACCAAGATTCCTTCAAAACAGAGTCACTCCCAAGGCAGTCCCCATTTGCATCGGATCTGCCTGCCTCTCGAGACGGGTGGAGAACCGCCGAGGCTACGGACCCGAACCAAGCGCCCCCTAGTGGATTTACTGAGACACAACTGGCTGTGGAGAAGCGCCAACAGATGGAGCGCCTCCTACAGGCACGGGGCTTGGCTGCAGTCGACAGGCCAGAGCAGGCCAGGCAACGGACCGCTCCGGGTCCTGCTTCGAAGTCGCAGGGCCAAGCGGCTAAGAAAACGTAGCGGCAGGCCGAGAGCTTTGTCCGAGAATGGGGAACGGCATAATCGGTCTTTTGCGAGGTCACGGAGACGGACAGGTCGGACACCCTACCGAGGCCACGCGGGCGGCTTTGCGGTGGCCTCTCTCCCCGGCGCTCGTCACATCGCAGACAGCGGCAGCCGCTCCGTCTGTTCCCGGACAGCAGAGCAGGTTGTGCCTTAATGAACATGATAATTCAGCCGCCCCCTGCTTCCCTAGACGCCCCTAGGAGAAGTCGGGGGTATCTCAGCAATAGCAGAAGCATATGTTTAGCGATTCACATTGCATATACATCTAACCGACTTCCTGTTCCAGGCAGGCATATGGAATCAACTTGTATTTCATGTCTGATGTGTGGTGTTGTTCTAATTAGTCATTATAGGGACTGAATGATGTATTCTTGCCGTATTTGTGGCCGAGGTTCTAGAAATGAGATTTGGTTAGCCTGCATCGCCTTCCTACTTTCATCTGTCGTCCTGAAGAACTCTGCACTATAATGTCCAGGCTCTCTGCCTGCTGTTTGCTTTTGCCTGGGATTGTTTTTCCTGGTGATTTTCAGTCATCATCATTCGGAGATCCAAGGCCCGTTTGGTGACACAGTACCCGTGACATCAGCCCCGGCCTGTGTGTGCGTTCCGGGTGCGCATGGGATGGTCATTTCATTAGTGGCGATGTCCTTCCATCCTAAAGATAATCATTTAATCACTGGGATTCTCATCTTACCACCGGGATAATAATTCTATTGCTGCGATAGTATTTCATCACTGGGATAGTCATTTGATTTCTCAAATCGTCATTTAATTACTGGGATAGTCATTAATCACTGGAATAGTCATTTCAATTAGTCATAATATGAAGACTCTGAAAGACAATTTATTCATATTCGGTGCCCATGGAGAATCCATCTGATTGCTGTGGAATATGTTCCTTTTTTGTCTGTTTTGTCTGTCTTTTCATCTGTTCCCTTCCTGTTCTGTGTAACCTCAGTGGTCACTTTATTAGGTACACCTGCACTTAAGCACAAACAGCGAATCACATGCCTCAGTACACAAATCATACGAAGACAAGGTGAGGAGGTTCAGTTGCTGTTTAGCTGCGCAATGTAATGGATGAGGTGCAAAGCCAGGTCCTGCCTGCTGCTCTGTGGGCATGCCTAATAAAGTGGCCACTGAGTGTGTGTGTGCTTTTTGTACTGATGTTCTGCTCATTGTGCTGAGAAACGCTGCCATCATTCCTCTCGGCCACTCCCCCCCTTCGCCATCGCCCGCTTGCCTGGCCACACGTCACTTTTCCTGATTGTGATGATTGCATTAGGGGAGGGTCCCCCCTGGGACTTGACCCAGCAGCATTCTGGTTCCGAGGTCTGTTTTGCGTTACAAATGACTGGCCAGGCCTCTGGACTTCTTCAGCTCTTGCATTCTTTCATCGCTTACCTGCTTGGCTGGTCGGACACCCACTGGAGGCCCCGTGGCTGTGCGGATTCAGCGCTTCTGCCGAGACGGACCCACAGAGAGCCATGTCAGGAATGAGGCACGGGAACGGGAACAAGTCGCGGCCGAGCGCTGCTAATTAGGGGGACTCGGGCAGCTCCGCTAAGCGCTACACCGGGATGCTTAGCATATAGATCAATACCCCATTTGTTTCCACAGCGCCTTGTGGACCGCACCGGCTGATGAGGTCCGACAGTGCAGCGTCTCCCACTCCGTAAGAGGAGGAGACGTCCAGCCAGCGCCAGTCATGTTCCTGCCGCGGGCCGCTTCCTCTAGGCGTGGTGGCTGATGGTCATGTGACCCAGGGGAGGGGACACACCGATTGAACAAAGAGATGGGGGCAGGTTTGGGAAAAATATGAGGGCGGGGGGGATAGATACAAAAACTAGAAGTGTCCTGGGGGGGGCATCACCTGGCTCACCCTCCCAGGATGGGCACTGGTGACATTCTGCCATCGTTTCATTCTGCTGGGCCAATTTTCAGTGTATCTTAAGTTTAATATAACAAGATATTCCCAGTAAGAACTGCAGTCCAGACTCAGCTGTGTTTGCGTTCATATCGGAGCTGGCTGGCAGGTCATGCTGAGCGAAAATGAAGGCGAGACTCCAGGAGCTCAGGATGAGTTCATGTTTAAGGTGATTAAATCTAATTAAATATCACCAGTCTCTTATTACCACAGTTAAATTATATGGATTACAGAGAAATTTTAATATTACATCCCTATAGCAACTTCAGGGTCAGGGTCTAGGACTGAGTCTGTTCCAGGAAGCCCAGGGCACTATGCAGGGTACATCCTGAACAGGATGCCAGTCCGTCACTGGGCTCAAGGACTCGGTTAAAATCTTCAGGTTTCTTGGTGTGTTTTTGGAGGAAGCCCCTTTAACGTGTGGAGAGCATGCGAGATCCATACACACAGCAGGCCCGAAACCCGTACTCTGGTGCTGTCAGTCATCATGCAGTATGGACACTGCAGGGTACCCCTGATTTTTCCGTATGACAGCTTGCGGGGAACCCCAATCCCGGCAATGTACTGGGGAACAGATCGTTGGCCCGGAGACTGAAGTTCGTGTTGCTGGTGGACCTCCAAAGCCCTCCTTGCCATGTCTAATGCCCACTGTAGCCCCTATTTGCACACGGGTTGCTGAGAGCTGAGCTCGGCTGTCCTGTTTATAAACTGACTTTGTTCAGTCCATCTCCGTGCATGTGTGTGAGGTAGAGCGATGTGGCTTAGTGGGTGTTGGGGTACCAGCATAGCTTCCTCTGTGACTGTCTGTTCATTTGGTTGGCGATACGGCAAAAATCACTTCAATGTCGCCATGAAGCTTTCTTATTATAATAAAATTTTAAGCGAAAAATGTGTTTAACGTGTCACTTCTGTCTGTCGCAGCCCGATTTTATCCAATGAGAGTGAATACAGAGGGTGGACAATGGGAAATGTGATACATCAGGAATGCCTGACAGTGGATGGTAGTGCCACCTGCCGTGCGTCTCGTGGTCCCCTTCCCGCCTGTCTTTGTTTGCTGGACCCCAGTTTCGGATGGAGGAAGCACCACATCACTGCACCGGACTGCATCCCTGGCTCCTGGGGGTGCCTGCTGCGAGTTTGGGTGGCTGATCGGTCCCTGGCTTTAGCCGCGCTGCGGTGGGGGTGTGCTCTGTCGACGGGCCGCGCTTCCCTCCCCCCACCCCGACGGTGCGTCCTGACAGCCGGCAGCGCCGATGATGAATGGCCGCCCCGGCCCGCGGCTGACGGCGGCCCTCGCGGCCGGCCGTCACGTCACGGCCCGCCCTGCCTGCAGGGCCGCGCCGCCGAGCTCTCATTAGGGGCAGCGGGCAGAAAATGAGGCACCCCCAACTGCTGACAGTGAGCAAATGGGGAAGAACGAGAGGGAATGGATTGAGGCCGGCGGGGTGCGGAGGCAAGGCGCGGCAGCTCTCCTTCGTCCTTCGTTTGGGGTTGACTGGCTGCTTCCTGTCTCCACCTGGAGATGAAAGGGGTGCAGAACAAATACCACCGTCTGCCAGCACATGGACCCAAGTGGCACCGGCGCCGCACTTACCGCCCAGTCGATAGCTGTGATCTGAGGGCCACAAGGCCACAAAAACAGCCAGCAAACACTCAATTCGGGCACATGGTTCTGATTTAGCGTTCTCATTAATGGATGGATGGATGATCGCCATCCATTCACAAGGTGAGGGGCTCCACAGGCAGTATGCAGTATGCGCACACGAAAGGCCTGTTACCCACGTAAGCACAAGGGGGCCGCAACAGTCAAGCCACGACCGCGCGGTCGACGGAAAGTCAGGTGAGGAGATCGGCCGCAAATGGCAGGAGTCTCGTTTGCTCCTCTCCTCTGTCTGTGACCATGTCCGCGGCTGAGCGGCTCCGTTCCATCGAACAGTATGAACGAGTCTTCGCTCTCCAAACTGCACTGGCCTCCGGAAGCACAGGGACACGGAGAGCCAGGCTGCCATCTTACACAACAGCCCTGGCTGCCGCTTCACCTCATCTGGACCAAAACGTGCTAATCTGAGCATATTTTAGAATCATTTTCACTCAGGTATCTGGTTTATATTTGCAATGTATTTTGATAGGATCTCACTCTTTAAGCCTGGTCTTGAGTTCACTGGAATGCTTTTTAATTACAGCCTTGGGGAGTTTCACAGCTGTCCATCACAGTGATAACCGCAGGCAGACTGAAGCTAGCCGCCCAGAGTTATCTGCCGACGTGGTTTAGCTCCCCGTCTCTGAGGCCTTCAGAGGTTAGCGGGGATGTCTGGGGGAGGTAGCTCTTTCAGGGGGCTGCTTAATGGATCGTAAGCGGACGAGATGAAAACTGACACCCTGACGTCCACAATCTCAAAATCCTCCAAACCTCTGAGACCCAGGGCTTGGTGGTGGGAGGGGTTAAGGATGATCGATGAGGGGGGCTTTGACGTGAGTTGGCAGGGAGCTGGGACGTCACCCAAAGAGGAAGATGTGAGGATGGTCAGCACAGTGGCCATGGAGCTGAACTACAGACCAAAAGCTTGTTGGGACAGTCCTCAGGAGCGGAGTCACTATTGTAACTTTTGATCAGGGTACTGAAACTATCACTTATTACATTTGCTCTTAGAGTGCCATGTACTGAATGGACGATCTTGGCTTCTGGGTTGTCCCTGTGAAAGAGAGGTCCTGCTTTTTGACATCTGCAGTGCACCACCCAGAAGGACAACCACGGGGAGCTAAAATTGTAGACGATTTCATCAGCCATCGCTGCAAACCAGGACCTAGCTCAGCCCTGATCCGGCTCAGTTTACATGGAGCCCAGAGAGTTAATGAGTGAACAAGACCTGCTAAGGGCCCTATTGTGCATTTATTTGTCTGGAATCAGGAGCGCAGAAACACCCTCATGACTCAGTGAGGTGAAGAATCGGTCTGTCCTGCTGTGGTCTGCTGATCCAGTTGGTGGGTATGGAGCAGACAGCCTTCAGCATCTACAATACCAGTCATTCCTCTACTCTGAACGTGAACTGGATTGTGCAGAAGAAACACCCTACCTCACACTATACCATCACTGCACACAAAACAATTTCCTTTTATGGTTGTAATAGAAATTGAGCAATGGGTTCTTGCTGATTATGAATCTTAAGGAAGAATTTTAAGGAATTGCATTCATTTTCTTAGTATAATAGGTCTGCGATGGATTGGCGCCCCATCCTGGGTTATTCCCTTGCTTGTGCTCTGCGATGGATTGGAGCCCCTTCCTGGGTTTTTCCCTGCCTTGTGCCCTGC
>JAODKN010000044.1:15846681-15861213 GCA_026774425.1 Petrocephalus zakoni
CCCCCCCCCCCCCCCCCCCCCCCCCCCCCCCCCCCCCCCCCCCCCCCCCCCCCCCCCCCCCCCGGGGCGCTTTTCGTACGCTGTAAAAACGTGATGAGCTGAGTTCAAGCGGTGTTGTGCCGTAAGGTAGGAATGGTGTAAATGAGCAGCACCCGGGATCCAATTAACTGCGCCTGCTATTTTATAGTCTGCGGAGGCTTTGGCTGAGCCACGGCTCCGGACTATTCCGCTTATGGAGATCCAACCGAAAAATGTCAAAAGGCTAAGCTTACTCTGTGTCTACAATGTATACAGTCTAACTGTTTAATTATTTTCAGCTTTTTGAGCAAACAAGTAAAGCAGGCCTCCATCTGAAGGACGCTGTAGTAATCCAATGTTACCCAAAGTTACTGCATTTCATTTGAAGTCATTGTCATGTTTAAAAAGCATTTCAGTGTTTGTCCTCCATGTTCCATGCTGGCGGGCATTTCGCCACAAGCATGAGCATTTCACCATGAGCACGAGCATTTCTCCACGAGCACGAGCATTTCTCCATGAGCATTTCGCCAAGAGCATTTTGCCAAAAGCATGAGCATCTCGCCATGAGCACGAGAATTTCACCACTAGCACGAGCATTTCGCCACAAGCATGAGCATTTCACCACGAGCACGAGCATTTCACCAAGAGCATTTCACCACTAGCACGAGCATTTCGCCACAAGCATGAGCACTTCACCATGAGCACGAGCATTTCACCACGAGCACTTCATCACGAGCACGAGCATTTCGCCATGAGCACGAGCATTTCACCACGAGCATTTCACCACAAGCACGAGCACTTCACCACGAGCACGAGCATTTTGCCACGAGCACGCCGTTGATTTGCACAGTAACATACACAAAGCTGGCCTGACAAATGCAGCCCAGCTTTGCCCTGTGTGTTTGACATGTCACACCTACGAGGCCTCTATGGGCCCGGAAGCTACCCCAGGTGTGATAGGGTACAGCAGTGTTTCTCAAACCAGGGAAGTGGGAGACAGCAAAAATGTGGACCGTCCAGAGGCTCCCGAGATCCTCGGAGGTCCCGTTTGAGACACGCTGGGGTACAGGGCAGGAGACACGCTGGGGTACAGGGCAGGAGACACGCCGGATGGGGTTTCAGTACACTGTCTGGCTTTTATACAGTACTCTGTATTGGCTATTATTATACTCACTAACCAGTGACAAATGACCTTCTCATTATTAAAGGAGCTTGGAAAGAATCCTGTTCTTCCTTCATTAAAATGTATCTGCTTACCTAAACATACACATTGCGAGTGACCTTCTCTGTGAGTCTGTCTCTTCTAAGTGTGCCAGACCAATCTGCCCCCCACCTCCTAGCCCGGGCCGGGCCTCCTCCGGCTGGCGGGCTCGCAAGAGACAGACGAAATGGGAGCAGCGATTACCGCGCGTCTCATGTGTACGTGCGTGAGGTGACAGCCGGATCCGAGGGCCCACGGCGGCTTCCAGTCTACCCGCGTAATCGTCACGTAAACAGTGACATCATTCTTATCCAGCTGTGGCATGCCAGGCATTTGTGTTTGTTCAGAGGATTTTTTAAGACTTTATTCTTTCTGGTGTAGTTCTTCCTCTGCACAAATCTAAAACTGATAGCTTTTAAATATTTGCTTTGTTATAACTGAAGCCAGTCAAACAGCAGAAGTAAACTCTAAACCTGATTTTTCTGATGAATCTTCGCCGTCCTGCCTTGGACACTTTCTTCCTATATAAGGCAGAAGAGGGTGTCATTACATGGTCACACTGTGGCCTCACACTTCCTGGGCTGGAGGTGTGAATCCTCCCCACCGGCTCTCTGGGTTAGCATGTTCTCCGTATGGATGAGGTCCGACATGACGTTTGACGAGTTGCTGTCTCTAAATTGCCTGTAACGTGTCCTGTGATGGACTGGCGTCCCACCCAGGGGTGTCCCCCGCCTTGTGCCCTATGCTGTACCGAAGACAGACGGGAGTGCAGAAGCCCCCACGCAGTGTGGGAGAGACCCTCACTCGCTCACGCCTTTCCAGTGAACTTTAAAGGTGTTAAAATGACAAATTCACCTAGCTCAACTTTATGGACCATGTTATTGCCGTACACAGTATAGGCTCTCTAATATCTACAGCTAATTATTCAGATGCAATTAAAGACACAATAACCCAGCTTATAAAACAGAACACAGGCTGAATGTTGAGGAAAGAAGTACATTTGCGGGGGCCACGCCCACACCCCCCAGATGCTCCGGGAAGCATGGATGGGGGGCCAGATTCAGAAGTGAGATGACAGCCCACGCGCACAGACGGTGCCGCTGACTGGTGTCAGCTGGTGTCACACCCCCAAACACATACAGCCTCATACCTCTTCCGGCATAGCATTTTTCTTTTTCTTTTGTGCTGATTCTAAAGCAGTTTTTGACTCTTGACCATAATCCATTCTAAGATGAAAAATTCTGAATCCTTCCTGTGAAAAATGAGGTAAGGATGTATTCTGGGGACAAGCCCATAACCCACTTGTGAACAGTTCAGTGTCGTCTGGTAGCCAATCGGTTCATTACTATTCATCTGTAATCATTTTGAATGAGCCAGTGGTAATGGAGTACTCCCAGGCCATGTAGGGTTTGACATTCTCCCCCTGCCAACCCCCAAAATGTTTTTATTACTGATCAGGCATGCAGCGTAAGAAAATTACGAATCTGACCCCCTTTCAGAGGTGGGAATCCGGGTCCAAAGAGTAAAAATCCAGACTGGGATTTTGTTTTAACCAACTAGATGTACACTCTGAGACTTTTGATACTCAACCGGTTGGTTGGTTGAAACAAAATCCTGGTCTGGATTTTTACTCTTTGGATTTGGATTATCCACCTCTGCTCCCCTTCAACCTTTGTTTCCGTGCCCCAACCAGTAGGGTTGCCAGAGCCCCCACCACTCTGAGCATGTGAATGGCAGGAGGTCACGTCGGGCTTTATTGCCACACCATTCAGTACACCATAAAAGCGACTAAAGCTTCTGGCTGGATACAAGAACTGCAGAGGTATAAGACTGAATATTTCGGTGTATTCACCGGTATATATTCACCTTTATATTATTTTTCCCATATAATGGCAACATTAAGCAACTACGTTTCCATGTGCCATAACGTTAATGTGACAGTGCTGTGTCTGTTGTCGTGAGTATGTTTTAACAGTAAAATGCCGTTTGATTGAGTTATTTAACTCCTTGATGTGTGGCTTTCGTTCCATTGAAGGGACTGTGCGAGCTGTCCTTCCTTTTCGTTTTCCTCTCGATGTCCCTGATGCCTCTGTCCCGTGTTCACTGCTGGTGCCCGGTCAATGTTGCCTGTCAAACATAGCAGCCTTTTTGCCTAACATGAAGGCAGAAGAATGGCCTTTAGGAAACGCTTCTACATCCTGTTTTTAAAACCAATCAATAATTATATGTAATCGGCTTACGTCTCATTAATCATGTGACCTAAATAGCTACGAAATTGCTTGTATTTTGCATTAGGTTACATCAGTGGGCACCATCACACACAGAAGGGGGACGCAGTAGCATTAGCATGCTAACAAAAAGGAAGCCGACGTTCACCAGCTAACGGAGATCACTATGGTTATCTACGGGACCCAATACATAGGAACACTAGTATCTTTGGCTTTATACATCCCATTTTGCAAAGTGATCTCCATAAACTCTGGCACTGTTAAGGGTCTTCTCAGTGAAAACAGTTCTTACGATGTTTTTTTTTTTATAGAGTGAGAGCTTTTTGAGTTTTGTTTGCAGTGAAAATGACATTCCTAAGATATTTTCCCTAAGAACCTATATGGTGTCACGTGGATCTTTCACCATGGCGACAGTTTTCTATTGGCTGGAAAAATGATGGTGCAAATGGACACAAGCAGCAACGGGCGGCCTGGGGGTGCCGTCGGTCCCGAGAACACGCACTGAGGCGTCTGATAGCGCCGCGCTTTCCATGCGCAAAAATAATGATCTGTTTAATGTCCGATGCCTGGCCTTGTAACCCTGGGGCTCTCTGCCAAAAGCTGCTAAGTTCCCGGGTTTTACAGCAGGGAGCGGGTGGAGTCCGAGAGACGCTTTTAATCTCCTTTGGGCCCTTCACAGCAGTCCCATTAGATGTTATGCCACGCTACTTAAATTTATTGTAATGGCTACCTTTTACTGCTATTATATTTCTTTGAAAGTATTTTTGCTTTATTCTCTTTCTAAAACTTGAATTATATATTGCTATGTGTTGAACTAGCACATTTTTTTTTTATTTCATCTAGATTGAACTTTAATTAACAGCGGGCCGTGCAATGAATCGGAAACACCATAACGATGTTTTATGTTTACATCGCGGGGGCGGTAATTTATACCGCTAGCGGCGGGGAGCTGGGACGCCACATTTGCGTACCTCCTGTCGCCGTGGGAGCTTGATTGTGCAGTCACATGACAGATCAGGGGCGTGCGGCGCAGGGTGTTTGATCCTGCTGACACCTCCTCAGATAGCATGGGCGAATAACTGGGGATGTGTTTGTCTGAAAAATGAGAAATAAAATCAGCGCAGCATCTTTTTGCAAGTTATGATGGCAGAGTTCTGGGGGGAGGGGAGGGGGAGTGGGGTGGAGAGCTAAATCACATGACCCAGGGAGGTGAGAATCCTTTTGGGTGTATGGGAGTGGAGGTTAGTTTGAAATTCCATTTAAGATGCTTTTGTTCCAGAGCCATTAGGCTCTCTTTGTTAGCATGGAGACTCTACCTGCAGGACATATGTGACATCAGAATACATACACAGTGAAGACCTTAACTTGAGTGTTTCATCCTGAGAAAGGCCTATAACTGGGAATCAGACAGTGAGGAATCACCCCACACATGTGTAACACTAAGATCATGACTTTTGATAGCAAAATTATGAATATCAGGGATTCCAGATGTAACATTTTGAGTCATTTGTTCTTACTAAAGCAAGTAAGCTGTATTTACACTAGTTGCAAGCTTTAATCCACTTGTCTATTGAATTCCATTCCAACAAGGCCAATGAACGAGTTTCCTCCAATAATTGGAAATGCCCTATTGGATATTACATAAAAACCATTATTAGCTGTGTTTATTGCCAGGTCTCATAAGAAAACTGTAACCCAGCCTCTCCTCAAGAGACATAAAACTGGACCCTTGTGATGTATCTGGTTACTTGACCAGTCTTTCTATTTTATGTTTGTAAGTATGCGTTGCTTGTCTGCGTTTACATTTTGTTAGCAGGCCTCTTGCATGTTCTACTGAGGCTCAGCTGGCTACCAATGATTAGCAATATCTATGTTTCAGTCTGGCTTCCAATCCAGCGCCCCGCAGCACTGGAAGGACCCTGCTTCTCTCCAGTAACTGTGGCGCTGATTCTATTATACTGCACATCTTAGTACTCTGTAGTACAGACAGAAATATCAGTAACACTGTACTTGAGGGGTACAAATAATGTAGTAGTATACTAGTATACTCTTACTTAATGTAATAATTAACCAGAACGTAAAGGTGCTTTCACACTACCAGAACTTTTTTTCAGGAACCACGGACTTTTGATGCATATACACCTCTGGAAATTAGCCCTATTGTAGTTACTTGTGGGCAGTTCCAGAACCGTTCTTAGTATCTACTCCAGACTAGGTGCTTTTTGTTGATGATTGGTTGGTGTTTACAGCAATAGCTTGCTGATTGGTTGGTGCTTACAATGATAGGTTGCTGACTGGTTGACCTCAAGCAGTGGAAGTATGGAAAAAGTGTGGAAAAAGAGATGATACAGCAGAAATTGAGCAGGTTTTTTTTCTACCCCAGTTATATGAAATGCATCATTTAGTAAATTTTTTTGCTTGCATCTCCAAATTTTTGCACTGGAAAATCCGGTCGCTACTTTGGTGTAATATTGCCGGTGCCAAGGACAAAACTTGCCAGCGTTTAATAGCAGGATAACGCCGCATCATTTTCTATTCTGTGAAAAACAAAAGCTTGATTTGCTGGCCAGATTTAATAAGAATCATGAACATGTTACCGGTCATATAAGTAAAATATAAATAAACGGGATTGTCCCATATAGATCGCCATCGATCCCCTCAATAACTAACAAAAGGACTTATTGTTTTGGCTTGGCTGTGTAGCTTCGTATGAAGTCATGTGTTTAGTTTAACCTATGAAATGTTTGCATTTCCTGTGATTATTTAGCATCAAGGTCCCGGTTCCTGTTGTGTGATGTGGCCCTAAGTGTTACACATCGATGCCATCTCTGTTAATCGTTAATCAGTCATGACGAGGGTCATATATTTCCTGCAGTCACTATATTGGATGATGATTTGTACTTGAGTTAATTTGGCCCTCACAAGTAAAGTGTTACCAAAATGTTTATCAGATCGCTACAGAAAAAATCGATCCGATTGCTACTAGCCTGTATGAGGAAACAATGAATAGACTTAATACTCAGTATATGGCTATATACTGTAGTTCCTCAGGGCTCAGTCATGGGCTTACTGCTCCTTTCAAATGTAGGCAGCTCTTATATTGTTCATTAGTATGTTGGATCTTACTGTTGCAATTGGCAATTAACTTACAATTGGTTTTATATTACAAAAAACTCTGTAGTCTTTTATCTCTGCAGCATAAGCGTGGTCAGGGAAATGAGGAACATGTACGATAGAGAAAAGCTGCCCTACACATTCATTACCTCAGGGCTAGACTGCTGTACCGGTCTGTTATCTGGCGGCACAACTGCTTCCCCAAAGCGTTTTTGACTCATACAGAGTGCAGCTGCTAGAGGTCTAAAATGTATTAGTCCTATACTCACATCCTTATACTGAATGACTGTCAGAGTATAGAGAGTGCTGTTCTCGCCTTGGAAGCCCTGAAACAGATATGAAGCTCAGAGCGCCCGTATGAAGGAATAATCCACCTGTTCATGTCAGGATTCAAACATTCTGAATTTATGTCTATGGTAAAAATCTCCCTCTTTACTCCCTACAGTTAGAAGGAGATGAATCCTGAACAAAGCAGTTTGTGAGGTGAGCAGGCAATGCTTACACCTGAACGATGGGAGCGGTTTCACCTTTGACCTTCCCACGCCTTTGGTGTTGACTGTCGTGGATCTTCTTGTCATTGGACATGCCACCTACAGGTCAGACCAGGTAATCCATCTGAAGCTAAGCCGGTTTGGGCCTGGCCAGGACTTAGATGGGAGACCAACTAGGAAATCTGGGTTGCTGCTGGAAGAGGTGTTGGTGTGGCCAACAGGTTAGTGAATCCTGTGGTCTGTGTGGATTCCAATGCCCCAGTGCACTGATGGGGACCCTGTGCTGTAAAAACAGTGCCATCCTTCAGATGGTCCTGACTCTTTTAGTTCATAAAAGATCTCTGGGCGTCATTCGAAAGAAGAGGGGTGGCGATGCCCTGGCTAAAACTGCCCACTGTGGCCCTATCAGATCTGGCCTCCTAATCATCCCCTATATCTAACTGCTGAATTCTCTCCTGCCCCTTCACCACCTTAGCTACTGTGTGCTGAGCGTACTGGTTCATTCGGGTGGGGGCTACACAGTGGTGCTGGTTGAAGTGGCTCCCCATTGACTCTGTAAAGCACTTTAGGTGCTTGGAAAGTGCTATATAAATGTAATGTTCATTACCTCTTGACAGTTAGATGTGTCCTCTGCTGCCCCACTTGTTACTGTAGTGTCCCTTAAAGCTCCAGTTCTATACTGCACCAGCTCAGCACAACAGAACATGTTTATCTTCTGCCTTCATGCCATTTGGGGTGACCGGGCTCAGAGCTGACCGCTCACCACCTGACCGGTGCTGGTATCTGGGCAAAGGATCCACAAGTGGGTGCAATCGAACACAATCGAACTCTGTGCCACAGTCATCCATATTCACCCTCCCTCGCCAGTGCATCAGCAGCCCAACATTCTATACCAACATATATATATGTATATGTATATATATGTATGTATTTCTCATTATGCATCAGCAGCCCAACATTCTATACCAACATATATATATGTATGTATTTCTCATTATGCATCAGCAGCCCAACATTCTATACCAACATATATATATGTGTATATATATATATGTATGTATTTCTCATCATGCATCAGCAGCCCAACATTCTATACCAGCATATATACTCTGAAACATAGATAAATACATAAGTTCATATATATATATATACACACACATATATTCTTGTTAGTGCTTCTTATATTTTAATAGGGTATTAATCAATACTGCCTCTTAAACGGAGTTTTTTGTCATTTTGGTCCCTCTCTTTATTAATTCCCACGGGTGAAAGAATAAATCACCATAAAACATCCTAGAAAGTTTGATCGATTGATTTGATTGCTAGGAATGCTGAAGGACCCTTTGTTTCTTGATAGATAGTATACACATCTCCCTCTCTCTCTCTACCTCAGAGCTGCCCTCAGGATTAAAGGTCCATCAGCTGTTACCTCCTGACCAGAAGCATGACTGCCTTGTGCTCCACCAAGATGGCTGCTGACCCAGCAGGACCTCACCCTGCAGCCTGCCTCTGATTCGTCAGTCCCTAGTCCAGCCCAGCCCCATCCAGCTGTGGCTTTAATACTTCAGTTCCACTAGAAAAAAAAGCATTCACTTCCGAAGCTGGCACATATCATTAATGTGCAAAAATCACACGGGGGAGGGGGTGCTGGCAACCCTGCTTTGAAGTTGCAATGAAGAAACAGTTGGGGGAATTTAGCCTAACGATCTCGGTACTTGCATGAGAAGAAACCAAAATCTGGGCTGACAGGACCGCTAGGAGTTACGGAGGGCAGGGTTCACCCCCCTTCCCAGGGCCGTGCGGCTCTCTCCAAATCATGATGGGCGAATGAACAGCCATGCTGTGCCTGACTGTGTTCCTCATGCCCAACGTGCCCAAGTTAAATCAGAATCAGATTTACTAGCCAAGAATGTCAACTGACACCAGGAATTTGGTTCCAGCCAATGGTGTCTCGCAAGTTGGACACACAACATACAGACTGTGAACATATCATTTACAGACAATACACATTGTACAAGCCATAAACAGATTAAATTCAAGACAAGTGATATCCTATATCTAAAGTGCCAACGCACTCCCAGAGAAGCTCTTAATCAACGCACTCCCGTCTGCGTTCTGCACAGACTGCACAAAGTGGCTGTTTTCAACTGCTGAAGGAGAAAAGGTCTGTGCATTTTTACCTGCTCATTGTAATCCAAGCTGTGAATTACCATAAACATAGTTGCGGTTCAGTTACTCGCAGAAAAATCACCTTGTGTTTTCCTTGGCAAGCTTGAAGTCAGGTGTGACAGAGGGAGGTGTTAGAACAAAGATACGTGAACATGTTAGATGTTAAAATGCCGTGAACCCTGTCTACTCATAAATGCGTAAATGCGAATCTGTGTGAGTTCTTTCCAAGAGGACATACTATGAAAATGTCTATAAACTGTCTGAATGGTCAACATTATTTAACAACACAATTAACACATGGAAAAAATATCTATTTCCACTTTGGTTTGTGTGACTGTTTTAGTGAAGAGACTCTATGTATGGCATACATGCTATCAGGCATAATATCCCCAAAACATTCACTCTATGTGTAGAAATACACTTTTTATGCCCTGAACTGCTGGCACACATCTTGAGAATTAAACATTTCAAAAGCCGTAAAAATATTTAGCTGTCTGAGATGGGGCCTGAGCCCAATCCGGGTTAGCCGTGATCCTCTGGGACGGGTCCATTTTGCTGTTTTAAAGCATTTCCAAAAGTCTGCTGCATTCTTTGGGAAATCTTTCTTTTGAAATAGCATTTCATTCCCCTGGAAGTGTTTTGTTTACTCAAAGGGGTCCAGCCAGGCCGTTTCATGCGAAGCCTGAACCACCAGATCGCTTCTTGATACTAAAATGAACTTAAATCTTTGCGTGGGATGAAGGCCGCCCAATGTTTCAAATCTCCTTTGCTGCATATGCAGACTAATGCCTTTAAATCAGTTTTAAGCCCCACACATGAAAGGAAACAGTGCAAATCATATGTGAAATCGGTTTCTAACTACTATAACAAAGAAACAAGGCTTTCGGTGTAATACACAGTCCATATTTATATTACTTAGGGGAAATTGTTGAGTTAGATGTGGTATTTATGTAAGTGGCTGTTATCATAAAAACCATTCCGTACTTCCTGCAGCCATGTGTGATAATTATAATGCCCGAGGACCTATGGTGATCGAGGTATTATGCATTATTGGCCTTATGTGTATATTTGAGAGCAGTAGGAAATATAAGATGCAGCATGCGTTCTGCAGGTGCTAGGATTGCGACCGTAGACTGCCTTTGTTGGCGGACTCGTCTCTTTCTCCCCTTGTTCTTCCACTCAGCAGTCACCGTAGTGTGGATACGCCCCTCTGGCCACCAACCCAGGGTGTTGGCTGCAGCATAACATTAGCGCACAAAGGCACAAGCCTTGATTAAGGGCACTCGGCACCTTAATTGACAAGTTACCCTTAATTAACGAAGACCAAAGGACGAATGAAAAAAAGAATTAAAACATGGAAATGAAAAATGAACCCCACCCTCCCCCCGCCCAGGTTCTGTGTTTATTTTTTGTTTTTGCCGCATTACATTTCTTTGTTAAAGATAGGGTATGACGTTCAGCAATTTGTGGACAGGATATAGACCATCCTCTTACATAGCAACTAGAATCTGATTGGATAGGAGGCCAGCAGCCACCTGCGTGCAATTGGCTGGTTCGGCCCGGTGTGAGACGGAAGGCTGTCAGGGAAGGCAGCTAGAGACAGGGAGCCAGCCCACATGCGGCAGCCCTCATTGGCTGGGAAACTCGGGCGCAAGGCGGCGGGTGTTTCGGGGGGGTGCAGGCACCAGGTACTGAGGAACCTGGACAGGGAAATAGCTGTGGATAGAAACACAGACTCCAGTAAAAAGTGGGGTGTCAGAACATCAGATATTAATCCAGTGGTTTTATCCACAACTGTGCAAATGTATAACAAAATATACACATATCCATATAAAATGAAAGCTATTTTAAGAAACTGACACAAGCAGTGAGAAGAATCAGTCTTCAGGAGGTCGGTGGAAAGTCATCGTTGATTTTTTTTTACCTTGCTACTCCTGCTATTGGTCAGAGACCGTTTCAGTGGGGTGGGGGGCTGTCAACAAGAAAGATGGATGCAGGGTGAGCGAGTGAAGCGTGTGTACGCGGGGGGGGGGGGCTCGGTTTGCATGCCTGACAAATGGCTCCTGAATAACGGCATTTCATCAGACTTTTGCATGAGCTGCCGTACTGACGCCGATTAAAATAAATGCATTTTTAAGAACAACTTACGGCCTAAAATCCCACTGCTCCTGGAACACCCACAACCCCCCTGGCCTGGAAGTCTGACCCCTCTCTCCCCAGTGGGTGACTCAGTACCCCCCCATGGGCTGCCGATGGGCTCCAGCGAATGCCTGGTCTCCTGGACTTGGCAAACCCATTCCCTGATTCCCATCTCCATGACGGCCCCAGGATGAGGCTTTTACTTCAGCTTTCCATCCCTCATCATCCATAACGTATGTGAACTTCTCTCAACCTCAGTGAGGCCCGACCTGGTTTAAAGCCCCACTGGACACGGAAGAGTGCTCTATCCAGCATGTGTTCAGCCTGATTGGTGTACTTTTGAGAAGACTGCACCCCTTCTGGATTATTCCGGCAGCAATATCTGATGGTAAAACTCACTCTGGACTGAAACGGGTCCATGGGATCTGATGATGTGAGGATGATGCTGACCTTTGGCCTCGGGAAATGATGTCATGGACTCAAAGAGCAGGAGAGAAAGCTGCCAAGATGTTAGGGTTTGAGCTCTCCTGTGAAACGTGGCTTGTTGTCAGAATGACTGCGGTACACGCTACATCTTAAAGCAAAGCCACGGTAGCCCTTCTTTTGGGAGTTTTTAAACCACAAATCAGCGGCATGACGGTGCAAAATTTGCAGGTGTCTTGTAAAAAAAAAAAAAAGCATAGGCCAATGATGGGCAGCGCCGGTGTGTGGGCAGGAGCTCAGGCCAATGACAGGTGGCCAGAGCGTGTGGGTGGAGCGCTAGCCAATGACGGGCGATTTGGGCGTGTGGGTGGAGCGCTGGCCAATGACGGGCGATTTGGGTGCGTGGGTGGAGCGCTGGCCAATGACGGGCCGCACGTGTGGCAGTGGGGTGTGTGGGCGGGAGTGCAGCTGCAGCTTATTCTGGCCCTCACCTTTTGACTCTGCACAAAGGATGAGTCACTGCTCCTGTCCTCCCCGTCGCAGATAATCCGCAGTCTTAGCCATCTCAGTCCTGTCTTTGGGTAATAACGAAGGCTTTACTGTGAAATGCCATGTTTGTGCAGCCTGGGGGGAGACGTGTATGTTTCGAGGAGGGGGGTAACGGCGTCATGGTGTAAACGTAGCCTGTCCGACGCCCTATGCACCCTGAGATCCTGAGCTCAATAAGCAGGTACTGGAAGACAGACAGGCCAGGAGGGGTCAGTGGTTTAAGAAACCTGCGGATGCCATCTGAAGTGGAAACTGGGAACTCCAGTTAATAATAAAGAAAACAATACAATTTTAAAGCCAACCTCTTGTTAAATACTACGAAAAGCATTAGATCACTGCTGTCTTTCTGTAATAATTACTGGGTGGGATGAAGAAGACAGACTGGAAAGTTCCAGTGCCTAGGAGCGTAGAGGCATAATTAATCAATGAATTTCCTCTTAGATATAAGAAAACACGCCGTGTTCCCAGAGCTAAAAAAAGCCGGTGTGAGTCATCACACCCCACACACCGTGGACCCCGCAGCCGTCACATTCAGGGGGAGGGTGATTCTGCCAGTGTACTTTCCAGCCCTGTTTTCCATCCCCTCTTCTCCGTGTTCACGTAGCCACCTCAGACGAGGACAGAGGTCACACCCGACCGCCAAATGAGCACTATGGGCCGACTCCGTTACATTTCACCCGGGCCGGATTGGCCACTTAGCCAACACCACTTGCAGGTCAGTCCACACTGTCAAAACAAAACTAAGACAGCCCCACCCAGCCCCTGAGGTCTCCGAGATAAAGTTCACCGACAGCTCACAAACTCATCGGCCTGCTGGTAAAATGCCCACTATGTTCAGGTCTGCTTTGATGGTAGCTACCCAACCACATCCAGTCACCAGAGTCCTTCTCGACCTACAGGAAACATCTCAAGGCCCATCTTTTCCAAGGAGCACCACGGCTAGCTCATTCAGCTTCTGACCTGCTCTGCCATCGGCCACAGACTGCAGTGCTGGATGCTCTTCTGTTGTGCATTTGTCGAGCAGGAAACCTGTCCTTACCATCTTATGGTTTGAGCAGCCTTACGGTTAGCTTCCTGTTTGTAACTAGGGTGACCAGATAATCCATGTCGTCTCAGACACTTAGCTAGGGCAGGATTTGTAAGCTACCATTTCAAATAAAGTGACCTGGATTTCACTTGCTGCGTGCTGATTGGCCAACCTGGTTTCTAGAACTCAGTTCTGACTATAGACAGATTTACTGAGGTGACATAAAATTATATCAAAATTATCTGCCACCCCGTTTGCTCCCCAGCTTTGAGCAATGTCACTTATGTAAATCCAACTCAACATGATTAATGATTACAAGTTTTATAACTTTACTTAAAGCACGTCAAATATAATCTCCTGAGCTGAGAGTACCATGCTTCAAGTATTTTTCAGTTATAACATTTTTCATCTGCATTTGTTTCTTCTAGCTGTTTGGGGTCAAAGTTATAAAACATGTCGATCACTCATAAGAATAAACTGCTGATTGTTGCACTGAGGCTGAACTTTCCTTTGTAATGACTGATTTTATTTACATCACACATATTTACCTTTGTATCTGAAAGAATTTTTCATGTTACAGCCCCGTAACATCTTTCTGCCATCCTCTTGCCACCCAATGTGAAATTCAGTAGATCTGGCAGTATTAAAACACATTAATTTAGATCTGGCAATGTGTAGTCGTAGGTTTAGTAGTTGTTATTAGTAGTAGTAGTAGTTTTGAACTAGAAAAATAGTCTAATATTCAAACTTTTGATGTCAAGATTAAAGATCAAAGGTCAAAGTTATACCGATGTGTGGTACACAGTAAGAAAGAATAAGTAAAATAGAAAAATGTTAAGAAAAGAAAATAAACAGCATAACTATACTGATACTACTTAAGAGGACTTTGTCACTTGGATTTAAAAGCTCGGGGAACTTTTTTATTCACGCATGTTGAAATTTTTCATGCATAAACTCTTCTGTACGTAGGAAACCTGTGAGGAGAAAGCCTCTCTTTTACTCAGGGTGTCCATCGCTCATAGAAACGCTGCCTGCCATCTGAGGTGGTCAAAACACAACGTGCAGTTAAAGGCTGGGGGTTGGGGGGGGGGGGTTATCTGGGGGCTGGGGGGGCCTTGTGGCATGGCTATACTTATGCCCATTATGTTGCGGGTCCTGTTTAAGGATGACTGC
>JAODKN010000044.1:15886406-15900931 GCA_026774425.1 Petrocephalus zakoni
CACTGTCAGTCCCTGTTGTTACTTTCCACTCTCCCTCCCCATTCTCACTCTCCCACCATCCCCCCCATACTAGCGGAGCAAAGCGCCCCAGCTCACAGGACGCCTATAGAAAGGGGCAGAGGCGTGGAGGAGGGGGCCGCAGACCTCCGGCTCTCGCACGGATCCGCACCGGGAGGAGCGGCGTATTACTGACATCAGTCTGCGGATGTGAGACTCGCCGGCACCAACTTACGCGAAGCGGCACCGGATCGGCCCCGTGACCGCTCCTCTTAGCTCGGGGTCCATAAAGCCGCCTCGGCTCCTCCGATCTATGCCGGTGGGTCTATGGCGGGTTACAACAGGGACCCCCCTTATTAACGTCCGACTCGGACATCTCATCGCCTCGTACAATTACGATAAATTAAGGTTATAAAACTAAAGCCCCAGCAATGCACGGACTTAAAGGGGAGGGGGAAGCAAAACCGAAGAGCAGGAGAGAGATTAAAACGCGGACCCGTTTTAATGGGAGCGCTTTGCACTTTACGGCAACAAAAAACAAAAAAAAGTGCAATAAACTAGTTTCGCTAACCGATCTCGCGAAATACTGCCCCCCCGGGACACAAAGCGCACGGGGAGGGGGGTAGGGGAGAAAGTTTCTGACGGGCTGGAGACCCGAAGGCACGAAGACGGGGAGAAAATACCTTTGTACGCCAGAAAAGTGCGGGGGGGTTAGAAGTGGCAGGGCTTTACAGCGGTAATATAATTGAGCAGCGCCCCCCGCCCGTGCCATCTGCGAGGCCGGCAGGCGGCAGCACGCCGCAGCGGAGCGGGACCGGCCCTCGGTGACATGCCGGCTCCGGCGAGAGCTGCCTCCGCCTTTAGTACGGGCCCTTCGGCGTGCATTCGGCGGATCGCCCCACGCCCACCCCCGGGCCAGCCGAGTGATACGGGCAATCAGACATGACAGACCCCCGGACGCCTTAAGCGGGGTGACGGGGCTCCTTACAGCGTGCCGGGCACGGGGGCTCCGAACGCCGCACGCACAAGGACCAAGGCGCGCTAATGCCATTTTAAGCAGCCTAACCGATTTATGCATAATTCCATTTATTCATACGCAGCCAATTCTCCCAGATTATTGGGGGGGTCTACGAAGTTGTAAATGAGACCATTCGTGCGCTGCAGCCGGGACCCCGTGCAGTAATTTGGTGGAAATCTCCCCCCGTGAAAGATTTCCGCGCACGGAGAGCATAATTACACAGCGCTCCTCTGCCAGAGCCAAGCATGTCTTTTTACAAAAAAAAAATATCCGACTGTAAAGGCTGACTGGGGCAAAATAATGGGGATTCGGCGCAACAGCTCACACTTTGCCCTGTAACAACCCCGACAACGCAGGGCTAACGGACGGGCTTAGCGCGGCATCCGCGACGCCAAATTACCGTGAAGTACCGGCCACTGAAATGCGTGCAAAACCTGTCAGAGTGACATTAAAGGCAGTGGCCATGCGTGACACACGCGTGCATGCCATTACACCTATGGATCACACACGCGTGCATGCCATTACACCTATGGATCACACATGCACACCTACCTGCACACAGGAAACACGGGAAACAAAGTATAACGCCAGCGATCACCTGCACGGCGCATTGTCTAAACATAATGTTACATTTTAACCGATCGGGGCAGGTTTCCTCCCCGAAGCCTGGCGCACATCCGCAGATGTTACTTACGCCGCAACAATTACATAATCACCCCGAAACAAAGTAATTTCTGCGGCTCGTTCCGCCGGAGGCAGCGAAAGGTTAATCTGCAGACGTGCGGAAGCCGGCCGGAGCGCGGCGGCTCACGCAGCGCCCGTGTCAGCGCCGGGGAAGAAGAGGAGAGGTACCTGCGGGCTGATCCATCTCAATGTAAAATATTAATTCTGTAGAATACGGCATCAGCACATCCCTCCATCCGTCGGCGTCCTTGTCCGTATTCCAGACCGTGTTGTACATCGTCTAGCTACTGTATTGGGGGGTAAAGCGCACAGTCAGCTGTCAGCTGTCCCGGAGTCCTGCTTCACAATGGACGCGCCAGAGGAGGATCGCTGCGGCGCATTCACAACGCGAGCGGCCCTAGGCGGGGGAAAGTGGACGCCGGCTCCGCTGTCTGCTCCGCTCTTCCCGGGGCCAGCAGGGACCGTAATCTTCATTTTTAAGAAAGAGCAGCCCGGTTTGGTAGGAGAATTTTTACATCATCCCGGAAGAGCCGACCTGCCCGCTGGCGACGGGGGAGTCCGGCGGCTGAGACGTTTCGGCACTCCTACATATCTCAGCCTCAAATAAAGATGACACTCCTAACAACCGTCAGGTTAGGTTAAATTCGTGCGTGGTGCTAATTACATTTCAATAACGTATAATTTCCCAGTTTATTCTCGGTGATTATTCTTTCACCGCTCGTGACTAAAACGTGTCCATCCCCTTAAGTTGCGGATAAAGTGGTACGTCCCTGCCGGTGCCGAGCCAATGCGCGCCGCCCTGCCGCGAGCAGGACCTGGATTTGGGAGCCAATGGGAGAGGGGCTTTACTTTAACTCTGTTGCCAAAGTCTGAGCATCTCCTCAATTTTGAGAGACATAAGAGAGTTGGCGTACGTGTAGCGTCCCCTGGCCAATCAATAGGGCACAACACGCAAAACAAAACGCGATAGGCTGGAACAGTTACTATGAGGGACAAAGGGACGTGAATAGCCGGGAGAGACACCCCCCACCCCCCCGCGCGCTGCCTTTCAGTCATTTGATAAATGTGCAGGCGACTTTAAATCTATGCATGTATGCACGAATTCTGTATTTTCATATGCAATTTTTAAAACTTTGCAGACGTCATTGATAAATGCATACTATGGAACTGATGTTTTAAATAATGCGTTAATACGTTTTAAGTCACGTAGCTTTGCCTTCGCTTTGAACACCCGCACAGTCCCCGAGTCTCCCTGCAATTGGGTATAAACAAGTTAGTGGCCTAAAATGATATAAATGTGTTTCAGTGACGCTTTTCCCCGTGCTTGTTAAATGTATGGCTTCATCTGAGCTGACAAAGGACCTGTAGCCCCACAAATACCAAGTGTTCTGAAAATAATCACCAGCAGACACTTATATTTCGTGACCCACTAAATCTCACCATCAACAGACCATAATGTCTGGCCACAAAAAAAAAAATGCCGGCATTACTGTAGAAGCCAGTTCTGCTGTCTAGCTCTATCCAAACTGTCAGAAGGAAAAGATTCACCCCTCAGCGTACACAGTGGCTGTCAACCAAAGAATCTAGTTAACTTTTGTGAGAAGAAAGGCGTCCATATGGCGCGGGACTGAGACACAGATACCCTCCATCAAATGTGACAAGCACAGTCACCTGTCACCCATGTGAAGCAAGGCGGCGAGCGCACAGATGATCCAAAACAATTACCAAGAACCAACTTAACTTGCCGGTTCCACATTAGAGCCCTGGGAAAATATTCATCTACTTTGTAGATTATAATTACAAACCTCGAGTGCAGGAAGAAATAGTGGGATTAAGGAAAAGCACACAAAATGCCACTTCAAAGGTTTTGTGTTTCACTTTTATCATTCCAAACAACCAATATTCCCTGGGATTTATTATACAATAAATATTAAAGTCTGGGTGTATTTGTAATTTTTATTATTCACAGCCTCAGTTATTCTGTCCCGACAGATATGAATCAAACCATCATTTACGGTTCAGCTCGGCTTGGAAATAATTTTGCTACATCATCCTGAAATTAGAGACAGAGTAGACATTGCTTAGGATATAGTGCGGTAAGAGAGACATATGCAGAACACAGCAAAGTCTGAGGGATGTTTGTGATTTCTTTCTTTGTCACTAGGCACCTGATATCAGAATTTGTTCCAAGCAAAAAAAAAAAGAAGAAGAGGCTGTTGCTTTACGCAAATATTCTCACGCAGCCCCAAGGACCGGGCTTGTGTAGCTGAGGGAAGATACCGTATTCTGCCCGGCTACAAGGCCAGGCTAATCGATGGCCGAGTGTGAGAAAACGAGCACGGGGGTCGCCTTGTCTGGACTTTCAAAAACAGAGCAACTACTTTCGGGGAGATTTCAATAACAGCAAACTCGAATACAGGGCATTGAAAAGTAACTCCCGAAGAGCCAGGGCTTTTGTGTGGAAGAGACTACTGTTTAGAAGTTTCACTGTAAGTGTAAACAGGTTGTTTCACAGGTTCCAGAAAACACGAAAAGAAAATTAATGAAAAAGGAAGCTACCGATGAATCATTAATACTTAATTCTTAAAAGTTTGTAATGTGTGCCTAGGGCAGCCACATAACAGCCACATTAAATGTTAGATAATATGGATATCAGATGATATCCATGATATGGATATCAGTCTTTAACTGGTGATGCTGGGAAGCCTGAAGTGAACCGAAACGCTCCGACTCGCTCGTGCTCCTAGTCCATCACGCTGTCAGCGGCGTTAGGGTTTAATGGAGAGCGTCAGATCTGGAAATGTGATATGAACACACATGCGTGCGATCCAGCCGGCTGGCACCAGCGGGCCACGGAGAGAGACTCCGGCTGCTGGCCGTCTGACAGGACATCTGGAGGGGACAGATTTCCCACACCACAGCCCAGATGGTGATAAATAACAGCACATTTTTTCACAGAATCTCCCAGCACTGTGGCTACGTTTATACCTGAAGTAAATGTAGGGGCAGATTGGCACTGAGCGGGCGGGGTGGAGGGGGGGACCTCTACCATTTATTTGATGATCAACAAGCAGTGCGGGACAGTTTGTTTGTACACTCGCAAACGAGCAGGAATGACCCCTACTGCCTTTTGTTTGGGGTGGGGGGTGTCTTTCCCTTAGCCAGTGACAATGGGGGAGACACGGGAAAGCCTTTTTCTATGCCTCAGTAACACCCCCCCCCCCACATTACCACCACGCATGCACAGAACCCCTGCTCTTCATTGGTGGGGGTGGGGGGTGGTGTAGACCTCAAGTGAGGTCACTGCAGCATTGACCATCTCATTGAAGTGACGCAATGCTCTGGTGACGCCGTGACACTTCACACCTTTACCTCGATCTCCCAGACTCTACCTTCTCCTCACACTCGTGCGTTTCCAAACATGCCCCCGTTTCTGTTTCTGCCACGCCCCCCCGAGCCACTCACTCCCTCCCCCGTTCCTCGGATTTACAAAGACCTCGCCGGCAGGGTGTTCAAATGCTCCGGAAGGCGGTTGGTTTTAATCTTTGACCAGGGTAAACGGTTATTACACATTAAAAAAACATTGCATGTTCCACCCATGTGTACATGTGCCTGGTAAAACAATTACAGCTGCATATAATCTGTTATAGCATATATACGATATGCCACATCTTATATATCAACCAAAGTAACCTGCAGAGTAAATATAAGAGGTGTGCGTTGTTCTGCAAACATCTGCGCGAAGACCACTAGGCTGAAATACAGTGAGGTCACAAAATAGTATTAATGCACTGTGATATGTTGGGTCCTTGGGTACAAGTAAAGGATTGTGGCCTGAGCTGTGTCTGTGTGCATGTCTGTGTGTTTTGGAGGTTTCCATAGGGACAGGAGATAAGTTAAGCTAGAGAGGAGCAAGGAGGGAGAGTAAACAACAATGGAGATTACAAGTCGGTCTTGTCTCACCTCACAGGGGTGTAGCAGGATAGCGGTGGGGAGCAGTGCCGTGCGTCAGAACTGGACACACATCGGAATATTTAAAGACACCCGTTACTAAGAGGGCATGGATAGATAAACTTTTAGTTTGATTCTGAATAAATTAGGGAAACAAATCTGAAGACGATTAAAGTCAAGCTGGTTGCAGTCATGAGACTAAGCCCTATTATCCGTTCCTCGTCGGATGCCTGAATTGGGCCACACACATATTTCTTTCTCGGAATGTGATACTATTCAGAGGACGGGAAGACCTCCACCATTTATACGATGATCTCAACACAATTACCAATCCCTAACCCCACACCGAACAAAACTCAGAATCCTTTCAGCACTTTCTGGAACCATATGAATTCACAACAAAGGCTTTTAGATTGAGGCCCTAAGGCATCACATTTTCTGGAAACGAAAAAAAATATATATCACCATTAAAAAACCTATATGCAAGCATATAATTAAAACTTTCACCTTTTCTCACCTCAACTGCATGGCATTTAAATACCCGCTAAAGTGTTTGTGTTAAGTAAAAAAAAAAAACGTACACAGGTAGAGTAGTAGCTACATCTAGAAACTGGAATAGGTGCCTGATTGGGCTTGTTAACCAGCCGTGTAAGGAATCGAGCCCTGATCAGAATTTCAGTTAGCATCATGGAACTATGAATGGTGAATTTTTAATTCAGCAAGAAATCGGCAATAAATCTAAAATGAATTGAATGAATCCTTTAGATTTTTTCCCCACTGACATTTAATGATCACAAAATATAATTGGCACCGTAATATAATTAGCTGAGAAGTCTTAAGGCAAATTAATGTCCAATGTTCTCACTAATAATTAGGCAATTTCACCTTATGTGACCCCCAAGGAACTAATTAAGACCTGCCCATTTTTCTTTTGTAAAATCAGCACTTGGCCAATGGCTCACCTATTACAGTATTTATTTTTAAATATACTTTGTTTTTTGCCTCTTTTGTTTATAGGATGATGTTCTACTTTAATTTACCCATTTTAAATCTGTCTCTGTCTGATATCCTCTGGCAGTAGGCAGTGAAATTTAACTGCGTTTGAAGGCAGTAACAAAAAAGAAGTACTTGTACAGTACTGTGCAGAACTCTTAGGCAGTCAAAGAAAAATGTGACATATCTGGGTAAGTGTATATTTGCCAATGTAACACTAGAATATATGCAAATTGACAGTAATGCAATAAAATTAACAAGAATTTCTTCAGTTCTCCAAAAAGTTACTGATATCTTGCTGGATGGCTAGATGAACACTGCTTCAGTTCCTAAACCTCTCCTCATCCTGTCAGAAAAAGGGGGTACAGTCCTGGTACAGTTTTTCACCCCAATGTACAAATAACATTAATGTTCCCCCAGTGGTACTAAAATGTTCCTCAGAGCCCATTTCAGGTGCATTTGCCTACAGCTAGGGTACAGTTGGCAAATCCTTGAGGGTACAGCCCCAGTGACAAGTAACTGTACCTTCAAAGGTACTAATTGGTACAGTGCAGGGGCACCCTAGCCTTTCCATGTATTTGTTAAATTTGACAACAACAATTAAACCAATAAGTTTAATTAGCTAAATAAGCCGATAATGAAGGTTAGGGTTAGTCAAACATGGTCGAGTCTAAAGAACTTGGGCATATTACTGCAAACAGTGGGGTTTAGAAATGACTGAGCTGACACACTTGGACGGACATAGAATAATAGCTTTACACCAACAGGAAGACCATGTAGGCATAATTTCATTTGATTATCTAAGAATTTCTGCACATTACTGTCAGGTCACAATTCAGCTCTGCCAAATTATTGAAATAGCCGAGACAGAATCACGCCAGTGTCCCTCACTGAAAAATGCGCCATCTAGTGGCCGCCAGTGAAGCTCGCTTAGTAACATGGCCTTAGGAAAGATATCTCTATACTTTTTAACGGGGATAATAAAAATAAATGAACACATCAATTATTATTATTATTATTATTATTAGAGGTAGTAGTAGTATTAACATCAACAACAATAATAATAATAACAGTCTGGTGCCATGTGAAACCTTTACCTGTTAACGTTATTGTGTTCTGAAGCTTAATTGTGTCATATTTATTTTGTTTGAAAATACATTTTCCAGCACAAATTTCAACTCCCCACAGTATTTCAATTACAGGCATACCTCTGCACCTCAGCGGTATTGGAAAAAAAAGCAAACAGGAACAGCGTTAACTGAAATTTCATTACAAATAAATGTGTTTTCACATGCAAGGATTTTGTACTGAAATCGCGAATTCAAAAGTTAGTTCTGGGAAAGGTAAGCGCAAGGGTCTCCCATGAGCTCTGAGTTTACAGGTCTTTATCTGAACTGTTCCTTATTTGTGATATTACTGAGCACAACAAAGCTGATAGCAGCCCCTTTCCATGCGGCTCGGCAGTGCCGCCAGCCGTTACCGAGTACCAACTTCATTTTGCACTTAAGTAGCCATTAAACTTTCGAGTTAATATATTTACGCGCTGAATTTAAATTCGTACCGCCAAGTTCAGAATCCAAATATGCACTCAAATACTAATCCGAGATGCATTTATTACTTCCAAAGCACTCCTTTCTCCTACACCTCCGCTTATGTCACTATCTACCCTGCACGCTCCGGCAGAGTATACAGTATGTATGTCTCTCTCGAGTTTGCACGGGCATCGACCTAATGAATTATATAGCAGAACACCCAGTCAAAAACGTGAGAAATGTCGCTGACACGCCGGTCCTGCGGTCGGTCGGCACCTCTCGGCCTCCCCCAGGGAGATAAAGAAAGGAGGGACAGCGAGAGCAGCCTCGTCCTTGGCTATCGGGCAAGGCGCGGGTGTTTACAGCACTCCAGCAGCAAAAAGAGCCTGTTTTGGCTATCTGTAGTCACAGCGTCATTTCGTGCTTCTAAATAATCATTTTATCACACACACACACGCACACACACAGACCCGCGTACTTATCTAAATGGGGACCTTCCATTCATTTTCTATGGGAAAAACCCTAATCCCAGCACTTTTAACCCCTACCCATATATATATATATTATTTGTGTGTTCAAGTAATTGGTGTGAGGCGCATATATTATAAAGAAGGCACGCAATATAATAATCTCACAAAATGAATAAATATCCTCGCAAGGGAAGATCGGATGACGGGCGCCTGAGCCAGTCAGGGGGTCTGACCGACATCGAGCACAGTCTAAAACTGGGACAGGTGGAGGTGATTAACATGAACACCCCACGGGCCACCTGACTGTCCCGTCCCCGAGGCCACGCCCCCTTCCTACACTTATGCCTTACCCCTACAAGTATGCCTTACCCCTATTTTCCCAGTCAAGTGAAGTACCACCTGAGGAACGTTTCCCTTCAAATGCACTTACCGGCGATATCTGTACTAACAATAATAAAAATCAGACCTGAATTAGAGCAATCCCTTTCGTGACCACCTTTCCCGGAGCTATCACGCTCGATAGGCGCCTGTGTGCTTAAATGACATTAAATCTCGCATAGCGCCACTGCGCACCACGGGTAAAGACACGGGGAGCTGGACATAGCCTTAATCCCATCTGCTGCCCTGCAGACTTAAGTGGGTCCTTGCTGGGAATACTCAGAGATCCCAGCAACATAATTCCGGGCCCGGACTTTTTCTTCCTTGCACTGTACTGATTATGTCCTGCCCAGCCGTAACTGGGCCCTGCAGTCTCTGACTTCTGATTTATTCATGTTTTCTGTTTCACTTGACTTATGAATCGCTTTGTTGTTGCCCTAATGACCAGCTGAATTGTACATCTTCCACAATCACCTTCCACCTATTTCAGCCCTCCGGCCCCCAACATGACATTCTCTGATTTAAGACGCGCAGTGACCCACGCCTCGGAAATCCTGCTTTCTGATACATTCAGGTGTTTCATAACTTGGATAGCCATGTGGGAATTTCATTTTTGGATGGGGCGGGTTTTTAAGAGCTTGAACTGTGGCATTAGAAGACGGAAGGTTCCGGATATGCCGCAACCTTAAGTGCTTTTTTGGCGGGCTTCGTTCCCCCGTTCTGGGGCGGTGCCACCTCGGAGCGTCACCACGTAGCTGAAAGGCGCGTGGAAAGATCAAGAAGGAACTCAGAGTGCAGCACTCATTGGTCACCTGCGGGCTGTTGGCCAATCCAGCTCTGCTGTGCCAGTAAGGTGTGTGTCCGTAGCCAATCAGGTGGATGCGAGGAATGGTGAGGGCGGGGCCATCTTCTGGCCATTACTGTGCAGCTCCAGGAATATAAAACCCCCTGCCAGAGGTAACCTGCTTTAGACTAAGGTGACAGCAAGGTGTAGCCTTATGCAGGGACAGCGAGGTTGGCATGAGATACACGGCTAGGACAGAGGCTTGAATATGGCCGCCCAGTGACATTCACACACAGACGCACTGTATATAAGTCACTGGAACCCAGTGTGAATTAGAGAATGGTCAGCTGGAAAAAAAAACTGCTTCGAGCCCTAGTGAGTAAATGTAGCGTTTGCAAGTGGGAACCGCAGCCCGGTCGAGTAACAGTGAGTTCGCTTTTCAGAAAAAAAACAAATCGTGTATACTCCCGCCTGCATCCTCGGGCTGAGTCAGTGCTATTTCTCGCAGGCCCAGACATGATCCCACAAAATCCCCCAGACCCGCCCCATCGGGGTTTGTGGTGGACTGAGGCTGGAGTCCGCGAGGCAGAGCTCCACTGGGGAGTGTGGCCCGTAAGGGATACGTCCGGCGTCTGTCAGCACGCGGCACATGGGAATGAAACACAAGACCATGCGTGACAGCCTGGCCGGCGACTCACTAGCAAAATGTACCCTGGCAGGTAACAGGATGAACTCTGGATCACCCATCTGGAGGGCAAGGGTTTTTCATTGCACACTGATCTCCAACTTTTCCTATAAAAACAGCGCTTACCTCATTATTACATGAATTGACTTAACAGATATTGAAATCTTGTGACAAATGTGAATGGTTATTATTAATGACATTAATGGAGGTACTCACCCTGAAAAACAATCGTTTGTTATTATGCAAATATAACCAGGAAAAACATCCAAAGTATAATTTGGAGGTTGAACCACAGTTAATGTTAAGGGACCTCATTTAAAGTTAAGTATGATTTCTGCTTAAAGTATTTGGAAAGCTTATAAAAACTATGGCATTAGTCTGGAGAACTGTTTGGTTTAAATTAAATGGGAGCAGTTCTGATTGGAGTTTCCATAGCAACGTCGGATCATTGTCCTGTCGATACACACGGAAGACAACATTTAGATAAATTTGATGTGATTCTCTTTATAGCATGTAGAACAGATCCAGCTTTGATAATTGCGATGTGATTTACTAAAATGATATAAAATGTATTGCAATGTGGATACAGTTAAAACCAATCTTTTAAAAATTATATTCTGAACCAGCAAGAGGTGGGAGATTTCTTTTTTTTTTGTATACTCAGACGAATATTGCACTCTGCCCCCTAGTCCATGGAAAACAATGAGAGTCCAGTAACCCTCAAACCTCCAGGGAGCTGACCTATCCAGCTCTCCACCGTGAGGCCTCTGGCCTCAACACAGCTCCGTCTCCACCTCCCTGCAACGCGCCGTCATCCACTCCAGGGCATCTGACCCTGTCATGGAGTCTGACCTTTGGTCAAGCTGTTGGAGACAAAGTTACACTTTAACTTGCTTTCTAAAAAAAAAAATAATTAAAAAAATGGCGTCACCAAAGAATACGGTTCTGTAATAGGTTATATAGTCGGACCAACTAGGTTAAACTGGGTTCAAAGCAACTAGAGAGATATTTTACATTAAAATGTTCCGTCCATCCATCTTCAGAACGTTTCTGCTGGTGGGTGTATAAAAATGTTCCACACACAGCTCTATAATAATCATCTGAACCATATCAACCTAATAGTGAATCCACTCAGTATATTTCTTTGGAGAAATCTTTCCCCCAGATTTTGGTTGGAGGCCGTCACACCATCCCAGAGGCTCTCACGGCACATGGGCGCATTGTGGACAAACACAGTCCTCACACGTTTGATCTGTGCACAGATCCTTCTCAGGCTTCTGAGCCGGTATGCGGCAAGGGTGTGGGCTCGAGGGAACATTCTGATTTCGCATCTGTGCCAGACAGAGCTGTTGTCTGTCCTACATCTGTCGTTTTCGTCGTTCTCCTCGCGCTGACCATGTATGTCGCTCGACTAAGTAAATAAACCTCAACCGAGAAGAATATGATCTGGTTCAGATGGGGCCAGGACGCTGTCCCAAGGCCACGGAGGGTGGGTCACGGGTCCAGTTTGGGTTTCGACATCCACTACTCCTCCCCCAAACTGCCCACGGCCAAACAGCTGATCGAGATCAGTGCCATTCTTCAGTCACACGTAAACACAGACTGTATTGTATGTATGTTTTAGGAATCAGGACGGCAGTAACATGCATTTGTGGTCGCCTGCTATTACATTAAGGGGGGAATTTTAATGAAACAATTTATCAGTGTACAAACAACTAACTCATAATAAAATTTGCCTCATCTCGTAGAATACAAATATAAAAATGCAACTTTAATCAGGTTTATTATCAAAAGTGCTCCAAGTTCATACTCATTTTGTGAAGTCATTGTGAAAGAGGATCTCTACTTAGCTCAAATTTATACAACTATTTGCGTTGTCAGGAGTAACTGGCCGTCCTAATCTGTTTCGAGCGCTGGTGGCCGACCAGTGACCACCTCGCGTGAGCAGACCTCCCAGACTTTGCGGGCATCATGGTCTTCGTTTGCCTGTGGATCTACACATACTGGATTGACTGTCTACTTGCACAAACACAATGGAAGTGGCTCTCTTAACTTCCCCTTCGGATTCGTTACTGGATGCACATTTGGTTAAAAGATTTTTAGGTAACACTTCACCTAAAGCAGTCATTATACTGCCTTATACATACCTTCATAATGTATTATAATGCATTCATAAAGCATTATAAATCCGGCTATAACTATTTATAAAAAGCCATAGCACATTAATACCACGTGTATTATGCATTATGAATGCATTACGAAGTTTTCATCTAAAATGCACCATAAACACCATCATAATGCATTATAAAGCATCCTTAATTCTTATTCTGACCGCTCATAGGGCTTCATAGACAGATTCATCGACAGCTTCTTAGAGCACTTATAATGCGTGAGAAACATGGCTACATGTTACGCCTTATAAATATTTATAGTTATGTTTATAATCTTTTACAGTAAGAATGTGTTACAATGAATTATCAGAACAGTTATTAGGCTTAATGAACATGGGCTACATAGAAAGTGTTACAGATTTTTATTTTCTAGAACCCCCCCTTAGAAAAGATGCCGTGAGCTCAGTGTAATGTCTGTGCTATAGGAGGGCCGCATTAGCTGGTTAGCCAGCCCCTTCACCCACAGCACAGGATGCATTCCTCTGAGACCTTGAAGGAGCATGATGGGATGCAGCGGCGGAGAGGAGCTGGCAGGTGAGGAACTAGCAGAAGGAACACGGGGGTGCCGGCTGCCCCCCCAGGTGCTCATTAAGGGGCAGACTCAGAGCAACAAGACCTAACCCCTCACCTCTGCCAAGGGCTTCATTACGACTCAGGTTCATCCGGACACGGGCGGCGTGTGTCGGGTGGGGGGGCGAAGTATACACCGAGGGGGCGGGCTAACAGCATGGACAGGCCTGTTTCCAGTGAGGGTGGGGGTGCAGCTATCGACCTACAAACAGCAACCAACAAACGACCAGCAAAGCCCTCGACTTTCAAAGAAGAAACTAACTTGTCAATTCATTAAGAGAAAGTGGTGTTTTTTGTTTTTTTTTTGTTTGGGGGGGGGGGTGCCCTCTGGGGGTAAGACAAGCTTTAGTTCTCATGTCTTCAGATCTAGGCAGCCCAGATTGGATTAATAAAGGCTAATCTGGTATTAATGGGATCAGCTGATGCTGCCTGCTTTCCCAACTGTTGCCAGACATAACTAATCGGCTCCGCGCAGCGCAATCTTGCCTATGCAGTCTGTCATCTGTGGCTGCCTGAGGAATAATGATAGTAATCACAATCATTATCACTCCCAGTAGATCTCATACTAAAGGGTACGCACAGGTACCATCTCATGTTATGTAGGTGTAACGCATAAGGACATTATCATAATTAGTACGTCCTGCCTGGTGTGCCCCTCTCCTCCCAGCGGTAATGGGGCCTTCCTATTGGTTTTGGAAACATAACACTTGCCCAGTAATTTCACTGCCAGATGTGAGATTACCAGTTAAAAGCCGGGAGCATATGGGCGTTTGAAGTGTCTATTCGGGGTCGAGTGAAGAGTCGGTGGCTCCTATTTCTACCAGCTCTTCTTCTACTAGTGCGGGTGCCACCTCCTCAGACAATGAGCCTCCATCCCAAACTGTTTCGGAATTCCAGACAGGAGTCTCCTCTTCCCTATCCCTCCAAATCTGTAGAACTGTAGGTCTCCTGCCAATACTCTATAGCAGTGTCTCTCAACCCGGTCTTCAGGGACCCCCAGACGGTCCACATTTCTGCTCCCTCTCAGCTCCCTGCCAGACAGTCTACATTATTGCTCCCCGTTGGGTATGGAGCTGGGAGTGAGCAAAAATGTAGACTGTCTGTGGGTCTGCGAGGATCAAATTGGAAAACATTGCTCTAGAATTCTGTCCCAGACTACGGGATTACAGCACTTTGGATCCAAACTATGCATCACTACATGCTTCTTTCGTGCCCCGGGGGGCGGGGGGGGGGGGGGGGGGGGGGGGGCGGGGGGGGGGGGGGGGGGGGGGGGGGGGGGGGGGGGGGGGGGG
>JAODKN010000044.1:15912071-15923628 GCA_026774425.1 Petrocephalus zakoni
AGTGAAAATGGCTAAGGGACATGTAACCAAATATTAGCATTGTTGTATGTATATTTTTGACCCAGCAGATCTGATCAATTTTTTCTGTTAACCCATAATAAAGTCATGAAAGAACCGAACTTAATTAATGTTTTTTGTGACAAAGAAGTATCTGTTCCAATCACTCTATCAGAGAAAAATCAGAGTTGTAGAAATAACAGGAAACTCAAGAGAGCCATGATATTATGTTCTTTACAAGTGTATGTAAACTTTTGACCACAACTGTAGTTCTTTGGACTGGCATGCAGTCCTGATTAACAGTATGTTTTTTATTGTCTAATGTTTTCACCTATCCCTTCTATCTTCACTATGAAGCTCTTCTAACTAGCACTACTATTGTGTGGCTATGTCTTTCGTTTGGACTGGTTTACTTATTATTTGTAAATATTGCACAGCAGTTTGGTAAACTTTGGTTGTTTTTAAATGTGCTACATAAAAAAAAAAATTACTTCCTTATTTACAGTAGAACCCGCTCTTAACTGCTAAAGTAGATGCCTGACTGCACAGCGCTGTTGTACTGAGCTGTTATTTTGGGTCCTCCTGCTAGCTTTAAGAAGTCTGGCCATTCTCCTCTGACCTCTCCCATTAATCAGGTGCTTTCAGCAACTGCCTCTCACCGAGGTAGGATTTTTGATCATCACACCATTCTCTGTAAACTTTAGTAGCAATGCATCAAAATGCCAGGAGCTCTTTCTGAGATGTTGGAGCCACCATATCTGACAGCAACAGTCACACCACATTCAAGACCGGGCATCTCAGCCGTTCCATTGCTTAGTGAAACAAGCTGGACCCCCCCAATCTTGCTTTCACGTTGTATGTACTCATGCAGGCTGTTTGCATTAATAAGCAGGTATACCTCATACACTGTCCAATCAGTGCATTAGACTTATTTAAGCCTGTGTGTCATTAGCCAATACCTACTTCTATGGGCTGGCCTGAGAGTGTCTCTGGCCTGGGATCAGCCATAACAACTGCTTCCTCCACGGCTCGCTTTGCCATCTCCTGTCCACTGCGCAGCATGAACCCAGCGAGCCAGAATCAAAACCCACCAAGCGCTCGCGATTCAGGACCCGCCCCGCGGAGCATCGGGCCGGTCCCTGCTCCATATCTTTCCCTATTTTTTGGCCCACTCTGTGTCTCTCGGCAGAACACGCGGAACTGCACTCGGCGGGCGACGAAGAGGCGGGCGTGGGATGGACACTGGCCTTTATTCCCAGCTCTGCGTCGAGCGGGTGAGCAGCCGGGCACATGGAGGGTGAAGCTGGCGTACAGCCAGCAGAGCCGGGCCGAGGCCGCTTGCCAACGGCATCGAGGTTAAGGTGACTGGCATCCTGGTTTCCACAAGTTGCTTAGCAAGCAGTTTCGTGTGCACTACTCAATGATGCACTGCATACAATTAATAATTTGCACCTGCTATAAGGGTATAGCACTGATGTTACTATAGTCGACGTTATGGCAGATGTTTGCTTGATGGTTCAAGGCCTTAACCTGAATACCAGCTGCTGCTTGGAGGAACGTTCAGTCCAAGGGCTTTGGAGGGGGCTCACAGACCACCTCCTGACTAGATCCTGACTAGAATAAGTAGTTAGAAGACGAATAGATGGATGGATGGGTGGATGGATGGATGGATAGTTGGATGAATGGCTAACAGAAAGCAAGCAGACGGACTCTGGAAGCTTCCTCCCTGCCTGCAGATGGATCAATAAGGCTGCGCTGAGAACGCCTTCGCTTTCACGCCAGAGTCGGATTTAGCGGCGGGGAGCCGCGTTTAGCGGAGGCTTTCTGAAAGGAGCAGGCCTGTCGCGCTTCTCCTCCCCACTTGGTGCCTCTCCCCGGCCGAGGGGGACCCATTCCTGTGCGGCCGAGCGGAACCACAGTGTGTAATTAGGGGCTGGGATAGCGTGAGAGGCTGCAGAGCAGAGCACACCGCGGGAGCCTGGGAGCCGACTGCCAGCCAGCCCGCCCGCCCGCCGCCCCACCCCGCCCTCGCCTGCCAGACGTAGCCCTCTCGCGAACTGCGCCCCCTAATGGACGCCCGGCAGCGAGCGGGGAACTACAGCACCAACACAAGGCAGCTGGATTGTGGAATTCTGAAGGACATGGCCTCACACTCTGAAAGCTCACATGCTGGGCTTTTCTGCCGTACGCTCGAACTGACTCAAGAAAAAACGTCCTGATATGACAGGCGTGAAAACTTTACTAGGAACAATTGGGAATATTACCTGGCCCTTAAAGGCAGTGTCTCTGGGGGCTGGAGCAATGGTATTTTGAGGAATTCTGAGGAGTGGGTAGGTAGAATGCCCTCAACAGGAAACACGGGTCAAGAATGTAAGAAAGCTTCTCTTAATGGGATACATTGGTTAATGGTTGAGTCGTAAGAATATCATAAATATTCTGCGTCACCATCTCAATCAGAGGTGGATATTTCAGATCCAGAAAGTAAAAATCCAAACCAAGATTTTGTTTCAACCAACCAGTTAAATATAAAGAATCACAGTCACAGAGTGCTCAACTGGTTGGTTAAAACAAAACCTTGGTCTGGATTGTTGGACTTTCTGGACCTGAAATGTCCACCTCTGGTCTCAATCGGAAAAAGGTTAGTGCAAGCCCAGGGATCATTTCAGGATTTTCAAAAGATGAAGACCTCTGGTTTAGCTTAATTTAACTGAGTAAAGGTGCAAACAGCCTCCGATCGGCTTCCGTTTGCAGGAAAAGCCATCCCATGTCCGGCTCCGGACCAGCGGAAGCCAAGGGGCCGCGACCCGAGCTGAACCCAGGAGGGCTGGGAAAGTGTGCTGCCATTTAGGTATACAAAATGTAAATAGCACCCAGCGATTTGTGGTGTGCAAGCGTGTGTGCGTAGCACCTCAGAGCTCTCCGTAATCTAGGAGTTTGTACTATTGCCAGAAATCTGTCCAGACTGTGCCATTTTTATCACCACCAGTGGTCTGGCAGGGCTTCCTGCAGCTTCCTCTCAGGTGATGTATTTCAGATCAAAGATAAGGAGAAGTCACCTTTGCCTATTTCTTCGGTGCTTTTTGGCCTATAAATCACACCGTAGGTGCCTGTTGCTCATTGGCTGCAGCTAAGCAAGTCGATCTCATTAGAAGTGACATTAATTATAAGTAATTAATTTTATCATCCATTCTGAATGAAGGGGCTTAAAGCCATGGTCATTTTGCTCGGGATTTGTTCTTAAGATCGGGTCAATCCTGTTTAGTTAAGCTGATGCGGATTAACGTTATTCACATTGGACTTCCTTAACAATGATCCCTTAAGATGAAAAACCGCTGCTGGATAACGCATCTGTCTAAATAGCAGGATAAGGTCAGCGCAGTGTATTTTAGTTTGTTGTGTTTATATATAAATGCCCATAGTGTGCGATGGACTGACATTAGATGTATGTAATTTAATAGTGCTGCACTATTTAAGGGCACGTACCATTCTCCCCCTGACAATTCACACCCATGGTCTAATTAACATACCCCACACTATATTTATGTACATGAAATTACACCGAGGCACTTCACTCATACGACTCATTGCTGTATATAATCTTGGCAGGGTAGCCAGAGAGGGCTGTCTGAGGTCTGTCAGACTGCACCTCACCCCTCAGGAGCCATACTGTGCCTCCCAGAGTCTCAAGTCCCTGGCTTTCCAGGTTAGTGTGTGCCTGCAGAAGACTGAAGGGTCATGTGACTCGGAGGGGCGTGGCTTGTTTGGGGCCCAGGGGCTGACCGTAATCTCCCGGCTGGCGCTCGCCCAGCAGCCCGGAAACCGCACGCCGGCCTCCTCCGAGAACACCGCGTACGTTGTTTTTTTTGTTCGCAAATTTAAATGTCAGCAGGAGGGCGAAAATACTGTGTACTTTCCATGACTTGTTAGCACCCCGGTTCTGCGCCATTCTGTGAAGCCGTTAGGAAACGTGGTGCATGGATCAGGAAACGAGCAGCTTGCTGGAACATTCCTTCCTGACAGCATCATTAAGCCTGAGAAACCGAGCACAGGGAGCTTTTCTATCAGGAAACATGTGCGGCTCACACCCCACTGGGTGCAGACCGCCAGGGGCGGCTCTTCATTAGCTGGGAGTGCCACCTGGAAGGTAGCCCAGCCATTCCCTGCTCTCTCTGCCATTCCCGGCTCTCCTTGCCATTCCCTGCTCTCCCTAACATTCCCTGCTCTCCCTAACATTCCCTGCTCTCCCTAACATTCCCTACTCTCGCTAACATTCCCTGCTCTCCCTAACATTCCCTACTCTCCCTAACATTCCCTGCTCTCTCTGCCATTCCCGGCTCTCCATGCCATTCCCTGCTCTCTCTGCCATTCCCGGCTTTCTCTGCCATTCCCTGCTCTCCCTGCCATTCCCTGCTCTCTCTGCCATTCCCAGCTCTCCCTGCAATTCCCAGCTTTTCCTGCCATTCCATGATCTCTCTGCCATTCCCAGCTCTCCCTGCCATTGCCTGCTCTCCCTAACATTCCCTGCTCTCTCTGCCATTCCTGGCTCTCCCTGCCATTCCCTGCTCTCCCTACCATTCCCAGCTCTCTCTGCCATTCCCGGCTCTCCCTACCATTCCCGGCTCTCCCTACCATTCCCTGCTCTCTCTGCCATTCCCTACTCTCCCTGCCATTCCCGTCTCTCCCTACCATTCCCTGCTCTCTCTGCCATTCCCTACTCTCCCTGCCATTCCCGGCTCTCCCTACCATTCCCTGCTCTCTCTGCCATTCCCTGCTCTCCCTGCCATTCCTGGCTCTCCCTGCCATTCCCGGCTCTCCCTGCCGTTCCCTGCTCTCCCTGCCATTCCCGGCTCTCCCTACCATTCCCTGCTCTCTCTGCTATTCCCTACTCTCCCTGCCATTCCCGGCTTTCTCTGCCATTCCCTGCTCTCCCTGCCATTCCCTGCTCTCTCTGCCATTCCCGGCTCTCCCTGCCATTCCCAGCTTTTCTTGCCATTCCCGGCTCTCCCTGCCATTGCCTGCTCTCCCTAACATTCCCTGCTCTCTCTGCCATTCCCGGCTCTCCCTGCCATTCCCGGCTCTCCCTGCCATTCCCGGCTCTCCTTACCATTTCCTGCTCTCTCTGCCATTCCCTGCTCTCCCTGCCATTCCCGGCTCTCCCTGCCATTCCCGGCTCTCCCTGCCGTTCCCTGCTCTCCTGGCTCCCCTCTCATCCAGAAGATGGATTTTCATTGGGAAAGAGGGGCCATATCTCACACAGAGATCAGATTCTCCCTGCCAGGCCCCTAGGGTCTGGTTCTGTGGCCCTTCAGGTGTTTCCTTGTCTCGGAAAGGCTACACCCCCCCAAACACACTTCTCACCACTGTCACAGCAGGCCATGGTAGGCCTCAGCCGGTATTCCAGGTTGGCCCTCTGAATGAGGCTGGCCTTAGCACAGTGGATGCCTCAGAGCCCCTTTCACTGGGGTCTCCCAATTAGAAATCCCCAGCTGTGAGGGTAATTGGGCCCAAAAAGGCGAAGATGTGCTGGCCGGGCAACTGAGGACGTGCTCCTACAGCTCAATTAAACATAGAGACAGAGCAATGCTCATGCACTCAAAACGCTGAAGTGAGAAGCCTCTTTGACACAAAGCAGGATGTGAGTGGACTGAGTGCCATCCCTGATTCTGCCATGGAACCTGAGGCCCTCCTGAGCCACCAGCTCGCTAGCGTGGCCCCGGACCACATCACCGACCCTTTTCATCCTTAATGTTACTGAGCAAACACTCTGGCTTCCTGAGGTTCACGCCCGAAAGACGTGACTTCAAAGACCTCGTCTCTCACTTTCAACCGGCCTTAAACGAGCAATTATTTCAAGAAGCTGCAAACCTGGTTTATTAGAGCTCTGGGGGATGTAACTCAGTTTTCAGTTTTGCAGAAAAATTCACCAGGAAAATATCAATCTGCATTTTTCTGTTACAGTTTGTCAGGGACAGACTGATATCCGGGAAAACAGCCCAATTCATATGTATATTTATATAGTGTTTCTCCCCTATTTATGCACACTGGGAAAAAGAATTCGTGACTAGCCTGTACGTTATACAAAGTAGTAAAAATAAAGATTTAAGTTAAGTGTAGATGACGGGGTATCAGCTGTTTTCGAGGGCAGAAAACAATGCCCCACCCCCATCAAAGACATGAGCATCTGTTTGTCAGCTAAAGCCCCCCCTCCTTGCTGGGGGGCCACTAGTCATATGCCTGGACTCTGCTACGTCAACAGGGCTTCACTCTAGTTGTCGTGCATCTCCAGGCATTATGAAGCAGCTTTATCTAAACCCCTGGGGTAAGTGTGAAAATAAGTGAAGGTGATTAATTGTCACTGATGCACCACAGCACACAACAACGAAATGTGTCCTCTGCTTCTAACCCATGTGACATCGTGGCACAGCAGGGGGCAGCTACATGAGCGCCTGGGGAGGTCGGGGACTCGAACCGGCAATCTTTTGATTACACAGTTGCGTCCCTAACCACTACACCACCTACCTGCCCCAAAAAGGTAAACTGTGGCCTGTACAGGGATCAAACCCACAAACTTGGGGTTATTAGCACCACGCTCTAACCAACTTAGCTAACTGGCCAAACACTCTCCTATTTGGGGTACTTTTTCCCAACTAAACGTTAACGTTTAATAACGTTAACGCTTCATATTCTCATCAGTCATTAGTGTTGTTTCAGAAGCATATATACATGTAGTTCACGACTTCTCGTTAAAAAGTGCGTTACAATATCGTACTACTTATAACTTCCAGCAGGAGGCAAGTTCATGATAAACCACAGCAGCCTGGGGGCGACTCTGAATGTGAGTGAAGATGGGATAATTCAAAGGTGACTGTGTGGGGCTCCAACACATGCAGCGATGTGACATCAACACCATTTTGTCTCAGCTGCAAAGCACACCCGAAATATCAATATGTTCGCCTGCGTTTCATCAGCTATTGGTTTAGACCAGTGTTTCCCAATCCGGTCCTTCGCGGTCCCACAAACAGTCCACATTTCTGCTCCCTCCCAGCTCCCAGTAGAGCAAAAACATGGACTGTTTGCCGGTCCCCCCCTCTCCAATAATGTTATTCAGGCAGAATTTCCATGTGAGAAGGAGATGTTTCACTCTGCTACTAGAATCACTGATGTCTACCCTCTTTACCCCCCTGCTCAGTGGGAGGGTCTGAGTAGCTGGGTATAGAGGAGATGACTTCTGTGGCCCAGGATGCAGGTGCAGCCACTTTTGTTTCATAATCATAAATAATAATAATAATAATAATAAACTCAACCTAAACTTTATTTATAATATGTATTTCTAAATTTCCAGACACAAAGGTGACACTAAAGTGTTCTACAGGAAAAAAATAACAGCAAGCATGAAAACAAAATGATCACTTAACGCTACTTAGCAAAAAGTCACAGAGAACAAGTAGATTTTTAGCTTAGCCTTAGAGGCTAACTGGGGGGGGGGCGGAGCTAAGTGCCAACAGTCGCTTGTTCCAAAGCTATGAAGCAGCTTCTTCAAGGGTGCGATCCCACCTTATCCTAAGCCTAGACCGGGGAGAGGAGCTAGCAGCACCTGGTCAGATGATCTAAGAGGGCATGATGGTGAACAGAAATGAGAAAGGTATGATCAAGCTAGCCCATGAGGGGCTTTGGACACCATCAGCAAAATTGTGAAGGCAGCCAGTGAAGAGAGGCTAAGATAGGGGTAATATGATAATGTCTCAGTGCCCTAGGTAATCTACTGATTCTGGGTCAGTTTGATGCTACCTGGTCACATGACGGGAGGCCAGCTTCATTCTCTGACCTAAGGAGGCCATGAAAAGTCAAAGAGGTTCGGGGCAGAAGGGGACTTCTGAGTGGACGTCTTGATTTGATGAAACAGGCTATTGGCCCCAGGTTCTGATCCAAGGCCATGGTGGACACGGACTCAAACGGTGACACAGGCTGGGTAGGGGTTATGGTTGTCGTAGTTGGAATTAGGGTTATGCCCATAGGATTGAATGGAGAGTCCCCTTAAAGACAGGAATACATGGACTCTCCGTGTGTGTGTGTGGGTTTGCATAGATCACATTTGAGGACTAAAATGACTGGTAAGACCTGAATTTTCCATACTTTTGGGGACATCTTTTCAGAACCCCACTTGGATAACCTCAATTTTATAAAAATATGAGGATGCAATCAAAAAACTAAAAATGCCAAAAATTTGGGTGGGTTACTTATGATTAGGGTCAGGGCTGGGTTGGGGTTAAGGGTGTCGTGATTGGGATTAGGGTTTTTCCCATAGAAATGAATGGAAGGTCCCCAATTAGATAAGTACGCGGGTCTGTGTGTGTGTGTGTGTGTGTGTGATAAAATGATTATTTAGAAGCACGAAATGACGCTGTGACTACAGATAGCCAAAACAGGCTCTTTTTGCTGCTGGAGTGCTGTAAACACCCGCGCCTTGCCCGATAGCCAAGGACGAGGCTGCTCTCGCTGTCCCTCCGAACCCGAGAGAGACACACATATATACTCACTGTGTGTGTGTGTGGAGGGGGGAGGCTGGGCTAGGTTTTCAGTGCCAGTAGCACACCTTTGCCACGTCCACCAGCGACTTTGACACGACAGAGGATGACTTCCCTGCCGCCGGCTCCTCAGTGATCAGCCATTGTGCGAATGCCTGGGAGTTTAAGTCCTTTATCTTGTCCCGGTTCCCAGACCCTTCGAGATGCTGGAGGAGAAGGGGCCCCTTTCGCCTGCTGATGTCCTGAAGCTCGAGATGGGTGCAGCTCTGCTGTCAGCCAACCTCTGCTGGCCTTGGATGACCCCCCCCCCCCGTTTCACTCGCTGCCCGGTCACACACGTCACCCTCGCTGAGGCAACCAGTCGGGCTGGGGGAAGGTCTCGGTGAATGAGGAATGCTGCCTACAAGCGGGCCAGGAGGCCCAGGAGCGGCCCGCAGACAAGAACCCCCCGTGAGGACAGGATTAGGGCAAATTCCAGCGCAATCCTCCCAGCTCAAATCCCGGAAGTTAATCAGCGAGTTGAAGGCAAGCTGTGTGGAATTAAACATAAAACTCACACACCCTGTTACTCTAACTAACCTTTGGACCTAACTAAGCGTAATACTGACCATAGAGGTTTTAGAATCCATCTTTTCTGATACGTTAGCGAAACACCCTGGATACATAATTTAGACACCAGTTGGCCTAACTGGATAGTCTGTATATGTTAGCGCATGTCTCTGCATCTTTGGCCTCCGGCTGTATCATCTCATTATTAGGCATATTACGTCTTATTAGGCACCATCTCTGTCAGATGGGATATCATCTATGGGTACATCTGATAACAAGGAGGGGAGCCTAAAGACAGGAAACCTGCCCTTCCTAGCCTTGGGTTAAGTCTTTGTCAGCAGCCCAGCCCACGTGCCCCCTTTTGGCTTAATGCAATAACGAGCCTTTAGAGGATATTATGGGGAGGCGGAGTCACCCTGACTGGCCAAGGAGCCTAAAGTAAACGTCCAAACTCCTCAACATCAGCACTTCTGGCAGCGCGTGTGACGGGAAATCCAGGGCTTAGCTCATGCTAGGCGGCCTTTCAGAGTGCAATCAGTGTGCTAGAGATCCAGGGGAGAAAGACAGTCCATGTGAAGTGTGTGCAGATGGGGGTGAGGTTTAACGTATTTTGGTAATCCATCCCACGTCTTCAGCATCCTGGATCTTGGTGTCCTGGATGGGAAACTTGTAGGGGAGTGTTTGGAATCTCCAAATTTCCAAAACATTTTAGGCTCAGGAGTTTCCCCAAGAAAATTACTCATCTGCCATCCATCCATCCATCCATCCATCCATCCATCCATCCAGCTCCAATAATGGTTTACATAAACAAAGGATTTGTGTTTGTTCCCACATAATGATTGTTTCTCTGGGCTTGTGAAGCTCTTGGTGTTTTCATCAGAACACAAATGAGACACATGTCCTCCCATCCGTCTCCCGCCCGCTTCTCCGGCACAGGGTCCTGCTGGGCCTATCCCGGGATGCACAGAGCACCAGGCCGGGGACACAGATCATGGTAGGCCAGCCAGATTTTGACATTAATGACAGGTCACATTCTTCAGTAATTTAATCTTTTGATGCCACATTTTTTTAATGCATCTTTAGCCAATTTTCACTGATTACAGAATGCTGACCAAATTATACATCCATCCATTTTTACATCTTCTTGCGTGTGCAAATTATATGATAAATTATATTTTTTCGCAAGGTCCAAATCCTACTAGCCTAGCACCGGGGGAGGGGGGGTAATAAATCTTGCTAACGGATTGTTAGCGGTTAAGTTGTTCGAGCGGCTATTCAGAAAAGTCACCGGGCTACCCCTCGCAATTATTTGGCAACTGTCCAGAGGGTAATCACATAACAAGTTTGAACCCCAAACTCCACAGAAGCCCACCCGCTCCCCTCCCCCAATCCCCGATCAACAGTAGGGTTGCCTGTCCCCCGGGGTCTGGCTGCAGGCCCACGCAGCTTGAGAACCACTGCTGTATACTGATGAGAAGGCCGGCCTCACAGCCATGTACAGTGCTGCTGAAGCAGTGCATGTCTCAAACACAATGGACAAGGCTGTTCTGGAGCTACAAAGAACACAGTCCAACCAGACGTCTTCCTGGTGGCAGGCAAAGCTGCAGAAAAGCCGGGAAAAGGAGGGGCTAATTTGGGAAAAACGTGCCAGGAAGATGCTCTCAGGGATTCGAAAGTCAGGGAGAGCAATACTGCGATGTCCCCCCTCCCCCCCCCCCGGAGCTACAGCGGCTGGCTTCAACTTCCGGTGTCTGGAAGACACTGCAACAGGAAGTTGTAGGTGACGCCCCATTAAGAGGCGGAGGGCACAGAGGGGACCATGAACATACAGATTGCCTTTAATAAAAGTTGTACGACACAGTAAGTCCTGCGGCCCAGAGGTGCGTACCGCGCACACCTGCTAGCTGTGACCTCCTGCTGTTCGGCCTGGTCTCCATTAAGCAGTGCCAGGGGATTATACGAAGTGCTTTTCTCGCGGTATGGCGGCCTGCTGCTCGCCGCCTTTGGCGTCGTGTCCGGAGCCAGCTTTCACGGCTGAAACTCCGGGAGATTAAGCTCAGCGGGGCAGCCTCTGGAAAAGCTCAGTCATCCCTCCGAAGGAACACGCGGTACCAGAGCGCCTCTTCAAGCTGGGCCGTGACCGCCCCGCTGACCTCTGACCCCTTCCATTATTGAGTGCTCGTTTGTCAGCTTTACGTCAGCTGAGGGTAGGGTGGGTGGGGTTTCTTGACGTTTGGCTCACGGTGAACGATCACACCTACAGAGAATTACGGTCTCGGCCAGTCATGCGGCTGAACATTTTACTGGAAGAATTCCGGGTTAGATAACTGTCTGGTCCGGCAGCAGAACCCAATTGCTGAAAGCCTTTAGATTTTATAGCTCGGTGTTCTCAACCACCGCCCGGCGGGCGGGGGGGGGGGGGGGGGGGGGGGGGGGGGGGGGGGGGGCGGGGCGGGGGGGGGGGGGGGGGGGGGGGGGGGGGGGGG
>JAODKN010000044.1:15931757-15945025 GCA_026774425.1 Petrocephalus zakoni
GAATAAAATTAACTAAGGCAACATAATCGTTCTCCTGATTGCCCACTGCTAAAAAATGTAAAAAATATGACGCGACCCCCCACAGAGCTCGCTGAGGCCCCCTTGTGGGCCGGGACCCCCCTGTTTGGAACCGCTGATTTAGGGCACTACTCTGTGTACTTCTGTGTCCGTCCCCTATCTTTCCTCGATGCATCAATATGCTAAAACACCAGCCTGGGCTCCCCTGCTTTGTACCTCCAGCTTAATCTGTTCATCCAATCAACCAATATGAATTCTCAATTTTTTTAATCTGCCTCCAGAAGGTGCTGCCATCCATTATCTTCTGGCATTGACTGAACACATATCATGGCCCCCTTGATGCATCATCAGCAATTCCTGACTGTCCTAACAAGGTTTGTCTCTCACTCTTTCTCCTTTGTTCTCCGGGCCGGTCTGTCAAGCCAGAATGACCTGACCCATACCTTCGCCATAAACCATTTCGCACACGCGTCAGTATGATTTATCGCACGCCCGGGCAGCAACCTGCAAATGCGCACCCGTCCATATTCAACCGGCTCACGCCACGTTAAATAGCAGTCGTGGGGCCCCGTGGTTATAAGAGCCCGCGGTCGGTTAATGCAACAGACAGATTGAAAAGTCACAAGGCGAGATCCCCGTGAAGAGATTAAGGAACACTCAAATTACCCTAATAGCTCAGTCATCTCTAAAGTGAAGATTGCCAGTTTAATCTAGTTTCAGTGTGCATAAGGAGGCACAGATGGCTAAATCTATAAGCTAAAGATCAACCACAGGGAGCAGTGCTGCACATAATTACTCCATGATGTCACTTCTGATCACAGTGATTCCGGAGACACGAGTTGAGAAGGCAACCCGAACCTAGGTAAGAAATCCACTGTTATATTAAGCGGTCATAAAAACAAACACCCCCGCCTCGGAAGGCCTCCTAAAACAATACTCAAAAGAGCAACAACAGAGGGCTCTGTTTGTCTTCCCTTTCTATGACCTCCTGTCTTTGTTTTCTGACTTAAATGTGCTCATACAAGTTGTGGTTTTTTGCTGGGAGATGGCCCCTTACAGAGTCATGCGATCAGCCGGGCTCTCCTCGGTAAGGGGGGAGAGAGGGCGGCTTCTCTGTCACCCCCACTCAGGCTTTGGTGTCCTGTTGTGGTGCCATTCGAGAACGGTATGGCGATGGTCCAGGCCATGGACCCAGAAAACAAAGGCGAATCTCGCTAACGAAAAAAACTGAGGAACACACAGAATGGCCCAAAACCAGTTCATATGCTTTTCTCTCATTTGGCAAGACGTCAGTAAGCAAATCTTATTAATGTTCCCCAGAGACGACTCCTTTCCAGTGTACATGTAAGGGCTGGGGTCCACGAGCCCCAGCAATGTTCAATATAAAGAGTTCAAAATTTTAACCTTTAACCCTCTCGCAAGTCTTACTAATCTTAATACTTAATTCATGGAACTAAACTTGATTTTTAAATATTCAAACAAAGAGCAGCTAAGCCGTTTTCAGAATATTACAGGAATAGAAATTAAATAATTTTCGGTTTCACCTCCGGGACCTGAGCGGTTCAGGAAGCGAGCTAACAGGAACCGCCTTAATATGGCAGAGCCTCGCTCTAAACACACCCACATACTCTTACCCTGACACCTTCTCGCTCGCTTACTGGTTCCCAGAGCTATTTCGGTTATGCCACAAGCCTCAGCTTCCAGCTGCTATGGTCTGCTGACCCTCCGTCCTTAACCACAAAACCAAAAATCTCACCCTCACTCCCTCCCCTCTGGAGATTGATTCCTGCCTTAAAGCAGTCAGAGGAGACACGGGAATGACACGAAGCAGAAATCGATTTCCATCACAGCCTCCTGGCTTGATGTGGGAGAATAACCACTTAAACGAGAGAATTGAAAGTCAATGTTATTCTTATTCCTGTAAGAAACAGCATTTAAAGTAGTTCAGAAACACAAAAATTCAATACAAGTTTATTACATGCAGTCTGTCTGTCAATGCCTAGCATTCTAACGGTTTAAACATAGTACTTAACATTTAGAGTGTTTTTATTGAGTAAGATGCAGCTCTCTACAGCTTTTGCCCGTCCTTTACTGACTGGCGTCGTGGTTCAGTTCAGGCGCGATAAAGGCAAAACCGAACTGGTAGCGCTGTGGCTACTCATCAGTCATTTTTTAAACCCGTTTTATTGATCAAAGCCCCATTTGTGTAATCAAACAAAGGTTGAACACACATCGATCTACTTCATTGCAGTTCTCAACTGAAAACTGCTATCTTGGAGTCCAGAATGTCTATTAAGAAACAGGTTTACTGCAAGAAGGGTTTCCCTTTTAAAGTTTACAGGCACTGGACAACAATGAGCGAAATGCCAGTCTACACCGAGGGGCCTAGGAGAACCGATAAACCAGCAAGGAAAACCAATTAAATTTCTTCCCGGTTACATGAGGGTCAGGATTACACCTTCAGACCAGGAAAAAGGCAAATCGACCCACACTGTCACCATCAACTGACCCCATCTTACAATGCCCATGACCCCCCATGTGACTGCAGCCCTAATTCCAGGGTAGTGCCCTCCGACTGTGCTACACCTCTGACATCAGGACAGCATGGCAGAGGTTCTCTAGGCAAACAGCCGGAGGTAGGAGAACTGTTAGAGATTTTGGGCCCCATGAAAGCATATCATATTGGCCCCCCAACCCAGACCAATCCAATTATAATCCCAATTTTTTTGCACCCCCAAGAATCATTCTAACATTCCCTCCGTTACGGAACCTCTACATCTAGGAAATAGATTCAAATGGTTATAAAATATCTAATAAATGTAATACATGTGTTACATACATAACTACCACTGTATAATTTCATTCCATCAGTTTGGAATTTTTCTCATAAATTATTACAAGGTAAAACATGAAACCATCTGAATGAAAAATGTTAAAACTGTACAGAAAAATGTAATGCATGACATACATATCCATCACTAAGCAGATGATATTTGGTTGCAGCAAATGATACTTTATATTCAGAACATGAACTCAGCCATAAGGCAAAATAAACTTGTGTCAGAAACTGTTTGTTGTCATTGAAGTCATTGAAAGTTCTGCCTTTTGTTGGTGTATTTGTGTTGCACATATAATGAAGAGCAAATTACTGGAGAATTTCACAAACAGCCATTTGCTCCGTGCATCCAGACTGGTGGTTAAGGACACTAGTATGGTGCAGCTCGCCCTTTGAGAAGGGGCAGAGCCGGAGGAAGGCACCTGAATATTTACCATCTTATTTATGCCAAATAGCTCTGAGGCTATGAAAATGTTTACAAATCAACTTTTTAAAATAACATATTGGGTTGTATTTAAATACATGTGTAATTCTTACATATTAGGGCACACCATGAATATGCAAATGTGCTCACAATTATTTGTCAAATTTAATTAAATTTTATATTTCATACTGTCACGATTGCGTCGGGAGGAACGACCCATGTTTGCAGCCGTGGGGTTGAACCCTTCAAAAGGGTGTTTATTATCAAGAACAGGACAAGGAATCGAGCAAACCTGAACGCAAGCACAAACAGGCATTGACAAAGACCGACCAGGGAGACTGGACTAGGGCAGACTAAAATAGGGCAGCACATTAAGGGTCAAACGAGAGGCAGCTGGTCAGGGGAAACAAGTGGAGCAAATTACACTGGGCAAAGACAATAAGGGTCAGGTGTGGCAAATTAAGCCCCGCCAGAGGGCAAAACAGGGGACAAAACACGAAAGGCGGGGCTGAGCGTAACACATACAGGTCCCAACAGCTTAGACCAGACTACTTCTGTAAAGAATTAACAACACAATCATGAACTGATACTTAATGTTACTGAGCAATATGATAAGCTAAGTGGTACAAAAAGCTAGCCCATAATAGAATCCACATGTGAAATATTCTGTTTCAGACCAACAGCATCTGATACTGATGGAGATCTGGATCTCAGTTTGGATGAGGTGCAGTCACTTTCTGATTTATTAGCTATCAACATTTTACCATGCTGAAGAAAAAAACCCATCAAAATATTACTTTTTAACTGGTTTGGGTCTAGTTTGAAAGATCATTGATGAAGACCAGAGACGACCACTTGGGTGTCCTATGGATCTTTTCTTTCTGTCAAGGTAAGACCTCCTCTCCTCTTTGGCTTGCTTAATTAAAAATGTTCAATTTATTGGAATGCTGCCAATTTTACTGTACTATGAAGTCGAGGATGAGGGCCAAGCACATGTGTGGGTTACGTTACTCCGTAATGCTGGCACAATACTCGATTCCTTGAGCTTTACCTTTATCCTATATGTAAATACATATACCAGTTTTGTATTATTATTTTACCTTCATTTAGCTAAAAGAAAACATAAGTTCCTTTGTTGATTTTCACTTTCTTCTGTTACTGCAGAATGTCAGGCAACAACTAAACAGTTGAGTTGAGTTGTGGCATGCAGGCTTGATTTAATTTTTTTTTTTAACAACAGACACTATGTCAGGATAGGTCCCTGCCTTGTCCAGTTCTATCCATAGTTTCCCTGTGTTTCCTTTTAGCCAGCAGGTGGCGCTGCTCATCCCGTTCTATCCCTTGGTTTACCCACCCTCACAGTCTCCCAGGGCTGCTGTGTGGCTGAGTGGGTTGAGCTCACAGCTAATTGATAATGCAGCCCGAACCATCATGAGTTTCAGGCTGTCGAGAGGCTCTCGGTAACATTTTCTATGCACCCAGTATCCATAAAGCATTATAAACTCATTCATAAGCACTTATAAGGTATTCATAAAGCCTTATAATGATTGACATTAGACTACATAATCATTTATACATAGTCATGACTGTACACATAAAGCGTTATAATGTTATTTTATAAGCCTTTACAGCTTAAAGTGTCACAAGGCATTATAAAGCTTCTTTTGCCTCTTTATAATACGATGTTGACATAAAAAGAAGCTTTATTGAAATGAATTTGAAAGGTGTCTGTCATCTGGTGAAATTAAAAATTGAATTGTGGCTGTGCTAATTCTCAGCAGGTTAATTGCCTGCAAATATATTGTGCCTTCTTAGGTTTTTGAAGTCTCGCTGAAGCACAGCACCAGCATCTGTGGCCATGAAGTCCAGCTCAAGTTGTAGAACACCGAAAAAATGGTCCTTGATGTGAGTGTTTCCTCCCCCATGCTCTATGAATCTCATATAAAAACTACCCTATCCGTTCGCTCGGGACCTCTGAAGGGCCCTTCCCGGTATACAGGATTTACATGGTTCAAAATTGTTTTTAAAAAATGTTCTATAATGTTAACAATTCAAATGATTTTTCTCCTGGTGAGATGAAAAAATTACATTTGTTTAGAGACTGTTCTTAGACACATGGTTGAAGAAGATGTTTTCAGTAAAAGGCTGTACAGATACGGTTATTTGTGGTTTGATTTTTGAATATAGCCCATTAAAGACCCCAGTATGAATGTAATAGTGATTCTTGAAAGTCCCATGTAAACAAAAATTAATATTATAAACCCTCAGGAAAGTAAAGGAAGTCAAGCCTGGTTAGACAAAAACCATGTGGTCGATTTACACAAATAAATCAAATACGACTGTTACAGAATCTTGTTACATAACATATTCTAACATGAAGGAACTCTTTCCCTCAAAAATAAAACTGATGAACTGATTAAGCTGCCACTCGACGTACCAAATTGACATTAACATATATGCAGAACATGTGAAGGCAGTTTAAAAATACACAAAGTTGGTTTAACATTATAAGATTTCCCATTTAATAACGCATTCGCTGCTATCTGCCGATAGGAGAACTTGTCAGCACGGGGTTTGTTAGGAACTACTGAAGGCTACATGAGCCACGTGATCGCGTGGCAGCGAGATCATCCAGTGCCGTAGATCTCTCTCTGGCCTTAGCCAATTGTGCTATGTCATAATATTTCTGTATTTCAGTATCAAATTGATCAATACTCCTTTCGTTCCATGGCTAACCCTTGGCGGCCTCGCCATAGCCAAAAAATGGGTAACTATCATATATGATAAGGAGGTCAAAGACACCAGCATACGCTCTTTCCCTGTCTTTATTTTAACCAGTTCCTTTCTTGTTACAATATAGGACGTCCATGCACAGAGCCCTGGGAGACACTTATGGTAACGTTCTAATTCCGCAGCAGACAGCCAAGTTCTGTTTGTAGTTCAGTCGTCATATAAGATTATATCCATTATTTTTGTTTCTTCACGGACAGATTTCAAAAGCATCTCCATGGATCCAAAAACTCCAGAGGAGGAATTGTGGAAGACCACCAAAGACTATATGGATGTCTTCATGTCCTGGCTCTAGAAAGGATACCCTGCAGCTGTTTGGAAAGAAGGAGTGTTTGTCAGTTATTTAAGCTCTTCACACTTTGACATGAGGAGAGTTAAAGACCTAATGGGATAACTAGGGCACTCTGGTGGCACAGCTTCATCTGACTGCTCATTTGGACAAAAAGTCGTACAGAAGACACCAGCTAATCAAGACCCTGAAGCCAGGAAGGAGAAAGTGGGTAACCAGGGCCATAAGACCGGTTCTCAAAATGAAAGCGTGGTTGTCAAACATCGGTGCAAAGCGTATCATTCAGGGCTCGTTTGGATTCACTCGGAGTTGTTCATGTTTTTATATGGTATTTCTAGCATTGTTCTCCTACCACAAGATAGACATAATTTCAATCAACAGAAGGTAAAACTAAACTCAAACCTGTTTCAACTGCTTATTTTTGAAAAGTGTGTTATGTTAAGTGTGTTACGTTTGAAAGTTAACTATAGCCATCCATCACCTGAGTGCTTATCAGGGGCGAGGTGGGGCTTGGAGCCTGTCCCAGGCAGGACGAGGGGAACGGGCTAGATGGGATGCCATCCTATCCAAGCATAACACACCTACTAGAGATGTGCAAAAGTGTTGCAATTAAGTTCCCCCCATTTATTGTGGCATAGCTTAGAGAGGGGTTTGCATAGACACGGCCATGAGCGTTTTCACTTATATCATTATGGGATGCCGCAGAAGTTTAATAAAATAGTTTGAGTTTAGAATTCTATTGGTACATATATAAATCACTAAGATGAATAGTTCCTTAATATGCATAATAATGTTTTATACAGTAAGTTGTCTCCAGGTATTAGTAGTATGGCAAGTTGTCCTGAAAAAACTGTTTCCTCCATATTTTTTTCAAAACCTTTTGCCACTGTTCTAATAAACGTCATTTTTTCCTCAAAAACCCATAACACTGATGAAAAAGGAATACTATCTACATATGCACATGACATCAGTGATTAATATTTGATCCATCTAAATTATAAATGTAATTTTCAATTTAATTCAGTTCCCTCTATTTTTACGTAGTTATACCACATGGACTGTCTGGTTTTGTTATTTCATGAAGTCCTGAATATCAGTAAGGTCCAATGAATAATGAAATACTTTATAGACTGTAACAGACAACATAATATTGAAACAGCAGAAGCATACACATTGAAAACCTTAACAGTGATGTGTAATGCATATCATAAAAAGAGGGCTGGTGAAGACCTTTGTGGACTAACCCCAGACATATTCACCAGTCTGAATGATCAGCTTAAAAACACTGGCCTTTGTTCTCTGCCTGTAGCTCCTAGATGCAGCCCTTCATTTCTCTCTCTGTTTGTTCACCTTGATTTGCTCATCTGATTTGATATATGTAATCTGTGCCTCTGGTTTTCTTATCTGGTAGCTGAAACAGGTGTGTATCGTACTATGACATGGTGTCATTCAGTGCATCAGTGGTAGGCAAAACAGAAAGTTGAATATGTTAGACAGAACAATAAATTTCCTCAAACAGCAAAGTACAGTTAGACTACAGCAATTTACTTAAAGTCACGTTTCTTATTATTTTTTAGCTTTCTTCTAGCAAGATATTCTTTAGATCTTGTTAACATGGCACCTATAGCATGCAGATTATTTTTTCTTGTTAAGGGCATCTGGTGTGGACAGACGCCCCCTACAGGACAGGCTGCTCCTCCTCGTACTACTTTATTCCTCTGTTACCTGGTGCCTGGCAATATAAAGACCATAGGCCGAATCACACACCCAATCTAGGGAATCTGTCTGACACAAACCGGCTTTACTTAGATACCTGTCTTTGTCTAACCAGGCTTGACTGATTTAGTACCAGAACTGATTGGTTTTACTGGTTTATTACAGTTTTGTTCTTAGCTAAAAAAAAAACCCTTTCAGGTACAAAAAGAAAAAGGTATACAATTATATTAAGAATAAAACAAATGCAAATGAGGTAATGGAGACTTCAGCGTCCAGTGCAGAAGGGGGCCCGCATCGTGGGAGCCCCCCCCGCCACGCGTGCTGAAAAGTGCCGGTTAGCATGTCGCTCGCAGGGCGTCTGGGCCACGGCATACTACGCGAGTCCCCCGGGGCTGTCAGCCAATAAAGCTTTCATTAGCCTCCCAGTCCTGCCCTATTTGCTGCCAGCCGCTGGCTGATTTCCTGATAGACCTTTTAAGCGGCTCTGAGCAGACTTCCGCTGTCAGTGTAACGGACGCTACCCAAAGAATTTCCACTCACTACGGTAAAGAACACAACACCTGCCATCCAATTCATTTGCTAGTGTTAAGACATTCCTATATATATTTTTGCTAGTGGTACAGCTTCTAAATAAATTATGTATAAATAATATAAACACAGCTACCTTTCTGGATTCTGCATTATTTTTTTCAGTTAACCCTGAAGCAAGTCCTTAGTTCTAAAAGATTATTAAACAAATCAAATCAAAAGCCTCTGTTTATGGCCTAAAAATTTCCAACCATGACTCGAGCAATTGAAATAAATCCATCCGCTGTAACAAGCCATTAATTCACTTGTCTGCCTAACTTTAGATTCAGCCTCGTTTAAGTGGAACATAAATGTCACGTTTAGCTGCTGTAGATTATGCTGAATTACTTCGGCACAATAATCCAGTCATTTCTAAATGTAAATTACAAGCAACATGCGCCGTCTTCGAGGAAGCATTTACAAGGGAAATAGCTTAAAAAAATAAGCTGATGTATGGTCCTAAAACGGCATGGAAAGTAAGTTAACATAATAAACTGGAGATTTAGGATGCATAAGAAGAACAACATAAAAATGCATTTTTTGTGGTACGGCTGCATATTTAGTTGCCAGATGTGATTTCTTAGAAGGAGCTAAATGTGAAAACTGAGACGGGTTCTGTGCTCACATCTGTGTCTGTTTACGTGTCGGCATGGCCTTGTGTTGCCACTCCGTGGGGTGGGGCTCTGCTGTGCATCCTACATTTTCGGGGTGGGGGGGGGGCAGGAGTTTGTGATGGAGCCCAATCACAGCCCCGGAGCCCACAGGCATCATTCCTGGGTGACCGCGGGGGCATCGCCTCCGCCCTAGCACCGACGAACTCGCTCACCCCTCCGTCGGGACCCTGGAGTCCGGCACTGCCGGATTCTTGGCAGCGGCCCGTGTGGGATGCTCTCCTGGGCTGAACCAAAACACGAGCAGCGGGCGACCGCCGTGCGTGCCACCAGAGCCTGACTCCGATGACACATCATGTATTCACTCTCGTATTCCGGCATAAATGTGGGTCGCTGCGGTGTTCAAAAAATCAGTGGGCTTCCCGTGTTTATTTATTCCTTTTGGGAGGGGGGCCTGGATATAGGTGGGGTCTTAGGGCTTTAGCCTTAATCACAGCAATAATTATTTATATTGTATTATGGGGTTTATTTAATGACACAATAATCTAAAATAACTGCTGCTGGTTTTTACACTGTAGAGATTAGAGCCCAGCAGCTTAGCCACAATGGAGGGCTGACCTTGCTCTGGGGTGGTAACTGATTACTGAAACCTTTTATCACATCGAGGTCGGCATGCTGGGAAATGGTGTGTGGGGGGGTATTCCTCGGCGAGATCTTCTCGAGGGGGGATGGGTCACACATGGCTCCAGTACCTCAGATACAGCAAACAATGGTAGGGAGCAAGTGAAACCGCATCCACATACCTTAGTGCGTACTGTAAGCTAGGCTCTCCATACGCGTCCATACTGTACTCTCTGAGCTGAGATCCAGTCAGCCGGTGATGTAATGTTTGTCTTCTGTTTCTATGGCCTTTAGATTGTTTTGACTGTGCCTGTAATGCTACAATGTTCCTTGTACACTGAAAGATTAAAGTGTAATTGTACAAGAGCTCTTGACACATATATACTGAGGAAAGGCACCGTATTTGATAGAGAAATTACATTTTGAGCCTTTGATACTATGTACGCTAGTTCCTTGCATTTGAACGCTAGTTTCTTGCATTTAAACAGCAAGGACAGAGAGCTTAAGGCCTGTAAAACTCACATCCACTGTTGCACTCAAACCTTGGGAGTCACATGACACAGGGTATATGTCGTGGGAGTCACATGACACAGGGTATATGTCGTGGGAGTCACATGACACAGGGTATATGTCTTGGGAGTCACATGACACAGGGTATGTCACGCATGGCTGGAAAAAACAGTCTCAAAATAAAAAAATCTGAAAAAATCAAAACACCCACAGCTGACTAATTAGCTATGAACTCTGACACACAACGTCACCCATTCACTTGTCGGGTGGCAAAGTTATCTGGTTTTGGCAGTGGCTGGACGAGAAAGGGACCTCAGCGTCATATTTCTAAGTCGGTATAATGCGCTGGGCCAGAGCACTCCCTTGTGGTGTTTAAATGAACTTCGAGAGCACCTTAAAGGCCTTAACTGGAGGGATTCCCCTCTATCTGACAACACAAAACAACTACACAGATACTCAACAAAGCTGGCAAATCAAATGTAATCCTACATTAAATTGTAATCTACAAGCTTTTCTAATAGTCTGTATCACCACAGATATTTCGTCATTTCAAAAAGCGTCCTGGTCGACCGGCACTATTGTCTTTGTGATGTTTGTTGGGGGGGGGGGGGGGGTAACATTTCAATGCCCACACTAGCGAGACACACACATATACAAGTTCAATAATAGGGTCACCAACAGATCTCAACTGTGTGTTTTTGGAATGAGTAAAGTGTGCAGGGCAGAACACCAGAATAAACATGCTACCTCCCCCCACACGCCTGCACACGGTTGCACACGCATACACACATAGTGCATGTATTCCTATATTTATGGGGACTCTCCATTCATCTCTTTGGGCATAACCGTAATCCTATGATAACCTTAACCCTTACCCAGCGCTAATCTTATCCGTATGTAACCAAACAAAATACAAGACATTTTATTTTTTTTATTGCAGTTACTAATTTTTATAAAATTGAGTTACCCCCTTGTGGGGACCGAAAAAAATGGTCCCTGCAATGTCAGAATAACAGGTTTTTATCACATTGTGGGGACATTTGGTCCCCTGATGTATGGTGTAAATGACCCACGCTACACACTGATGCACACACAGAAGCACGGCTCCCGCGTTATCCGCGCTTAGCCATGCGATCTGCGTAGGTGCTGGCAGAGCTCACGGAGCGTGACGCATCATTACGATCCCCATTCCCAAGTCTCCCATCGGATATAAGCGCCCCTCACCAGCTGTCCCCGGGGTCTCTGTCGTCCCCGGACCAGCAGCGGTGGCCCGCTCCGGAGGGGGCTCTACAGGCCCTGGCGGGACGGCCTGCTCACCCGGACCTTTGGGGGGGGGGGACAAGGAGGTGGGGAGGGGATGGGAAGGGTGGAGAAAGACATCAGGAACAGAACACGATACGATGACTTATGCGATATCTCATGTGATGCCACCATTTTGGGGCCTGACTGGGGTGTCCTCACATTGTTTGGTAAATAACACATCAGCAATGTGACTGGCTGAGGCCCCCAGGTCACATGAAGGGGGGGGGGGATACGACTGTAAAGTGGAATGATGCCCAGTGCTCAGGGAATCCATAGACGGTCGGCCTGAACCCTCACCTTTAAAAGAAATCCCCATTAACCTGCCAAGGCGATCAGTAACCATCAATGAATTAAGTTACCGACAGAAAGAGGCCTTGTACATAGTGCTGTAGTCAGGCTTTCCGTTTAATTCGTTAATTAAGTTACCATTAGTGCACTCATGTGATTGCACATTGAGATTAATAATACCCTGCTGGTTATTTCCCCAGCACAACACAGCCGCATAAACAGCACTGTACATAAGGCGGGGGCTTTAATTGCAGTTAGCAGACACACATTTGCCAGCTAGTCTGCAGCCATTAATGTATGTTTCACAGTGGTTTCTCTAGTTGGGGCCTTTCTGCCCAGTGTATTTTAAATAACCCCCCCGCCCTGCCGGCTGCCGGCGGGTAATGTGCCGCGTGCAGACACAGGGGGGTGCGGCGCGGACTGCATGCACGGCTGCATTCCGTCGCAATCCGGCAGCGCGCCGGCCACTCTTTTCTATTAAGGAGGCAGAAACTCATTTCTGGAGGAGTTTATTCATGCCCCCCCAGAAAGAAACACACACGCGCGAGTCCTCCTGGTGAGGGCCCCCCGCCCAGACTGCAGGTTATTACCGCGCAGATCAGAAAGCCATTCAGTCACTAGGGGACACAGGCTCTGCCAATCACGCGAGAGCTGATGGAGGCGGCCTCTGCTCCCCCGCCCCCTGGCCCCCCCGCGGCCACACGACGGCACACCGCGCTGGAAATTATTTATTGATCTGAAGCTGCAGAAAGATGGGGCTTTAAATGCCGCTCATGGGGAAATTTGCTCGTCCTGCTGTTTGGCTACATCGATGCGTGTCTGTGTGTGTGTGTTTGCACGCGTGTCTTTGTGTGTCTGTGTGCTGGTGCTTGTGTGAGTTTCTGTGTCTGCGTGTTTCTGTGTGTCTGCGTGGGCTTCTGTGTGCGTGTGTGTGTGTGTGTGTGTGTGCAAGCGTCTGTGTGGGTTTCTGTGTTTGTGTGTGTGGTTCTGTGTGTTTGTGTGTGTGTGGTTCTGTGTGTGTCTGTTTGCTTGTGTCTGCATGTGTTCCTGGGTGCATGTGTGTCTGTGTGTGCCCTTGTGTATGTGTGGTTCCATGTGAGTGTTTGTGTGTGCGCCTGTGTGTGGTTCTGTGTGTGTCTGTATGTGCGTTCGTCTGTGTGTGTGTGTGTTGGTTTTTGTGATTTACGAGGACATTTCATATGAATACACACTTCACTACGAGGACATTTTGTATTATGAGGACAGTGCCAGTGTCCTCATAATTCAGCCAATGTAGAAGTGCTTCTACATGTGGGA
>JAODKN010000044.1:15999593-16012074 GCA_026774425.1 Petrocephalus zakoni
CCCCCCCCCCCCCCCCCCCCCCCCCCCCCCCCCCCCCCCCCCCCCCCCCCCCCCCCCCCCCCCCCCGCCCCCGCCCGTGAATGGCTGAGCTATCCAGCACATGATCATGTCCAGACAGTGACTAAGACAGGATTAGCGTGCGGTTCCAGGCACAAAGGGGGGGCTGTTCTTCACAGGCCAGTTAGCTGCCAAGGGGGGGGCATGGGACTCGCGGCCAGACGACACCTGAGTACCAGCGCAGCTGCCAGGCCCCGCTGGCTTCCTGGAGGGGCCTGCCACACGGGGGCGGGCGTTCCGGGACGGACCACCCCGGGCTAATTAACACACAGACCTCTCATGGCTCTCATTCTCACTAGCAGGCAGACTTTTAGCTAATGAATGCAACAACGGAACGACGCGATGCCATCAATTTAGCCACATTACGAGGCGCACGTTAATCACCTCCAAGAAACTAATAAATATGTAACAGATTAATGCCTGTAAACATGCATTACACCCACGGATGGAGAAAGAGTGCTGTAATAAAAACTAAAAATAATTCCCAGCATGCATCACTGGAATCTTGTCCTGGTGTGCCTAATAGAATCAGTGTACCATTCTCTCTACAGCTGCACACTTCAGCAGTGTAAAGGCTCCAATAAGCCAAGTTCACCCTGGATGTAACATCTTGCTTGTCATTTGGCAGAATGGGTTTTGGTTTTCAATCCGATTCTCCCTGTTTCCGTTTTTTTTTTTACTGTGGCTGGTTCAGTGCCAACTGAGCAAAAGCCTCGGGTGAAAAGTTAACAAAGGACGGCTTAAAGTTACGGCCTCACTTGCGCACCATCACCCAGAAGTCTGGCCAGTTGTTATTATCCTAATTTTTCGAATAACACCACAGTGAGGGGCATCCCTCCTCCTAAGGGCGAAATAACCCAGCTCAGAAGCGGTACGTGCTCATTTCTGCAAAAATGACAAGGGATAAGACAGAGAAGCATGAATGAAATGGATGAATGAAACCGAAGAAGGCAGAATGGAACCACTTGAGATGGTCAAAAGAGAAAATGTGGCTTATCCACTCAGTTTCATTGGCACGTCAGGAGGGAAGACGTTCGATAGAGTCACTTGGCCACACCCACTTTCACCAATTTTCTCTCATCCATTTCCAGCAGCAGGGAAATGAAAACAAAAAAACATAACAAAAAAAAGACACAAGGGGGATGAGACCCAGAGTGATTGGAGCTTCCCGTTCCGTCTGAATTGACACAGAGAAACACGTGTATAGAAACAAAAAAGCTTATTTCCGAACCTGAAGTAATGAATAAATTACTGCTGATACACAACAATGATGCGCAATGATTATAATTATCATGCCCTAATTCACATTTAATTGGGGATCGTTTATCCTGAGCAGTTTAGCGAGTGGAACAGATCCAGGGGTGTATCTGAAGCACCAGTATATTCCCCTCTCCCTCTATTAGTTAGGAAGACTAGCTTAATTAAACGATTGTATCAGGTATGGGTGGGACACCGGCGATCACAAATGCCCCATCATCTCCGCTATAACGCCAGGCCAGGACCTGCTTCTGCTCGGTCGCCCTTGTGGATTATTGACCGCGTGGTCGGGTAGTAAATGTGAGTCAGTTGGCCCCTTCAGCAGTTCAGCCGTAAAGCCGGCCTATTGACGCCTCCATATTAGCGGGGTTAATTACCGCGGCCCAGTGTACGGGCCTAGCGCCTCCACCGCTCACTCCGTCCAGGGTCTGGCCAAGACTGATGGTGCGGTGACCACCACCTAATACACTCTTCAGGGACAGTACTGCAACACACAGCAGCTATTCCCATGATAGTTTGCGCTGCATTTTAACGATAACCCTACAAAAGTCGCTTAATAAACAATTAACATTTAAATTATTATTTATTATTATTATTATTACTACATATATGCATGTATGTTTCTACATGCATGGGTGTGTGTATATAAGTATACGTGTACTCATATGTGTGTGTATATATGTATATATATTATAGTTTTGTATTAATGTATTAACGTTGTATTTTGTATATGTATTAACTGGTTGTACAGCCTTGATATTAGAAACTGTTTTAGAAAATCTATGTTTTAATGGGAAATAAAACTAAATGAAAGGCAGAAACCTGGTGGATTACTGTTTGACGTCTTACTGAAAGGGAAAAGTGTGAGGGGCGCCCCCTCTGTGTGCACCACAGCGCCCCGCTTCTCCTGCCTGCACAAGGCCACCACCCTCTCTGTGTGCACCACAGCATCCCGCTCCTCCCGCCTGCACCAGGCCACTGCCCCCTATGTGTGCACCACAGTATCCCGCTCCTCCCACCTGCACCAGGCTGCTGCCCCCTATGTGTGCACCACAGTATCCCGCTCCTCCCACCTGCACCAGGCCGCCGCCCCCTATGTGTGCACCACTGTATCCCGCTCCTCCCGCCTGCACTAGGCCGCCGCCCCCATGTGTGCACCACAGCGCCCTGCTCCTCCCACCTGCACCAGGCTGCCGCCCCCTATGTGTGAACCACAGCACCCCACTCCTCCCGCCTGCACCAGGTCACCGCCCCCTATGTGTGAATCACTGTATCCCACTCCTCCCGCCTGCACTAGGCTGCCACCCCCTATGTGTGCACCACTGTATCCCACTCCTCCCGCCTGCACTAGGCCGCCGCCCCCTATGTGTGCACCACAGCGCCCCACTCCTCCCACCTGCACCAGGCCACCACCCCCTATGTGTGCGCAACTGTATCCCGCTCCTCCCGCCTGGACCAGGCCACCGCCCCCTATGTGTGCACCACAGTATCCCGCTCCTCCCACCTGCACCAGGTCGCCACCCCCTATGTGTGCACCACAGCGCCCCGCTGCTCCCACCTGCACCAGGCCGCTGCCCCCTATGTGTGCACCACAGTATCCCGCTCCTCCCGCCTGCACTAGGCCGCCGCCCCCTCTGTGTGCACCACAGTATCCCGCTCCTCCCGCCTGCACCAGGCCGCCGCTCCCTTTGTTTATTCCTGAAGCCCAGAGCCGCAGCGACGGCGGGTGAGCTACGACAAGGGGCAGGCACTCCACCTGGCGGAGCCTGGAATGCAATAGGAGAGGAAGGGCAGGGGTGACACAGCGCTGGGAATCCGGCCATCCAGTCCTTAAATACGCTACATATCAAAAACGCAATAACTTATGCTTCAGTGCCCCCCACCACGTGCTTTCGAGGGCGCCGTAGGTGAGCTCCATGTATCCACATCATCTATAAATCAAAACACATATTTACGTGCTATTTATATAAATGCACGAAGAGAGATAATCGATTGAGAAGGACTGATGTGAGGAGCGACCGCAAGATCAAAGGTGCGTCTTAATATATGCAGACTTCAGTCAATAACATTTAAGAGATAAAGCTGACAGAGGGAGATACCTGCAAATCTGCACCATCGCTTATCTGTTACTGTAGGATTGTATTGACCGCTGAATCTCCCAGGAATAAATGAGAACGGCAAATAGACAGTCGATCACTAAATAAAGGGCAGTTTATCACGTCTGTACAGTTTTTTCTCCGTACAGATGTGTGTCTTATTGTTTTGTTGATGCCTGTATTATCAGGGATTTATGTGCCTGGGTGTCTAGTGCAATGGGCTAAACTCTGGGGGCAATTTACAGCTTATTAATTTATAAATCTTGAATTGGCACGTTGTCACGAATTTTTGTAAACATACACCGTAATATTTCTTCTCTATCGCATGTGCAGCAACGCGGCACAAGATTTATTGCACTTACTAATTAAACGCTCGTGTTGATGGTTTTGGTTCGGTTTCAATTATCTTATTTTACAGCCCATTACTCCTAAAGGATGTACTTTGCATACTTTGAAAGCTTATATTGTTCTATGCAAGCTTGTAAATGTGCAGTATAGGTATTATATGTGTGTGTATATATATATATATATATATAATTTTTATGCAAGTTGAACATGGCAGTGCTGCTCATGTGCTGAGCTTCGGACTGAGCCGTGATCATGCGACTCCTGCAGTATATCTTATTTGATGAGCACTTTTTGAAAACAATGGCATTCCACATATTGGTGAAAGAATAGTGTGATTTACGAGAAATCAGAGTAGTGGTTTGGTCTTACAATCTTGCCACTGAGATCTTGGTTTTGTTTTAAGCAATACATTTTCTTTACATCATGTGAATTGATAGTCTTTGGCCCACAGTATAACATGTATCATTTGACTTGGTTGCTGGCCTCTCAGCCCCACTCCACACCAATAATGGCCGGTCGAGACGGTCTGTAGAACACTGAGCATCATCTGACCCTCCACTGCTGACCTTAACCAGTGGATATTTAATTCCTCTCTCTGCTGGTGACATTCGTTAAGCTGATTAAAGGAGAACATAAAACAGAGCAGGCTGACAGGCAGGACGGCGCTAAGATTAGTCATGACCCCGTGTTTTCCACGTTTCAGTGACCGTGACACGTTTCCCACAGATCGGCCCCTGAAATACGACTTCAGTTTTCGTCGGAGGCCAGGCTGCGTTTCTACTGAAGGGGAACGAACACGGGAGATTCTGCGAGTGCTGCTGGACGGTGGGGCGTCCTGAGGAACCTGCTGGAGAAGCATGATGAAAGATCCTCTGTGCCTGGCCCAACCCTGCTTGGAGATACAGACACATGGGGAATACATGAACTCACATATCCTGCCCTTTGTAAAAACAGTCTACCCGATCATCTTCCATGTTTCCTTGTCAGCATGGAGTCATGTGAGTACCAGGAAGCTGGGGACACCCTTGACAGTATGCAGACCCATGGAACAATGAACCGTGAACGAACCGTCCATCCATTTTCTGCAACTGCTTGTCCTATTCAAGGTCACAGAGGGCCTGGAGCCTATCTCAGAGGCTATGGGCACAAGGCAGGGAACAACCCAAGATGGAGCACCAGCCCATCGCAGGGCACAAGGCTGGGAACAACCTAGGATGGAGCACCAGCCCATCGCAGGGCACACTGACACACCAGTCACTCACACAGGTACACCTACGGGCAATCTGGTAACTCCAATTAGCCTCAGCATGTTTTAGGACTGTGAGGAGAAACTGGGGTTTCTGCCGGAAACACCACAGGGACAAACATGCAAACTCCACACACATGGGACCCTGGTGGAGACTGGAACCCTGGTCCCAGAGGTGTGAGGCAACAAGGCCAAACACCGCATCGCTATGCCATGCCCAGGAATGGACCCAAAAATCTAACTGCTAACCTCTGACCCACCTAACCACCCATGAAAAACTATGATAATATCAAAGGATAGCATCTATCCATTCATTCACAATTTGTCTATGAAACATTTTTATTAACAACCGCAAGCAAGCGTGATACTGTGGTCACTAACTGTGGCTGTTGTCAAAGACCGGCACTGTTGTTGTCAGAACAAACACAGAGGCGGACACATAAGCCCATACCCTCTGCCGGGTTATGGACACCCTTGGGTCACCTCCAAAATGGTACACATCAGACTTTGAGAAGGTTCCCCCCGCCAGCATGACATGAATCTGTAAGCGCTCTGGGTGCAGAGGTAGGGAATATCATTAGTGACCAGCGCGCAGCCCCCGAGGGTAAGTAAAATGTCAGCCCCTGGGCTGAATGAGCAGACTCAGGGTGTTCAGGGAGTGGAGGAAAGCACTAATAACTCACCAGTGAAGCTCCATTAATCGCTCGTAAGGTGGCCAGTAGCTGGAAAAAAAAAGTCATAATAAAGAATATTTTCCTGGAGCCGGAAGGCAATAAAAATGGGCAATTTCAGTGAAATCGTAAGTGCACAGCAGGGCAAAAGTGTATTAGCTAAATCTGAAACCGGGGACTGGTTTGACGAACACGCTATCAATTCGCAGGCAAGCCTCCAGCAAGCATTAAAGAGACATACAGATTGTTTCAGAATGGTGGGGGGGGCCCAAATCGAGCAGCCCACCATCCACCCCCACCTGCGTACAGCTTGGAAAATGATCTCAGTCCATCTTCGAGTCCTTTATGCCCTTAGATGCAGGAGAGTTACCTTTCTTGTTGACGTCTTCCGAATCAAGCACATCTAAGCGTCAAAATGAATAATTATATGTTCCAGTGATTGATCATACAGTGTATTTGTAAATTGTAGCTAATATTGGGGTTTCGTATACACGTCCAAATAATGTCATTATCCAGTGCGGTCAGAATGTTTCTTCTTCCTCATACCTCCATAGCTGGAGGTTGGAATCCAAAGACGCACAGGGCCCCTTGGCTGCTCTGCTGTCATTATGCTTTCGAAGTGCATAGTTCACAGTTACTCATGTGGTCACACATTAGTGGTAGGGGGTCTATAATTCTGTTTTTGTCTTTATTGGGGGCCTTGATTTAATGAAGGTCAAAAGCCATCAACAAGCCACTCAGTTAACTGGCCTGATATCAGAGGTGGATAATTCAGGCCCAGAAAGTAAAAAATCCAGACCAAGATTTTGTTTAAACCAATCAGCTGAGTATTAAGAGTCACAGTCACAGATACTCAACTGGTTAGTTCAAACAAAATCTTGGCCTGGATTTTTCATTCCTGGACTATTCACCTGTGCCTAATATTAAGAGAAGCTAACATAAACATTCACAAAAAAAGAGTAAAGAATAACTTCAGAATGAGAAAATTAATGTTTTTCCCGGTGTTGCTGAAACTGGGAAAAACGACGAATCGGGGTGATCCCAAATGTTTCATTCAATCATAGTTTCATCAAGGCCAAAGTTAACCAACTGAAAGTGTCGATCACACACTGCATATTTTATAGGCTTTGCTGAAATTCACTGTACCTTCTTGAGTCATTTTACCCAGTTCATAAAAGGACCTTTGGAATGGATATATACCAATACGCAAGGAGACAAAATGGCACTCCGTGGAAAAGCTCTCAGTACATGGTAAAGGACGATAAATGAAGCAAATCTTATTTATAAATAAGTACAATGCAGAATATTAATATTTCACCATCCCTCATGCTGAAAACATGCATTTCCAGTGAGATTAAGTATTTTATTTCTTCATTCGGTGGTTATTGATTGAAATCTGTGGATTTCTATTATATTTTTCCATACACATCTAACGCGTTAGCTAGAAATTCTGCCTTTTCAATGCAAACATATTCAGTGTCATTCAGTATCGACACACACCCGGAAGTCCCATGTCCAAACTAACATCAAAAAGCAGGACTGTGCACAGACTTTTTGAGGGCGGGTCCTCAAAATGTGAAAATGGGGCACTCGGGACCTTTAAGGTGGGGGGGGGGGCAGTAGGGCCCTCCTCCCTGCTTATGCTTAATCAAAAGCAAACAGCAGCTTATATCCGCATATATATAGCCTCTACACACTTCCTCAATACCTTTAATTTCCCCCCGACCCCATTAATCAGACAGCAGCCCGGATACATTTATATAAATCGTGTGGGTCCAAGACATTTTTAGACATTAATAAAATACGGTAAGTGTTGTGTCGTCACAGAATTCAGTATTTGTTTTTTAAATTCCCATCTATTTTTAATAAGGATCAGTGATTCAGGGGAAGGTTCCCCCAAAGCAGATGGCTGTTCCTCATGTTCCTAATCTTACCCCGTTCAACTACTCCTCTGTCATACATCCACATCAAATATTCCCCCATTAAGCTGTAAGGCTAACCTTAACCTGCCCAAATCAGTGTTCACACACTGAGATGTTTCCGCTCTCCCCGTGTCCCATACATCCACATTGGTGCTGTAAGCCTTCCGGGCATCTTTACCGAGGACACATGTAAAAAGCAAATTGTTTTTACACTTCGTCAGGTAGGGGGACACGTTCAAGGTCGCTTCTGTTTCGACGCGGAGATGGTCGTAAATATTCATTGCTGACCCCCGCCGGCTTCCCCTGGCCCTCTGTCCGCGAAACGGCACTCTGCTTTATCGCCTGTGCCTGCCTGTCTAATTGACGGCAATTGAAAAATAAATAAATTGATGCCAATTAGCTGCAGGCGAATGCTGAAGAGGCAGGTGAAGGCTGAGTCAATGGCAATCAAAAAGCTAAATTAAAGACCTTTGTAATTATACATGATTTATTAAATTTTCTTTGTATACCTTCGGTTAAGAGTAGTCATTTGCATATAGATGCAAGGTTATAGAGCCAATTAAGACTGGAAGGCTTTTTTCCAGTTAACAAAGAGTATAATATGTAAAAAAAAAAAATAAGGTTTCAGCAGGATTTTTTCTGCCCTCATTCTGTAATAGGGAGAAGCTTTATATAGTTTTTGCTGTACAAAAAAAATCATTTACTGGACTGACATTTTCCAAGCTCACTTTTCCTCCTTTATACTGACTGGGTGCTTTGCACAAGAACTTTAATTGACCTATAATGTATGGTGATTTAATGTCAGCGCATCCTGGGATCCAACCCAGCAACCTCCCGTCAGTATCGGTGCCTGCTCTGTCTTGCCTGTCATTTTCCTGTTTGGCCAGCAGGTGTCACTGGCCATCCTGTTCAATTCCCTGAGTTTTCAGTCCCTATTAATCGTTGATATTCCTAATCTCTAGTGTCTGGTTAATTGTGATGGTTCTCACCTGTCACTTGCTTAGCCCTTGTTATCTGTGTTTAAATGAGCCTGCCTTTGCCTTGTTTCTCTGTCAGTCTTTGTGAGTAGTGTTAGTACTGCTCTCTTGTGCACGCTTTTGGTATGTTAGTATTATCTACGTTTCAGACCCCAGTTAGCGTTATTTATCACCGTCTCCCCAGCGTTTCCCCGTCAGTCCTAGCCCTTGTTTATTTGTTGTCATTCATAATGCCCTGTCGTGACACCTGCAGAGTACAGACCACTGTCCTTAGGCACGGCACTGATGCGTGTGACGAACACCCCGTCAGGGTTAATGAGGGGTTAATGACAGCCCTGTCGTGTGATGGCGCCATTTCACGGCTCGTGGAAACCCTCCCCCGTTGGACTTTTGTGGGGCCTCAATAACCAAACCGCCATGTTCACTTCCACACAGAGACGAGAAGTGCATATCCAATTAGTGCATGACTCTGCACGATGAAGGTTAATCTCTCAGTCACCCTAAATGGGAAGAAAACCACAGGCAATTACAGGCAGGATTAAAACACCATGTACTGTTTTGTCCCGCTCTGTGCCTATTAAAACAAACGGCTCCAAAATGCGAGAAAGGACCTCCACAGACATGCTAGTGTCTTTGCAGACAATTTGATTGGCTTTAAAAGGCTTTATAACTTTTCCTTCATATACAGCATACACTTAAAATCCCCCAGGCCATTTTAGTTAAGCTTTGATGCTAGTTCAAGTATGAAGATCTCACAAAATACATGGGCCTGAAGGATTTGATCAACTGCCCAATATTGAACCTGTACTGTTTCACCAGCAATTTGCATCACAATCTGTAAAACAGTGGACATTATATGGGTTTAAATCCAGTTATATAAAACAGCCTGGATATAAACTGCAGAGTTTTGATACTAGATTGGGATTGAGTCCTAAGTGCAACTTCATTAATCACTACCGTAAGTCTTTTACGGCTTTTTACGGCTGTGTGTTTATGGGTACAGCCTGGGTAGGATGCCGGTCAGTCTCAGGGTACATAGACACACAGCGATACTCTACAGCTCATTTAGGCATATCAGTCAGACCCTTTCATACTCTGGAGGTACTAATGAAGTAATGCTTTTGGATCATAACTTTTTCCAAGTGGAATCAGGCTTCACGCATCATTTGATAAATACTCACAAATGTGCATTTAGGTTTTGTTACACTGGAGGACACCTCCGTCTGCTTTTTAACACAGTAAATGAATCCTAAGTCCAAAACCAATAGAAGTATCAAAAGAGGCAAAATAAGCTGTAAGAGGGACCTATCGGGAGGTGGGAAGCTATTATCTTTCCTGAACAGTGATGGAAAAACACTCTCTTGTGAGCAAAGGCAATTAAAATAGGCTGGCACAGACACACATGTACGGAACGTGCACAAGAAGATACGTCTCTGGCAATCCATCTCTCTATGAAGCGAAATTTAGGGGGCTATTTAGCTCGCGGGCGTCGGCATAGTCTCACTTAGCATTCTCGTCCTTGGATATTAAAGTTATTTTTTAAAGTCAAAGGAGGAAGCTAAGCATTTGATTACAGGTGTGTTTCCACCTCCACCCCCATCTGGCCTCCTGGCTGTGAAACAGCCTGCAAGTGAGGCCAGCAGTGTGGAACAGGAGGTCTTCGGGGTGACAAGCCGCTTCGCCACGAAAGCGCACAAACTTCCAAACAATAACCTTTCAATATGTCCTGTATTTAACAGACATGCGACGATAATGGGGGGCGGGTGCGCGCTTGGCACACTGCGCCCGTTGAGACCCGTTCATTAGGAGGACGCCGATCGCAGCAGCGTCCCGTTAATTGCCAGCGACCGGCTTCTCCAGCCGTCCAATTATTTCCGTCCTAATTGATGCGCGGTGCACTAAACCCAGCGAGGCGAGGTTCTGCTCCAGGAGCGCCGAGTCCGGATGGCTCCGGAAGGGGGGGACACAAAGACAGCTCCCCGCCGGGGGGTCCCGGCGACGTACGGACCGGGTGAGAGAGACGCACCCAGGCGCACGCCTCAACACACAAAAATTAACCCCATATTTTTCATCCGTCCCTTTTTATGGGCCCCCATATCTCAGAAATACCAGCTCATATACATACGGGATTATGCATGTGACAGATGAGTAATGATACCTGTCCGGGCTTTTTTTTGTGTCTAATAAATTCTAAAACATGCCACGCGAACATGCTCCCCCGCGAATTGCGTTTTAATCCCGTGACCCCCTCCCCTCCCCTCCCTACTCCGCGAAAACCGCCCGGGGGTGGGGAGCCACTGCGCCGGCCGGTGACTCGTGAAGGAGAAGGATCCGGGAGTCGCGCCGGGGCTGCGAATCATAGGCAGCCGCCTACAAGTTACGCCAGACCCCGAGGAGCCGCCCCGCTGCCCCTCAGCCTTGGGCGACCGTGGAGCTGGTGGGGCCGGAGGGTCCCGCTTCCGCGGAGGCTGCACCTGCCCGCCCGCTCCTCTTTTTAGCATTCGCTGCATGGAGCGCCTGTTGTGGAGAGCTGGAAGCACTATATATGCTAATCGTTACTCACGCTCTCGCCGCCGCGTAAATGGTGGATCCGGCGCAGAGCCTTTGCACTTACACCGCGATCGATGCATCGCTGTAATTTAACCGAAAAAGTGCACATTTCAGTTGTGTATCTGAAGGATTTCATCTTTTCTTTTTTTATTATTTTTTTTTTTACCCATTTGTAGAAATAGTTTACTGGGGTGCTTTGGGTTTTGTACTTTGCTCATAGGAGATAAGGCAGGATCGCTCTGAAAGTCCACTCGGGAAACACGGCTTCCGACCAAAAAACTGGCGGAATAATTGAATTTGTCAATATATCGATGCAAATTCATTTTATTTCGTGATTAAAAGTGTTATGCATCTTATTAATTGAGTCACAGCAATGCTTGTTTAACCGGCGTTCCTTTCAACACCAATATGTTAATTTTGCATTTGCAACCAGGAAAAATACAGCCCATAGATGCCCATGGATGCCGCTCTTTATTAGAAGTCTATGGAAGATTCCTGTATGCTTTGTCTTAATGGAAAATACATTAAAGCTTATTGGTGAATATGCTTCTATTATGAGTTTTTCAGAACCTTTATCTTAGTCCCTTTAATTCCGCTTGGTCCACACTTATACACACTACCCCACTTAGGGCAGGTTCCTGTGCTTAGCCCAAGTATTCAAGGGCGTCCCATTCCTCAATTAAGCCAATTGCTTGATGTGCACTTTATCCACACTTTAGCAAATACCACATGGAAGTAGCCTTTGACTAAATATATAGGCAACAATACACCGCTCCAGTGACGAATAATGTTTACATTGAAGAAGTGGACGTCTGTCCACTTTTCAGAGGTCAGCATGCCTCCAAAGAAGTTTCAATGTAGCTGTGTAAAGATGTATAATGAATGTTTACATAGCCTGGGCTATAATGAAGGACAACCCCAAACAAACAACTAAAACAAATGATAACATATAGCTGTAGAATGTCTCTTGTTTACCTCTTCAGATATCAAATGTGTCCCATTATTTTAAAAAAGTTCATGTGTGCTTAAGTTCTTTACATAGACTTGCGCACTTTGTGTCTTATGTCACAGATGTCACCACAGTGCATAATATCTAATTTCACTTGGCCTTAAGTAAGCCTAGTTGGATGAAGCCTACAAGAGCTTCATGCATAGATTTTGCTTAGGCAGCATTGATTGGACAGATCGACATGCAGTCAGATATTTCAGACCCGCTTGGAAGCCAGGCTCCTCTGCATGGTGATTGGGAGACGTCTCAACCAAACAGGATAAATAGCCAGTCACATAAATGCTCACGACTGACAGGTTCCACACTCGGTCAGAGGTGTTGGCTCATAGTATTCATTCACTCTGTCGC
>JAODKN010000044.1:16028172-16044467 GCA_026774425.1 Petrocephalus zakoni
CCCTCTCCTGGTCTGGTGGACTATCGCTGCTGTATGCGTGCAACGACCGCCACCATAGCCAACTGTATTATGAACAGGAGTCGCCACGCTGACTGCCTTCCCCAGCCCGGAAGCACGCGAAGGCGTGAATATTAACTAGGCGTTAAGATGTTCAGGTATGCAGCTATATTCCTGCATCTGATTTTGTAAGTGGGTGCAGTCTAAGTCTAATTGCAGTTTCTGCCGGAAGCATGCTAGCTATCAACTCGTCGTATATAACAATAAACTTCTTTTTTCAGCTAGGGGGCGCTGGACTGCTGGCAGTGGGAATCTGGGTGACCGTGGACGGGAACTCCTTCCTAAAGATTCTGGGGCCCTTTGCCAGTCAGGGAGCGCAGTTCGTCAACGTGGGCTACTTTTGTATCGTCGTTGGAGCCATCCTGGTGATCCTCGGTTTCTTGGGCTGCTGTGGGGCCCAGAAGGAGAGCAAGTGTCTTCTTATCCTGGTAGGGAGTCCTGGGAGCCTCCTGCTATTGCTCCATGGTTCATTCTGGCAAGACAGTCAACCACTGACCCACTGGCACTGGGGACTGAATGCTAATAATAGGGGGTGGGGGGGGATTATCACATACGGTCAATGGCAGAGAGGCTTAATCCATTCGCCAGTTCCAGGTGCATTAACCCAGGAATGGAGTATCACACCTAATTTCCCACATTGCTACAAGCAATCATCAATTCAGTTCAATTCAATTTATTTTTATATAGTGCATCGTTCACATCCATCATTTTCAACAACCCTCTGGGATCATACACTCTCAGGTACCAAAAGGGTATCAATTTGTACCTTTGCTTGTCACTGGGGCTGTACCCTCACCTTTTAAGATACAGAAATGGACTATGAGGAACTGTTTTGTACCATTGGGGCAGAGGTGTCAATTTCAGGTCCAGAAAGTAAAAATCCAGACAAGGATTTTGTTTCAACTAACTAGTTGAGCACTCTGTGTCTGTGACTCTTTATGCTCAACTGATTGGTTGAAATAAAATCCTGGTCTGGATTTTTACTTTCTGGACCTGAAATTGACACCTCTGCATTGGGGGTACATTAATGTTGTTTGTGCTTTGGGGAATCATTTCTGTACCATATAAGGTGCAATCACCTACAGCTAAAGGTACAATTGGCGGACCCCAGGGTCCTTCAAAAAAAAAATTGCAGGCCCACATACCCCAATGGTATGCCAGCCATGAATCGAACCCCGCAGCCCTCGTTGCCTCTATCCATGTGATGCACACTATGTCATGGTACCATGGAAGTCAGAGCAAATCTTCTGCATGTCAGCAGCCACTGTCCCCTAAAAGCCGGCTTCCTTTTCCCTCTCTCCAGTTCTTCAGCATCGTCCTGATTATTTTCATAGCTGAAATTGCAGCCGCAGTTGTTGCCCTGGTCTACGCTTCCTTTGTAAGTATACCTCCTAATGCTTTCCTTCATCCAAAACCACCTGTCTAGCACAGGATCACAGAGAGTCTGCCCCAGGACGAGAACATGCAAACTCCCATTACATCAACCATAACAGCAATCAAAGCCACAACCATGGAGGTGTGAACCTACAGTGCCAATCACTGATATATCACAATGCCTCCCTCCCACTTTCTTAAATTTCATATATCTGAGGATTTTTCCATCTTGCCATCCATAAAATCCTGGATTCTGTGTCTATGAATAATATATAAGAACACAATGACTGTTAGAGTCTTTTATACAAAACCCTTCATTTTTCTCAAGAATATATCATAAAAGGATAATAGGATATGTCTATTAATTATGGCTGGAACTAAAGAAATAGAAAAGGAAGCTTATAGTGCGGAAAATAAAACCTGCTTCCTATCGGACAATTCAGAGAAGTGATCTCCGGTTTTGAATGGCCGTCTAAAGCTGCTGACACAGTGTGGCCAGCTCACCGTCACACTCGTGGAGGGTTGTCAGCAGCCAAACCCTGTCAGATGTGGGTCATGCTGGGAGGCTTTGTGCTTCATCTGCACTGTTGGGCTGTGTTTCATCCCATTTTTGTACAGTCTGACCTCCTTTTGTCATGGCAAAGCAGTACACATACTCGTGATAATCTGACTGGTCACTTCCGTGGACTGCTTGGGCTGTCAGTAATTGTCCTAATATGTGTGTATCTTAATAAAGCACTTTTGACGTGATCAGTTTAAGTACTCCAATAACCACGCCATATCGTAAGACATGTAACCATATCTACATGTCTTTAAAAGCCGGTTGTTTGCTCTTTTTATGTGGTTATTGGACGGCATTTGGATTCCGAAAGATGTTCCAGATCTTTGTGTGATCTTCGCTGATATTCACCGGCTCTGTCTCCGGCACCAGGCGCAGAGCATCCTGCAGGCGTGGGCTGAACCGGCTTTGAAGAACCAGTATGGCAGCGATCCGGTGGTCACGCAGATGTGGAACAACACCATGACAGATGTAAGGCCGGCTGCATGACCCATAAAAGTGATACGTTTGCAAAGCACTAAACTGCGTTTACTGCGCAAAACTGCGTAAAAGTGTTTGCATGCACCCTAAGGCGGACATAAATAGTTTCTATTACAGCATAGTAGCACTTACTAGTAGCACTCTAATTTATGGAGGATTACACCCATGCCACTTGAAAGGACTGAAGTGATGTGACATCAATCATTCCATGAGTACCTGACAGTCAGTACTTAATACTTGCACTTGCAATACTTGCAATACTTGATCGACAATATTTTATTCCTATTCAAAAGACTGCACTGTACGTTAGGTGGATGTAGTTAGAAATAAGAATTAGTAGTTGATTACGGAGCATTAAGTCTAAGTCTTCATTTACATATTTATGCTTTAAAATAATGCTCAACAAGAAAAATATTCTCAGCTGAGTGGGAACAGCATGAAGGATTTTTTGGTCGGTTCGACAGATTACAATACTACAGCAGCTACACTATATAATTACTAGCAATTATGTTGAAGTAAACTATGTCAAAGTAAAATGTGATGATCTTCCCAGAGACATTGGTCGCATAGGCCTACATATATGCAGTCAGAATGTTATATACGTTTGCTTGGGAAGACTACAGGGTTTTTGCCAGTAGAGAGGCATTAGATATTACAAGTACCTGCCGTCCCAGGGGTTTGTAAAGCCGTCGCCCAGCCTACGCAGTGAGTCACCGACTGTTAACTATGTACTGAGCAGGTGTTCTTGATTGTGACATTAAGCTGAAAAAAACCACAAGCCAGTTTGTTTTAAAAATGCCTCACATAGATACATTATGAGTCTGTGGCTGAAACCCCAACCAATGAGAACGAGGCCCGAATGATTTGTTTAGCTTAAATGTTTGACCAGTCATATTCTTAGCCATGGATGTCTTAAGATCCTAGCAACTTCCTAGCAACTTCCCTGGCTCCTGGTTGGCCCAAGCAGCATGTACATGATTTCCAGTGATTTCCAGTGATTTCCAGTTCCAGTAAACCACACCCCTTGTTCTAATCGCATAGGGTAGAGGGACATTCTGTAGGTTCATTGTGATATGGGCGTAGAAAACAAAACCATGACACTGAAAACTGATCCAATGATGATGAACTGTCCGTTTCTGTCTTAATATGTAGCTTAGCTACATTAACAAGGTCATTTTGTTCCTTTGACCTCAGTAATAGGTCTGATTTATCACTACTGTGATATAGCCGCTACTCCAGACTATGCAACAAACAAGGTGGATTAAGTCTATTATAAGGTGCACTGTTACTCGCAAAAACCAACATTAAAGCATGATTCCGAAAAATTGGCAAATAGCCCCAGAGACGTTGTTACCAGCCGTCGAGTTCACACCTGTTAGCAAATGAAAATGACTGCTATAGCGCAGATAAGATTTTGCCAGTGAACTAAGGGTGTGGTTCACTGGAACTGGGTTGGAAACTACATACACATGCCAAGTAAGGATCCAGAAGGTCTTGCCAACCTGGGAAGTAAGAAAAACCCTTATTTGGATGGTCCCATTTCACTTTTGCTCACAAGTGGTACCTGACTGGCTGATTTCTTTCTGTTGGTCTGTTCTCCATGTGTATTCAACTTGTATGCGAAACTAAGGGCTTATAGCCAGGGGCATACGGACCGGAGGGGACAGTGGGTACGTGTCCCCCCCCAATATTTACATTGGCTTTATTCATCCCCCCAATAAACAGACTCTCTCAGACCCCAAGTCTCCCTTCCTCCTTTGTTCATAGCCCATAATTACTGACATGTTGTTAGGGCTCAGCTAGCTTACGTAGTATAGCTGTTAGTTATCTAGTTTAAAATTTAACGTGTATATGTTTAAGAGAGACCTATTGTTAAAATGGTTAATGGTTTGTTTTTCTGTGCTCCACTGAATTGCCTAGAGATTGTCAAAAGTTACTGAATAGCTAAATTGACTTTACCTGTTAATTTACCTGTGGCACGTAATGTAATTGCAAGTCTGAGAAGCAAGTATACAGAAACAGACCTCTGTGAGCCATTTTTAATCCTCTGTAAAAAATAGCCTACATGAAATAGCCTGCGTGGCTTAGATAAGGTCAAGCAAAGTTATACATCATTTCAATAAAATGTTGATAGTTCTGTTAATATGGTTATTAATTGAAGTAATTTAAGGACGTCAGGTGAGGTAATTAAATATACCATCCTTTTCGACCACTCCACTATTTAGACCTATTTCAAAGGGATGATTTAGACCTATTTTCATGAAATATAAAAGAGGTGGTTAATTTGCAGTGCTCAAAAGCAAATTAAGCTTGTATTGTGTTTTTCTCTCTCTTTTTTTACATCTATATAGTTGAAATGCTGCGGCTTCAGCAATTACACGGACTTTGTGAACTCAAGTTATTATTCGTCAAACGGAAAGACCTTTCCCCCGACCTGCTGCAACAACACCAGTCCCTGCACGCAGGCAGTAGCACTGATTAGTAACGTCGGAGTAAGGAATGATTCCTGTCTGAAAGTCCTCTATGTTTGTTTTGCTTGTTTGTTTTGAAATACAGATGTAATGTTTAATATTAATAATGGACATTTTTTTTTTCTAGGGATGCTACCAACAGCTTCTGGTAACTTTAAAGAAAAACGCGAACGTTGTCGGAGGTGTAGCGGCCGCCATCGGCGCAGTGGAGGTAAATTAAATGTGAACAGCTGTCTCCCTTATTAACTTGATAAAAAGCATCGTACATTGTGGATGAGATGTGACTCCAGGTTGGCTTGTTTATTCCATAGGCCTATACTCGCATTGCTCTACTTGCTATGCTCCTGGGGAAAAAAATTCATGCTAATGTTTTGATCAAGTTGGCAGTCTAGAAAATAATGATAGGCTTCATATAAATAATTACTTGTAGGATCTGACACTTCAATTTCCCCACTTTCAGCTGGCGTCGATGTTCGTGTCCATGTATTTGTACTGTCACTTGGACAAAAACTAACAAACATTAAGCGAATGCGGACAGAAGCCACCCACGGTCCCTTGATGCCCGGAGTGACGTCGCAAGCTTTGTTTGTGATGAAAGAAACAGCTCAGGATTTCAGTTTTCTAATAATAACGAAACATCCATCACAGGGAACATGCAATATCTCATGTTTATTACATTGTTTGTTATATTTAGTGCAGACTGGTAATTGTACTGTAACACTAATGTTTGTGAGATTAGTCTGTTACAGTTTAAAAGCTATATGAGAGTCACTTTAAAAATACTTTTTGGCTTGATAGCGCAACTTTGTTAAGTGGCCCTTCATTGAATTGTTCTCAGAATCTAGTGATCTAATGACGTTTTATTTGACTTCCTTATGGAAAAGGTATCCACAGAAACTGCTCCACAATACACTGGTAAACCGGTTAGACTGGCTGGTACATGTTCTTCTTAGTCTTGTGACGCCCAAGGGAAGAGATGAAATACATTTCCGTACATTAACGTGAAATGATTACATTTTGTTAGTATGATTATATTTAATTTCTTGTTTAGATGTTCTATAACTAAATTTCTGTTTATGTGACTATGGTATAATATGATTAATGCCACGATGCTAAATGGTTTTGTAAATGTACAGATTGAAAATAAAGGAGGAAAAGTCTTAATTATAAACAACATTTCTTGATTTTCAATTATAAATAAATAAAACTTAGTCTTGGGGGGAAAAAACTCTAGTTCCGCATGCTTTATTCGGTAGAGGAGTTGAGAAACACAAATGCTATTTGCATTTTGATGGTGGTGATTTAAAGGGTCGGAATGGCGTTGACTTATCAAACACGGGGTTTTATTTGCCTTTCTGACTCTGACGGTTGTTTTTCATTCTCTGTTTCTTGTACAGTACGCTGGTTTGTTTCTGTTTAGAGGAATATGTTTTAACCAGACTCAAAGGGCACAGACTCATGTCCTGTGTACTGTGGGTTGGCATCACACCACATACTGTATGTAGCCAACAAATGTATTTCCCCCAGAGGATTGTCAACATGTAAGCCCACACATTTTGGTATATGGCTGTATTTTGTATTGCCTCTTTAAATCATCTAAGCTTTTTTGTAACATTTCACAACATTGCGGCATGGATTATGCGCACACGCACTCGAGTGCTTTTAACAGTTATGTGGAGGAAATAAAATAGCCCAGTGTTTTTCAGTCCTGCTCCTGGTTTACCAGCAGCCAGGAAGTTTCCGTCAGACCCGCACTGCTTACAACCTACCACTTTCACTGGGAAACACCTGATGCTAATTAAGGTCAGGCTGGAGTGAAAACTTCCTGGCAGGTGGTGCTCCAGGCGCAGGATTGAGGAACACTGACATAGCTTCCAGGCTTTGAGAAAGTTAGACAACTGTGGAGAAATGCTTTACTTCATTCACGGGTGCTACTCAAGTGTCAGACTATGGGTGTATTTCATTTCATTCATTCATTCATTTATCTATCTATCTATCTATCTATTTGCCAGCCTTATGGGCTGCTTCAGGAAGAGATTTGCCTCACTCAACCTCAAGGGTCCTGTCAGCATGTAAATTAAACCCACCTTTTATTTGCAAGATTTTACATGCCACGACCCAAGGGCATAGCTTTGGGTTGAGCATGGAGGGGGTTGAGGTCTCCACCTATCCAGGGGGGTTGTATTGGCTGGTTTTGATCATTGGGTTGTAACCCCCGCCCCCCCCATAATTCACACCCATGCCCCAACTATTAGTTCTCTCGAAAGGCGTCCCCAAGAGGCGCATGCGAATAAAAAGTCATGGCACAAAAACCAGTCTCTGTTTCCTAGTGTGAGGAGTTGTGCAAGGCAGATAAGGAGAGGCTGCTTTATCAGTCTCACGAATGAACGCCGGTGGAACGTGATACCAGCTTTAGAAAACATTTCTGAACGAAAGGGAGGAAAAGGTTCCCATGATTCCTGCCCTAATGTAAAGCGCCATGACGTAGAAGCATTTTTCTGCCAGCGCTTAAGGAAGAAAAAAAATACAGAACTCACTCAAAATGATAAAATCAAATACCACAGTTTCTAAGAAAAAAAGAATCTTATGAGTATCTGTGTCCTCTGCAGATTCTTGTGCCTGAGATATATCTAGCACTGCTAGAAAGATTTTTGATTCTTTATCTTTTATATCAATAGTGGCCAACACCTGGCCTGCGACTTATAGTACCTCACAGGGAGCCATTAGGTAGCTCATATAATACTTTTTATAAAAAGGATAAATTACATTTATTGCTTCCTTTTTTAAGTGGTTATATATTTGTACGTTGGATACTTATAATGAATTTCAGTTTGTTTGCACTGTCATGGACGTGCAAGGAGAAATAGTCAAATAAACAAATGTAACTTGTGTCAAACACGCACCTCTGATCGTTTGGCCTATTTTCTATGTAGAAGTAACATAGCTCTCACTGCAAATAAAGTTGGAGGCCTCCTCTTTAAATCCTTAACAAATACAGCATGAGAAATACAGAATATAGATGTACTGGATTATATTCAATTATTATATTCAAAACAATAAAGATTTTGGTTTGTGGTCATGAATGAGTCAATCTTCATAGCCTAACAGGCTGGTTGTTCGTTGAATATGTTGACTATTTACATGTTAATGTGGTGTTTTGTCCAGTTATCATTTATTAATTAATCTCATTATCATTCTTCGATAAGAATATGCAGGAACTAGGACCTTCATGCACAGACAGGACAAACGCAGGTACGAGTAAGCAAATGTCACGTATCAGCTGATAAGCTCGGTAACTACACCGATTGCGAGATAACGTTCATTTTTCATAGCACTGCCTAAGTAGATTTCCACTCTGATGGTGTGTACTTCGTGGACACTGGCAAACAAACGTAATCCCACAAGTAAAGTTAACCAACCCATTAAGGGAATGACTAATCGGACGCCTGTACCTAGGAAAAAATGACATCATTGTGAGTAATGCAAATTAGCCAAGCCTAAAGTACGATTACAATTCAAAAGTTTTTTAAAAAATACCTACATTTCAATGTAAGAACATATTTTGATTTTGGTATTAATGGCGCATTCATATTCATAGTTTTCCAATAATTTGTTTAGCATTCAAATTGAAAATTAATTGCGATTATACTATTATAAAGGAAAACACCCATTATAATCACGCTGGATAAACTTGACTTGAATACCTACGTTCACACATAGAGAGTGTATACAGGTATATGCTCTGTGGGAAGCGCAGTAGCCAACTCGGCAAAGACTTATTTGTGATCGGTTATTTTTTTCTTTTGCTAGTAATTAACCAACCCAAAACTTCTTTGGGACCATACCCCTTTTACTAGTGCTATTGATTCCTATACGACTGTTCCCATATAACTATCAGTGGAATGGTTGGCACTGTAGCCTCATACCTCTGGGACTGGGGTTTGCGCCCAGCCATCTGGGGTATGCTCCGGACCCCCCGCAAACCCGAAAATGACATACGGTTACGGGAAATAGATGGACGGAGTACCATACGATCATAGGCCTAATTAAACAGCAGACATACCAATACAATACATTTAATTACCATTACTCATTCTATTCATAAGAGTGCGTACGTTCTTTGTGCATTATTACTAGACTATGCTGCCACCTGCTGGAAATATTATGTAAAAGTTATTTTTTAAATCTATTTCGAGATGATAAATTACTGTAATATTTAATGTACCCTTAATGTAACCTTAATTTAAGGTTTGGGACAGACGACCCTGGAGGTCTGAGGCATAAGTGCTGCCACTGAGCCAGTGTGCAGTACTGAGAGTAAATTGCACAGGTCAATGACGGATTAACATTTTGACATGGCAATGTCATCTGGCGCGTCCGTTACTGATCTTAAAAATAATATGTCTCCTTAATGTGCAACAGCATCTATGCATGTGTTCTCTTAATTTACAGAACAATTTTTCTCAAAAGCCTATAACATTGATGGAAATTTATTTTTTTAATTTAATTCAGTTCCTTCCATTTTTGTTTAACGCACATTACCGCATATGACTTCGCCAAATGATCAATAATTAGTAAAAAATGTAAATTTGGAATATTTTCATACTGAGACGAGGGAGTAAAACGACCGTGTTTCTATCAAGCTATGAGATGGTGAAAGAAGCTTAAATTGCCCAAGGAGGCAATTTCTAGTCTTAAAATGTTTGTATTCATTCATTGTGTATAATGAACTGTGCACCGCTGACATATTTCAACACCTATAACGATACTTTAGTTTTTCTGCACATCTGCTAGTAACTTTTTAAATCTCCCCGTGAACAATAATAATAATAATAATAATAATAATAATAATTGTTATTATTTTTATTGTTGCACCTTACAAAGTCTACAAAATAGACAGCATCACATGATTGCCTAGAGGTATAAGGTGTTTTTACTCATAAGTTTTCCCCCCAAGGCATGTCTTTAAGCAATGCTTACAAATGGCAGTTCGGCACTTCGGCATTTGAAGGATTCTGGAGAGGGCAAGAAAACCGTGGAGCTGTACATCGAGCCGGAGTGTGGATTCCAGTCTCTCAAAAAAAGAGAAGGGCAAATACGTCACCGTAAGTGCCGAGCCTATCACAGCTCTCCGCGCTGAGCCCTTCACTGACGATGCGGTGAAATAACGATGACCCTCCCCAGCTGACCTCCTACAGTATTCCGTATCAGTTTTAGATTTAAATCCATGCCAGAGACACCTCAAAAATTGGTGGCTCTGCAATACTCGGTTTAGAGTGTGTTCATAATAAATATTATAGTTCGCCTTTTTGTTAAATTGGGAACTAGGTGTGTGGCTCATTGACCGTTTCACCTGGACTAACAGGAGCTGCCTTTGACCCTCGCATTATGACAAGTACTGCTGTTGCCAATGTCATTGGATCTTTGGCATTTGAGTAGAACATATTTCCAGAACGTCCTTCACACAAGTGCAGAACTCAGTTGCCTGCCTAGATAAAAGGCACACCACATGTCAGGTAAAGGCATGCTTCCATTGCCCAGACTCGTTTCAAGGGCTTACCATAATACAAACATCATCATGTTGAGAAAAAGGAATTATTGTTTTTACCCTGGATCACTAATTTACTATGGACCTCAATCATTATGTTTAAATATGCTGGTTTCGTACTAACAATGCACATGCAATATTATTTTCTTTCCATTAAACTGTACAGTGCTTTCCCTGGGTGATGAAGCATTACCATGTCCATCATGAGGCGACAGCTGACAACCATGATAAAAATTATTAGCTATTTGAAAAGAGGAATTAGACGAAGTACACGAAGATTTGGGACCCGTTTGATCATCATGACTATATTGACCTTGTGGAGATTGGCATGGTTTGACCCCGTCCCTGCAATATTAGGATTTGTGATGCCCATGACAAAACATTATATGGATCGAGCTCTGGGGTTTGATTAAGTGACAAAAACCCTGGCTCAGAGTAGATTTTATGTCATTTCCAAGCAGTAAGACTCAGTTAGAATAAGGTTATATGGATATGGATATATAATGGTTCGTAATAATGAATGCAAGTACTACTTTAAATTAAATTAAATACAGTAAGAAACTTGGGCGTATCTCGTTATTTAATCTCTCTGTATGCTTTAATGTAGATGGCTTAGATGACAATAAAATTCTACTTGACTAAAATATATATTTTTTTGGATGTCGCAATCTGTTGATCGATCGCAATTGACGTATTGGGCAGCCCTGAGCTAAACCCTTGATTTAAAATTCTATGTTTCATCCCTCATCACTAGACCTCCGTTTCCAAACAGTAAACACCTAACGGTCTAGGTCAGGGGTCTCAAACTCCAGTCCTGTAGCTTAATTCTTTCCCTGTTCCATCACAAATGATTGCGCTCAAGAGTTGAATCAGGTGTGTGAAATAAGGGTAAACCCAAAAATGTGCAGGGCTCCGGCCCTCCAGGACTGGAGTTTGAGACCCCTGGTCTAGGTGTTGATGTATTTAGCAGATGCCTGCATTTTATGGGAGGTCCAGACTGAGATAAAGTCAGTCCAACATGCCATACAGTGTTGCTGTTAACCGTGAGGTACGGAGGACGGGCAGTGTACTCCCTCTAAGCCTACCCAGAACTTAACCCTGGGAGGATATTTTTTTACCAAAGGTAAGGGGACACCCTGCACCTGGCAAGCTATGACATTTATGTGGCATTTGTTATAGAGGCCGTAGAGTGTTTTTGCTATGCCTTTTTACAAGCACCTTGTGCAATATCTTAAAATACATGCGTGTCAAGGTCAGAAATATTAATCAGTTCTGGTTGGAGTCACCGGCTGATGATTCACGATGATATTTTGATACTGACATCAGCCTCGGGACATGCAGAATCAAGGTTGACTCATAACTTAAGACTGAATAAATATAGCCTAAAAGCAATAATTCCTGTATGATACGATGTGTAGCTACTGGATGGCATTGACCGAGGGCATGTTCTCATCCCGTGTAGGGCACTGTGAATGATAAGGTGTGTATGAGAAGACTGAATGGGAGAAGCCAGATCAGTCACATCCTGGACACATCCGGGATGCCAGTGGTCCATTGCGGAAGAGGACAGTCATGGAACATGCACATTTGGATCAATTATCTAAATAGACATTAAACACTTGAATATGGTTTTTATCATTATTGGCCACAGATTGTATTATTATTTCTTCTTCTTCGTTCCTTGTTCTCCTTTTTACTTGTTTGTTTGTTGTTTTCTGATCATGCACACAAAAAATACCTGTGCATGGCTGTGTTTCTGTGGTATGTAACCATTAGCTGGGACACATTCATTGCAGAGTCTGTCTGTTTTACACGTTTACAGTACCATATAATCTGTACTGGCATACAATGTGTTTAGATCATTTGTAATATTTCTGAAGGTTGTACTTTTGAAATTGATCTACCCCCAGGTCACCCCCCCCCCACACACACACACACATTTCTGTATTTCTTCTCCCACCTGCCTCCCTGCAATACCCTCTGCCAAGGGTAAGCTGGGGCACATTGATTTGATACCCCATGTCTTTATGCCTCTGAGGTCTATTAACTTAAGCTTACTTCTTGAGCTTTCAGTAATACATTTATATTATAATATTTATAATAGTTTTTAAATTCAGAGAGAAAGTAACATTTCAAAAATTGCCCTTGTTTATCAACATCCACCCTATCAACTGTAGGAAGTGCACTTGTAATCAAAAGGTTGCTGGTTCGATACCACGGAGTTACTCCCGTCAAGATACCTCCCTCAAGCCCTGCTCCCCGGGAACTGAACAATAGCTGCCCACTGCTATGTCACGTGTCAGATTGGTTAAATGCAGAGGACACATCTCGTTGTTATGCTGTGGTGTGTCAACAATGACCAGTAATCACTTAATTAATTGTTCTGATAACCAAGCAAGGGGTGGCATGGTGGCGCAGTGGTCAGCACTGTTGCTGAGTCTTGGCCCATGTCCCATGTGTGTGGAGTTTGCATTTTGTCGTGGGGTTTCTTTTAGAGGGGCTTCCCGCCACAGTCCCAAAACATGCTGAGGCTAATTAGAGTTACCAAATTGCCATTAGGTGTGAGTGTGCCCTGCAATGGGCCGGCCCCCCATCCTGGGTTGCTCCCTGCCCATAGCTTAGGGAATACACTCCGGGCAACCCGGAAGTATAGGTGGTTTCAGACAATGGATGGACCTCCAAGCCTTATATTTTTTTCCAAAGAATTGAGTCGCTTATAATAATGCGTCATTAGAGGGCGCCAATGTCAGGTTTTTCCACCTTGAATAGAGACGATCGGTATTGCCTCAGAAGGCAACGCTTTGGGTCTTACCTCTGCCTTCTGTCTATCTCTTTCTGTGGAGTTTACATGCTTTGCCACATTGAATAACATACAGTTTGGTTAATTATTGTCTCTGAATTGCCTATATTACATGAGTTTGCCCAGTGATGGACTGGCATCCTGATCAGGGTGTCCGTGCCTTGTGCCCCGTGTCACGTTGGAGAGATTTCTGGTACCCTTGTGACCCCAACTAAAATTTGGAGATGATATATAGAACTGTTAGGAAATGGCTTAGATCAGTCTGTGATTGACAGTCCAACTGACCACTCGACTGTGCCTGACCAACACTGTTGGTAGATTATTTTTTAAATTTCACATAAAATGTGGGCTGGCACGGTGGTTCAGTAGGTGGCACTCTAGCCTCACACATCCAGGAGGTGGGGGTTCAACCTGGAATAGCCTGGAAACCGTGAACTGTCATGAGAACTGGTGTCTCTAAATTGCCCGTAGTGTATGAGTCCTGCAAAAAATCTCATCATGGGTATCCCATGCTGCATGGCTCCTGCTTCCTGTGATAACCTCCAGGTTCACTGTGAACTAATTCTGGACAAGCAATTATGGATAAAGGGAATAAATTATTATTATTAATAATAATAATAATAACAATATGGAATGATACTACTGAAAGGTATATGTGTATATTTTTAAAGCTAAGGGTCAGGTGACTCGAGAATAACAATGGGCTTGGCTGTATCCTCGGTGGTGTTAGAAAAGGACACACACTTAAAACTTTTATTATAGGTTTTAACCATCGGATTCAGTGGGATTTGTAAACATCTCATACCTCCAAGCATGTAATCAAGGGTTTCATTTGTCACGAGCGAAGCCTACACGCCGACTGCCACCTGCAGAGAAGTGCAAAGTGGTCAGCTGCACATAAAATGTTACAGCAATAAAACATAAAAAATGACAGTATAATAAATGTGTAATAAATAGGCATCAGTAAAGTTATTCTGGGGAAAAGGTACAGGAAAAACCTGAGATGTGTGAAACAAAAATATCTTACAGAATTATACATTTTTATAGAATAAAAATAACTTTCTTTTTATTAGAGGTTTTCGAAGAGATGGTGCATTGCATGAATCGTATTGTACAAACTTTGTGACTCGGGAATCGGGAGGCGCCTTTGCCGCCGCCCCGCGCCCCGGATCCCCGGCGGCTCCCCGAGGCAGCACCGGAGCTGGCATGGCGGCCATGTTAGCGCGCCTATAAATAGCCGCGGAGCGGAGGCGTCGCGATGTCGGTCGTGTCGTGCGTGTGACACCCGAGCGAAGACGGGAGGAAAAACACACACACACACACGGGAGACGGAGGACGGCGCCGGCACGGGGAACAGCGCGGCCGACAAAGGGGGGAGCGGATGGCGGCCCAAGTAGGCAGCGCGGCTTTGTGCGTCGGGCGGCGTCCTTTCCGCCGCTAGCCGGTTAGCATGCTAGGCGGCTAGCGGTGTCTCGCGGTGGCACGGTGCCATGACAACCGAGTGTCAGCGCGAGCGCCCGTTAGCCGCGTTAGCATCGTCGCTAAATGGACCGGTTCCCGATCGCATGTCTCTAAAGAACACCGCGGGCCATTAATGTGGCTACTGCCGCGTAGTCATGACATTTCTGCGGACGGGAGACTATTAAACCCGCCGTAGTGATTATTAACCGGCCGGAGGAGGCTAGCTGCATGCATATATATAACCATACCAGTTACTGGCCGGTGGCTTGTTATCTATCCGACAGGGTGCAAAAAACCTTTTAGGACAAAAAAAATAGTTACTGGCAAATAAATGGCAAATAAATAGCAAATAAATATGAACGGCAGCACCGTTTGCGTTTCCGATCAGCTAGCCCACCTGGCATGCCAAGTGCATTCGTATTACTCTATTCACGTGTGACTTAATTTGCTGGTAAACTCGCATATCTGTATTTTATTCTTAAAAGGCACATGCATATTACAGATGTGGTGTAGCCCGTTCGTCTTCATTTTGCAGCCGGTGCTTCGGCTTTTAATTATCCCTGCCGTGATGCCAACGAGCTTCATTCACAGATGGGCGCTATTAGGCTGCATAGATCTTCAGATAAACAGCAATCGCCTAAGATCGTGATCTGGTTACTTGGTAATTCTACCAGCTATTCATACTCCGTTAACACAATCTTAACGTAAACTTAATAACATAATCTGTTAGCGGCGTATGATCCCGATTCGCCCCCTTCCACCCGGTTGCGTTATTTTAGGGGGTCTTCTGCAAACGTGGGTTGTTTAAATGTAAACTCGTCAGAACGGGGTAATACTTAAGGATCATTCACTTAAGCGGGTATATAGTTATCTGGACGAGTTAAATAAAGGATACAAACTAACATTTTTGTGTAAAGAGATCGATTTGTCGCTTTAGAGAACAGCATGCCATCTGGCTGCTGCTGGTGATTCCTGCATGGTAATTACAATACCGTCAGGCGCATAATATAAGAATAATGAATATACTATATAATTTAGTTGTATATGTATAGCATTAAGGATGAAAGTACACCAGTTTAACTGTAAAATTGCGCAAGAGGTCGTTTTTTACGCAAGAAACAAATGAGAACAGCAAACCTGGTAATCTGTCTGTATGCTTTGCTGTCTACAGTAAAAAGGTAGCCTTTATACGGCATTCGCCCATGTGAATCCCGCTTACTCCCCTAGGCATGCCTGGACTTGAATCTCAGCCCTTTTTATCGTGCGTTCCTTTACTCTCGAAGATCGGAGCTCGGCGCACGGAGTGACGTCACATCCGCTAAAAAAAACCGAGGAAAACCCAGTGTCTACATTCCATTTGTCGAACTCGGATTCAAGATGGAAAGAAAGTAGCTCTTGCGGTAGCTCTTTCGGAGTACAAACTGCTCCAAGCGTATGCCGTTCACCGTAGCAACACATCTATCGACTGCAATAACGCTGTACGGTGTACACAGCTTACGAAGTTGACTCAAACAGCACTAAAGTGCTTAAAAATGTAAAATATCA